>CM029597.1:63409102-63781602 GCA_017311375.1 Mytilus coruscus | reverse complement strand
GATAACGTTTTATCTCTTTGTAGCAACATCCGGATAACGCCTATATATGGAGATAATATCTCCAAGTATAGTTTAATGCTTTCCTTGGAAGAGGGTTGGTGCCAACAATGAAGAAATTAAACCAAGAGTTCATAGCGAAGTGAAAAAGTTTTAATTATCACTTTGGAAGTTGTGCTGACAACATCATAAGTTAGCTGAATGTTTTTGAATATCTGAACACAGATCACCACTGATGTTTTTAATTGTCGTAACCAAACTCCTGTCAATTTCCTCGTTTTTGTCGTGACATCTCCAAAAGATACTTAACACCACAGTTGTTATTATCATAAGCAACATGACGGGTGCAACATGTGAAGCAAGATCTTCTATACTGCCTGAGCACCTATGACCATCCAGTTTTTTTTTTGTGGGGTTCATGTTTATCAGCCGTTTTATGTAGTGTCTTTTAGTCTGCTGTTTGTCTTTTGGTCGTTTTTTTTTTGTATTTCAATGATATCGTCAGTTAATCTTCAATGTATTAGTTTTTATTCTCCCTTCGGTACCTAACTTGCACCCACTGGGCTTACGCATCTTAGTGCACTAAATGAAATATTGATTTACTCCTGTAACATTATAGTGTGAGGAAATCTTGAGAATCTTAAATGAAATATCTATTTTCAGATTTAGATAAAGTCGTAGATGACGATAAAAATCCACAAACGAAACAAACATCAACGAAAATCAATCGAATCAACCCGGTAAGTGTATCAACCCCTAAAATTGATTAACCCTTTGATTTTTTGTTTTGGGAATCGCAGGTAAACGTGTACCACTAATTTAAATGTTAAACGAAGTATTTAAAGAACACCCGTTTTTCGACCTGCTAGTCAAATGCGTTTGTTAAAATATCCTTTTTTCCTTTTTTGGTCTTTTGGAAAATGTTGTTTATGCTGTATCTAGACCCTTCCACCAAGAAATTTGTTTTGCATGCACATTGCGGTTTTTATCCAATACAATCATAGGTTTGAACGTTGTTTTCAATTTAGACTTGTATATATTTTTTTCGTTTTGTATTATATTTGCCTTCGGGTTTATATAATCCGTTCATCCTATTCCGACTCATCAAAATTCAAGAGTCAATCCTAAATTGAGGTAAATTATATGGCCTTCCAATTACCGTTTCGATTCCTAACATCACTGAAGAGACATTAATTGTCAAAATCCGGATATGGTGTACCAATTTTTTGCACCTCATGTTTGCGTTATACCATCTTTTCCGCAAGATTATTGTTTTCTGTTTGGTATAAAATTAATAATTAACATCCATTTTGTTTCATCTGGTGATCCGTTTATTTGGCAATCGCCATGGCAGTCAGCAGGGTTTAAAAACAACCGTTGTTCGACCTGCTAGTCAAATGCGTTTTGTTAAAATATGCTTTTTTACTTTTTTGGTCTTTTGGAAAATGTTGTTTGTGCTGTATTTAGACCCTCTACCAAGAAATTTGTTTTGCATGCACACGTATAAAATTGTGGTTTTATCCAACGCAATCATAGGTTTGAATGTTGTTTTCAATTTAGACTTGTATATATATCACCTTTATGATTTTGTTCATTACAATAGATTTTACATTTTTAGAAAGCACAACATCTAACGAGAATGAACTGTCAAATTCCGGGTCAATGATTTTACTCAAAGTCTCATATTTGATTTATAACATACTAAAACGTGTATCCAAGTATAAAATAAATAATATACGATGCATGTACTTAATAATTTGTATCAGCACTTTGTGTGTATTTTAGTCATCTGATTAACAATCGAGGTGATCGCCGACGACGATATAACCTGATATCAATATAAATATCTATACATAGATATTAATATAGAGAGAAAAAATATGCAACTCGATTTTTCTAGATCTTATTGATTTAATAGTATAGGTTAAACAGTATGTCAAGGATGTTCTTACCTGTATAGGAATGAGTTTTATAGTAAGACCAAATCAGTCAACCAAATGAATTAACCTGGTATATCTTTCAATGTTGCCACTATTTTCCTTTTGATATCTCAACATGCCTACTTGATACGAAAGCATCTCTATCTTACTATATAAATGGGGATACATTAAAATTTACATAGATACGAATTCAACGAGATAGAAGTATTCATTTCTGAGGGAATAATTTATATGCAATGTTTCCGAACTTATTTTGACCAGATTGAACCAAATTGGCTGCTTATAGTTTGCACTTAGTAGAAACAGTTGTTTCACAAACCACGCCTCTTTTTGGGAGATATATGATATTCATAGATATGTTAATTTGTTAACGTACTGGTTCCCATATATGATATCTGTATTTTATCTCATAGAGACATAACTTGGGAATGTTACCAGTAAAGAAAAAACATGATATCATCATAAATTTAATTCAGGGCATATAAGTGATGAAAATATGCCGAACAGTTCTATATTTTGACTTTTGAAAAAGATAGAAGGGCATATCAACTTTCCGTTCTAGAATATAATTTTTCACAAAACTTCGTAGTAAAAGTGGCACAGATTTAGCTGCAAAGGAAGTTCCTATGGGAAATTGTATTGTCTATATTTACAGAATTATAACCTATAGGAAATTATTATTTCATTGTTTCACTTTCATTAATGATTGACCTAATGATTGTAGCTATAATGACCCTTTACATGATCGTTCATGATTTCAAATGACAAAAAAAAGTCCAGTTAAGGGGAAGGTTGGGATACTGCTAACATGTTTAACCCCCACATTCTGAATGTATGTACCTGTCCCAAGTCAGGTGCCTGTAATTCAGTGGTTGACGTTTGTTAGTGTGTTACATCTTTGTTTTTCGTTCATTTTTTGTACATAAATTAGGCCGTAAGTTTTCTCGTTTGAATTGTTTCACAATTGTCATTTCGGGGCCTTTTACAGCTGACTATGCGGTATGGGATTTACTCATTGTCGAAGGACGTACGGTGACCTATAGTTGTTAATTGCTTTGTCATTTTAGTCTCCTTTGGAGAGTTGTCTCATTGGCAATCATACCCATCTTCTTTTTTTTATATAGATATATATTCATTTACAAAACTTTTCTTTTAATAAAAGCACAATTAAAACAATTATCTTCTAATCCTATCTTAGAATTCATCCATTTACCTTTTGTCTATTTAAATAGTAATATTTTTCCGTATAATCCTTTTAAAATATTTTAGTTGATTACAACCTGTAGTTGTACGCTCAGCTTGGTAATCGGTGATTTGTTCAATTGAAAGAATAATCAATATGACATCAATAACATGTTGTAAAATATATCAAAAATGTCTGTTAAGGTGGTATAGGAGTCTAAATTAAAAATGATGTATAGAATTTGTTCATACTTTGCCAAAACGTAGTATTTATTGATATATGTTCAAAATATATAATAAAAATGATAGGTCACCCCGCATTTTCTCAAGCTACAGTTTGTGACAAATTGACACATTTTGTATCGATTTTAAAGAAAAAAAAAAAAAACATCATTATGTGATTAGTAGCTAGACTAAATGATAGAATTGTAAAATAAAATACGAGAATATAGCTTTTAGAAAATGCTTTGAAAATATCAAAAGAAAAGAAAGGGTCACCATGCGTTTTTTCTGGCTAAAATACAAAATAGCATAATTCCATGTAGATTTCTTCGGAAAATGCACCATTTTAGAGTTACCTCCCCTTAAAATGACAATTTTAAAACATTAAAAATCAAGCAAAAAATAATCTACATTTGCAAAAATATTAATATTGATAAGTTATAATCTTATAAATTTATTCTTTTACATGCAAATTCACATAAGGTATCTGCATTTATGCATCAATTTTGCTAACTTGATTGAAAATATGGACCTTAGATTATCTGTTTTTTACAATCCAAGTTTGGCGAAAGACACCCATACCACCTTAAGTATACGGATTTAGATTCTACTAATTTCGTTTAATGACATATAATCTTCGTGTGACTTCCTTGTATTTGAGAGGGAATTACTAATTGTTATTATTGTCATTTTGAGTCTACATTGTGGCTGTATGAATGGAAAAATGATAATGTTCATACTGAATTTTAAAAGAGTAGCTATATTGTTTGCCCCCCAAAATAGTCAGTCTAAACAACCATAGAAAGCGAGTTTTAAGAATTAGATATATATACAACAGGATGAGATACTTCATCCTTTCTGCAAAAAGTATATTTCCTAGATGCTATATTAAGCAGTATGTCAACTATATTTATAGTATGGAATGACCGTTAAACGAACATTTCTGTCTGACAGGTATCATGGCCTTTGTCTTATATTCATTGCTTATTGGTCCACGTTAAGTTATGCTGGTTCAGTCTTTTATTTCAGATGCCTTAAGCAATATGGCAACTAAATTTGTTGCATCGATTTCATGGCATGGTTGCAAGGTGTATATTTCGTTCTTGCATGTTTCATCCGAACTTGACCTTAATTTCATGGTTCATTGAGCAGTGTTAATTTGTTTGGTTTCCTGGATACTTTTAATAATAGGTCACAACATATTGTGTATATGTTGATCATACTGATTACATATCAGTCGGACCAAGTCTATGTGAAACTGACTTCATTTTCATGGATTTGTGGATATTACTTCAAAACTGTAAAGATTGCCATTGAGGGATTTTGATTATATCGTACGAATTGTTTAGAATCTACAATCCGGATATGATCAACACCATTTTGTTTAATATTACAATAACCACCGAATACACTTGATGTGTGTTGTGTTTAAATTATATACATGTCATGACATTATATTATTTTCAGAGCAAAATTTGCGCATCGATGGACAAATATAAAATCCTCCCCGTCTAGTGTATTGCCATACAAAGGTAGTTTACATATAACTGTTAATCCACAATTTGGAGAGTATGCCACTACTAACAAAACAGCCACTCAACTTTTGAAATGGTTGGTTGGAACACCTATTCCAGACGAAAGTTTTTTCTCCACTCTCAACTTCAATTCGAATCTTGGAATTACAGGATCGTGTCAAGGTATTTACTATAGTACATATCTCAAATAACAAACATAAAAGAAGAACTTAAAACAAACTTACTTTTTTTAAAGCAATGAAAATATAGTATAATTTAAATTCGAAAGCAGTATTCCTGCTTACTTTAAGGTTATCATATAATAATTTAATTTTGGATGTAACATGTCTTATGATTGGCTGAAAGTTTTTTGTCTCTCAGCTCATGAACATAATTTCATCATGTTACCATGACGTCATCAACGTCTTTTTCATGATTTACTCCTTAAAAGTTGAATTTAGAATTAAATTATAAGGAATGACTGTCATATTTTTTTCTGTCTATTCGTAGTAACCTAAAAAGTGTGTTGCACTCCTTTTAATAACCCGCTACGCGGTTTATTCAGTGATTCATTTTTGATGTTATTTCTTAGTGGACAGAAAAAAATATTACAGTTATTCATCAATGCTAATGATGTGTATAACTTTGCAATACTTTTGATTAATTTGAAATTAGTTATCAAAGGTACCAGGATTATAATTTTGTACGCCAGACGCGCGTTTCGTCTACATAGGACTTATCAGTGACGCTCATATCAAAATAGTTATAAAGCCAAACAAGTACAAAGTTGAAGAGCATTGAATATTCAAAATTCAAAAAAGTTGTTCCAAATACATCTAAGGTTATCTATGCTTGGGATAAGAAAATCCTTAGTTTTTCGAAAAATCAAAGTTTTGTAAACAGGAAATTTATAAAAATTACCACATAATTGATATTCATGTCAACACCGAAGTGCTAACTACTAGGCTGGTGATACCCTCGGGGACGAAACGTCCACCAGCAGTGGCATCGACCCAGTGGTGTAAATAGTTATCAAAGGTACCAGGATTATAATTTTGATATAATACATACAACTACATTCATGGAGATGGCTTATATAGGCTTTGCATGTTGCCCAATCCAATTGGCATTTTGATATTATAGTTCCGTTAAGATGTTAATAAAAATATAGGAGCAACATTTTCAATATTTATGGAATCTCGATAACAACAATTATACTTTCAATTTAAGATTTCGGTTTTTAGATACACACAAAATACAAATACTATCTGAAAAGATGAATTGTGTTACTCCTCCGCCTCCTCCTTATCCTCCTCCTCATCATCATCATTGAATGTTATCATGTTATCAGATCAATGTTATTAATATGCCTTTTGTTTTTTTTTTTTTTTTTTGATAGGTGAATTGACCAAAGCTATGGTACTGTATAAAAGCATGACCAGATATAAAATTTGGAAGACGGATAAAAGTTGTAATGGTCAATATGTACATGACATATGTATTCCAGCGGTGGAGGATCTGCCCAAATTCATAGTCGCCCGGAATTGTTTATCAACAAGGTTTACTGGGATTATGAGCATTATGTTCTAGATTGTCTGGAAGAGTCTATTAGGAAAAGAACTATCGATAACATCCTCGGGATGATTGATCTAAATATATCCTATTACTCTAATTTATATTTTGTAAAGCATGCTTTGAGAGTCCACAATATATAACAAACCATTCTATGAGTTTTATTTCTAATATTTGATGATGTATTTTATTGAAAGATGTTCGAAAACAGGGCAGTAAAAATGCAACAAGAAGTTTGTACACCTGTGACAAAGATTTATGTAACCGATATTCTATTGACAAACTATATCAGAATTCATTTAACAACTTTAAGATAGTTATTTTACAGAAAAAAAAAAAACTGCAAACGTTTGTGTAACTACCAAAAGATTTGATTGAGAATTAAGAATTCGCAACAACAAAAAACGCCATTTTGTTGTAGAAGTTTGTTTACCTATATCGCGAGAAATAAAATCAGCTACAAAATGTATACGGTTTTAATATATAAAATGAGTTCACGACAGAGGATATTAATTTCTGCCAATCTAGAAATGAGGAGAAATGTCTTCTGTTTCAATAACAGAGAAGTGAAAGATACCAGAGGGACATTCAAACTCATCAGCCGAAAATAAACTGACAACGCCATTTGCTAAAACCAGCAGACTAAAGAAAGAGAACCACCATATAGACATAGATTTTAAAATGGCAAAAAAATAATCATTTTGTTAGAGTAATTGTGCATGATGTATAATTCATTAATTTGAACATTTCTTTTAGAAAAAAACTAATATTACAGGATACTATATGAAAAACTTTTCAGGTTATGACGAATAGACAGAAAAAATATAACAGTCGTTCCTTAAAATTCAATTCGAAACTCCACTTTTAAGGAGTAAGTCATGAAAAACGTTGATCATGTCATGGTAACATGATGAAATTATGTCCATGAACTGTGAGACAATAATTATTTCCATGAACTGTGAGACAAAAATAATGTCCATGAACTGTGAGACAAAAAACTTTCAGCCAATCAGAAGACATGTTAAATCCAAAATTAACCACTGAATTACAGGCTCTCGACGATTACCAGACACATACATAATGTGGCTATGTCAAACTTTCATCAAACCATCCCCTAATTATGGACAGCAGTTTAACAGATTAACCAATTAACAACAAAACCTCACTAACAAACAAAAACAGACTTAAACATGATAAAAAAGATGCAGATACATATCATGTTTATATAATGCTTTTTAATAACCGCGAAATAAATTACTATTTGCAAAAGTAGGAATATTTGTATATAAAATAATTACCCTAAAGTATAAATATCAATCGAAGAAAATTTGAATTGTAGTATATTAGGATTTGGTACTTCGAAAGGGAAAATTATTCCCTATAAAAGAATCTCAGTAGCGTTCGTCGGCTGCTTACAGCTTAGTGTGTCTTGAGAAAAGGCCTTTAATCCACAATTTTCTACATAAGAAAGGGCCTTTAATCCACCATTTTCTACATAAGAAAATGCCTTTACCGAGTCAGGAATATGACATATGTTATCCATTCGTTTGATGTGTTTGAACTTTTGGTTTTGCCATCTGATTAGGGACTTTCGTTTTGAATTTACCACGGAGTTCGGTATGTTATGTGATTTTACGTTTTACATATTTATTGGTAGTATGTATATATGTTTTACAAAACCAGACCACACCTGTACTTTTTTATAATTTGTTTGCTTCTTATTCTTACGACTTATGTGCCAACTTATTTTTAAAAAACTTCAAATATTTAACTTGTAATGTGTCATTGGTTAGTTTAATGACATTTTTTTTTTCGAACTTTTCGTCTTTTTGTCAATTTAACATGTATGTTCTAGATTCTCGTAATTGGCTTAGGTCTGTTTTATAACAATGCACAGTAGTTCTATCTTTGGAAAGGATGCAATAAGAAATATTTATTTTTAATCCTGATTTAATTTAGGGAAAATTATGATTTCCTAGCTAGCTGTTTCAGAGCCTTACAGGCAAAAACCCCGTCACATTTTTACGCCTGGCTCAAGTCAGGAGCCTCTGACCTATGTTAGATTTGTATGTTTTTCTAATTAAGTTTATTTATAGGTTAAGGAGTTGAGTATGACGTCCATTTTCACTGAACTAGTACACATTTTTTTTAGGGTCCAGCTGAGACCCACCTCAAGGTGCGGGATTTCCTCGCTGCATTGAAGACCCATTGGTGGCCTTCGACTCTTATCTGCTGTTTGGTCGGGTTGTTGTCTCTGTGACATACTCCACATTTCCATTCTCAATTTTTTAGATCAAAATATGTATCTGTGTAATTTGGAGTCGTAAACGATCTTGTGATTATATCACATCTTCTTTTTGATATTGTGAGTCCGTGAAGGATATACCACAGTTGCATATAATCAAATTGTTCAATTTTGAGACAATGAAAACGTTATTTCGTGGTCATCTTGCCCAGTAAACATTTATGTTAAGCATAGAATATAAAAATGCGTAGACTTTAGGGTATTATTTGTCTTTATACTTTCGGGAAAGATATTGTTTGAATAAACTCGATTGTAAAAATGAACAATCAAGATTAACTGTCGATTACACCTTTTCTCTTTAAACTCTCAAATGAATAATTGAAATGTGTTGTTGTTTTTTTTTCTTCTGTTGAGATAACATTCATATACACAAATGATTGATGTATAACCAATTTATTCCATGAATAATTGTACCTATTATCTTTTATATTCTGTATTCTATAAATTTTGGTTATGAGAACGTATATATTTTGAAGATTTCATAAAATTATAATCAGCTGATTATTGTTCTTACCAAAAGATGAGTTTGGTTATTGTCTAATTAGGTGAGTTATGCTAGTATCAATCAACATGCTTTTTGTGTAAGGACAAGTATTAATTATATCCGTTTTTTTTATTCTGGAGAGCACATGGCTACGTCACTCTTCGGAAATTTGTTAACTTTCTATCCCGAAAAACATCTTATAAAAGTGTGTGTATCCTGTATTTAACTGATATATCTTGTACACTAGCTTATTTAACAAGTAAATAGGTTTTAAATATACAAGAGGCATGCTCTTTTAGAAAAAAAAACAAAGCTTTACTTTGATAAATATTTTAAAATTTGTCCTTATCTATTTATAACGTACCAAATAACTCTAATATCAATTTAAAAAAAGGACAACTTCATTTCAAGATGCAGCTGTGGTTGAAAGTTATCTATTATAATATTGATACTGGTGAATAATCATGATAATCTTTTCCAGGAAATCATTGTTATTATACGTTTATATTTTGGAAGAGCTTTTTGCATGTGTTTTAGTCAATTTGATTTCTGTATCTGTCGAACCTGATCTAGTAATACTCGGTTTTTCATTCTGCTCTTTTTTAAAACAAAACAGTACATTTTTCTAATCCAGACCATATTTTTAGACTATCAGCTGGGAACAGTTTTCACGATTAACATTAAAGGGTCAACGTTAGAGCATCAAGAACCATTACATATGCAATACAAAATCCATCATTAGCTGTGATATTTTGAAAAGATATCATCATATATAAAAAAGAAGATGTGGTGTGATTGCCAAAAGAGACAACACTCCACAAGAGACCTAATGACACAGAAGTTAACAACTATAGGTCACCGTACGACTTCAACAATGATGATCATCATCATCATCATCATCATGATCATCATCATGATCATCATCATCATCATCATCATCATCATCATCATCATCATCATCATCATCATCATCATCATCATCATTATATTACCAATCGTTATCAAAGGTACCAGGATTATAATTTAATAGGCCAGATTCACGTTTCGTCTGCATAAGACTCATCAGTGACGCTCAGATCAAAATAGTTATAAAGCCAAACAAGTACAAAGTTGAAGAGCATTGAGGACCCAAAATTCCAAAAAGCTGTGCCAAATACGGCTAAGGTAATCTATTCCTGGGATAAGAAAATCCTTAGTTTTTCGAAATATTCAAAGTTTTGTAAACAGGAAATTTATAAAAATGATAATTTTGCCATTATTATTTGTTTCTTATTTTTTCAATAGTATTGTGTATTTTGAAAATATTGCCTACTTATGTTACTATTGTTATATGTTCATATTCGTTATATACCAATTTTCGTTGATTTCATGGGTACAGAAGAACCACGTATTTAAAAAATCAACGAATTACTGATTTTCTGAACAAATGTTTGCAGACTTTGTAAAAACTTACATCTTGTACGCAACACATACATACCAATTGAACGATATATGATTTGTGTGTGTCATTGTTGGGATATTGAAAAGTCGAATCTTTATTAATATGAGTTAACCAAATGTATTGTTTTAAAACCAATATAAGCTAATCAAAGTTAGCTAAAACATTGTCACACCTGAAACAAATATATATTGAAATGTTTCAAAAAATGTCATCTGTTGATACATATTGTGACCGTTTTGAGTATATTTACGTATATCTACATATTTCGAAAGACGTTCATAATGTCAAATCCGTAAAATACAAATTGTTTAGTTTCTACGAAAAGTTATTAAATGTCCCCTCTATTTATGCGAAATAGGTGCAACCTTGATACTGTTATGTTCAATATTTGGAAAATTATGTCAGGAAGTAGATTGTTATTTGATAGAGGTAAATGTTTTACCGTCGCAAACGTGTCATGTTTGATAAACAGAATGTACAAGTCTATACATTCAAAATCACAGGTATGTATTAGTTTAGATTAAAGAAGTTGAAATATCGCCGTATTAAAATCTTTTAATTAGAATTACCATTTCCTCTAAGTGGTGGGAAATTGAATATGAAATCTTAAATCGCAATATCATAAATACTTGACTGGAACATGCAAAGTAATACAGGATTCGAATTTTCGATAGAAAATATCGCTCTATGTTCGATTGTGCTTTCCCTTCTTTTATTTTATACAAACACTTAAATCAATTAATATATGTACTTTTCTGGTAAGAACGATTATTTGACTGCAAACAATTTTGTTTTAAAAATAATTTCAAATAGTATTTTTAAAATCTATCATGGACCTTTTTTAAAGCGTGATATTCATAACATTTAAACTGCAAATAATTGCTAAAAGATCATCACTGGAATGGTTTTGATGTCTCAGGATGGTTTTTATAGCAGATATATTTGCTTGCATTAGTTTACACTGACCATATTTGAAGTGCATATTAAAAATATTAATATGGTAATAAAATTACTAGATTTGGTAACAGAAGATGTTGTATAATAGCAAGGACAGGAACATTTGTAATTAATAAATAAAATAAAATATTCCAATCACTTTAAGGTGTCAATAGTTCCTCTTTTATTCAAAATATCCACTTACTAAAATTAGTAGTTTTATAAATCAAGATTGTTTGTATAGCATAAAATCAACTTATTCGGTAATTCATGATAAATAGTAAAATATGAAGGATTTAAAAGAAAAAATATTGAGTTTGCATCAGTTTAGAGTACCAACAATTTCTATTTTTATTCATTATGCTTAACCGTCGCAAATATCAGTAGCTTTGACATCTCAGAATGGTTTGTATAACGTCATGTTTTTACGCATCAAAACCACTTGCCATATTTGTACTTTGTGTTGAAGATCACATTGTGGTATGGTAAGTTTGTAAATTTGGTAACTCAGAATTTAGTGTACATGCTTTGTTTAAATTATAGCAATATATTTAGGGAAAAAAAAAAGTGTTTTAGTCTGGATTGAAAAAGACAGGTCATCAGTTCTTTTCTAAATATTGAGCTAGACAGTAGACTTGGTGGTTTTTAAATATCGTATATATATTTCCAGCATACCCACGTTAGAAAACTGATAAAACCAAAATCAAAGACAAATTATGCAACGTCTTTTCCAAAAATGACATTAGATTTCACTGGAACTTCCGAAATTAATAAAAACAAACCTCGTATAACATGTAGAAAGATCTAAGACAAGTTAATCGGTCAATCGAACATATTTATTATATTATTGCGTATTGTTGTGTGTTTGTTTTTTCTACATTGGCTAGATATATAGGGGGAGGGTTGAGATCTCAAAAAACATGTTTCACCCCTAGCATTTTTGCTTCTGTCCCAAGTCAGGAGCCTCTAGCCTTTGTTAGCCTTGTATGATTTTTAATTTTAGTTTCTTGTGTATATTTCGGAGATTAGTATGACGTCCATTATCACTGAACAAATATACATTTTTATTTAGGGACCAGCTGACGCACAACTCCGGATGCGGGAGTTTCTCACTGCATTGAAGACCCATTGGTGGCCTTCGGCTGTTGTCTGCTCTTTGGTCGAGTTGGTGTCTCTTTGCCACATTCCTCATTTCCATTCTCAATTTTATTGACATGTGTTTTAGAAATGTCTCTAGCACCTCGCGCGCGCAAAATAAAAAAGAAACGAAAAGTTGCGTCCACAGCTCTATATATAGATTATTTTGATCTTTAAACGTGTTAACTCAGGATATATTTACATGGTTTGTTTAAATTAAAACTCTATAATTATATATAATATAAAAAAACTATACCTTTTTTTGTAAAAATTGAATGATTGAATATGTCAGTCAACAGTTCTTTTTTAAAAGTATTGAAGCAGACAGTAATTTTTGGTAGTTATAAAATATTGTATCAATATTTCCCGCTTGCCCATGTTTTAAAAGCTGATAAAACCAAAATCAAAGACAAATCTTGCAACGTCTTTTCCGTTATTGACATAAAACAAATCTCAGGCACTTCCGAAATTAATAATGAACAAACCTTGTATAACCTGTAGGAAAATCTAAGACAAGTTAATCCGAAAACACGAAAATATACATTGACATGTGTTTTAGAAATGTCTATAGAACCAAGCAATATAAATTTAAAAAAGGTGTCCGCAGCTTTATACACAATTTTGTTTTTATCTTTAAAGTTGTTAACTCAGGTTTAAAGTGTTCATGATTTCAAAAATTACTATTATACAAAAACTACACCATTTTTTATTTCGGTTGAAAAAGACAGTCAAATGTTTTTTTTTTTTTTTTTTTTCAAAACGTTTAGCTAGTTAGTATTCTAGGTTATAATTAATTATTAAATCAATATTTCCCCATGAAAATGTTAAAGAGCTGAACAAATCTAAATCAAAGACAAATCATGCAATGTCTTTGCCATTTTTTCCGATATTGACATGAGATTTCACAGGCACTTCCAAAAATGATCAAATACTTTATTTAACCCGCGGGAAATTCTCAAACGCGGAAGTTTTATTCAAATATTGAACTAGTCAGTAGTATTCTTTGTATGTCAATTTATCAATATTTTCCCGCATGCAAATGTCGAAGAGAACAAAACAAACAAAATCAAGGATAAATCATGCCTTGTCTTTTTTCAATATTGACATGAAATTTCACAGACACTTCCGAAAATGATAAAATACCTTATTTATCCCGCGGGAAAATTCTAAAACGCGGAAGTTGGAAACACCAGAAGCTTAATTGACATATTTATGAGTAATGTCTATAGAACGGTGCAATTTAAATAATAGCAAAAACATGAAACAGAGTGTTGACGTGTGCTGTTTTCTATACAAAAGATTTTGATCCTCAAATGTCTTAACTCAGGTTATATTGTACGTGAATTTTATAAATTAAAGCATCTAAACAAAAACTGCACTTTTTTGTACAAATTGAAAAAAGTGTTTCAACAATGCTTTTTAATCAAAATATTGAACTAGTCAGAAGTATTCTTGGTATGTCATGAAATATTGTATCAACATTTTCCCTCAAACAAGTGTCGAAGATACGAAAAAAAACAAAATTAAGGACAAATCATGCCATGTCTTTTTTCCGATATTGACTTGACACTTCACAGGTACTTCCGAAAATGATACAAATACCTTGTATATCCCACGGGAAAGTCTAAAACGCGGAAGTCGGATAACACGAAAATCTTAATTGAAATGTGTTTAATTAATGTCACCGAGTCCTCAAATTTGCAATCTTACAAGTTAACTTAGAGACTACCCAGTTTGTATGTTGATGCCTTGTCAATATGTACGTCTTTCAGTATAGCTAAAGATATTTTCATATACACAAAACGTTCATAATATGATTTTAGCAGAGGAGGTATCAATTGGAAAAATTCAAGATTGAAAATGTACAGAAACATCGACATGCGACGTCCAAAAAAAAAAAAAAACATCTTTTAAAAATTAGCAATTAGAATGGGTTACAGGCATCATTTCTTAAAAAAGAATAGCAAACATGGACTATTGACAAGATGTTTTAAATATTTGAAGAATTAAAACAAAACGTCGGTTATTATATTTTTAAATACAAGAATTGCCGGCAACTGAATTACAGACTACATTTCGTCTTTCACTTTGACATGAATGTTGCTAAATTAAATGTATTATCACTGTTTCATATATGAAACTATAAAAAAAAAAAAAAAAAACACATCGACATCACCCCAACCCTTAAATCAACCCCAAAAACACCCCAATCGACGACCACCACCCCCAAAACAAAAACAAATTTAAAACCAAGGAAAAATACAAAAAATCAGTGTGAAGCAGATTTAATTTAGAACAATGATTTTAATCAATGTAATACATGCACCCAGCACAACACCAGCCACAGTACTGATTGCGACATGTTCACGGCTCACAATTCTTTATGGACAGGGTGTCTGAAATAAACAATGCAACACAGGTAAGTCACCCATCCAACAATTTGATAATTATTCACATATGAAGTTCAGATCGCCTGGTATATGTAAAGGATAAAAATAAAATTTGGTCATGTTGAAGGTAGTATGGGAGTATTAATAAGTGCAGAACAAATTACTTATTATTGAAATAATTAGTTAAGTAAATGAAATGATGAAATACATTATTAGAAGATATATCTTATATTAAATATCAACATAAAAACGTATGTCTTTTCCCAAAAGAACATAACATAAAACACACTGTACATTCTTTTAGCTGACATATCTACCCTTTAATACACTTACAAGTTAAAAAAAAAAAAAAGAAATCGACAGAAAAAATCTCCCTTTTTGAAAAGATCAATTTGTTTAATTAAATGAAATGTTTTCTTAGTTAACTGCATCCTGATTGATAGTCTAGACCTATTGGATTTTTTTTTTAATCCAAGATGGCGGAAGACTCGCAAAATCATTTTAAAGCCAAAAAAAAAAAATATATATACTTTGATAAATGCAGAGTTGAATTGATTGATGATTTCTTAATGACGCATCAGCACATAAAGGGTTATACCATGGAGAGTAAATTAGGACAATTCTATCGTGTGATAAAACAAAATTAAATTAAATGATTAAAATGAATGTTATACAATATTTAGTCGTCAATAATAAACGTGAGAGTTGTCTCATTGGTAATCATACCACATCTTTTGTATATATATTCTGCCATGTCGTAACTATACATTTTACAAAAAGCTGATGTTGATCATGTTGATAATTTTTAAATCTTCTTGGATAAGTGATAATAGGTGAGGTTTAAAAACAAAATATGACCTTGATTTAACTTTAGTCTTTTTTGGACAAAGGACGTTATACGGACTGTTTCTAGGTATTTTGGGTTTAAGGATTATGAGTAACGCAAACATACTATATGTCAACAAATCAAAGGAAGTTATTTCAATTTTAATGTTACCAATTTTACAGATAATTCAAAAGAGGTAACGAAAATTTTGGGGGGAAATAAAGCGATTTCTGCAACGATTCCCGAGGAGAATTAACAACAAACTTTCTATTTGGTAAAGTGTTTAGTTAAACAGGATATGTTTCAAACGTGCAATACATAACATTACAATATAGCAAATATTTTATCGAAATTTGTAAAAGAAACGTGACAGTTCAAAAACATAAGTCGCGGACGACAAATAAAAAAAAAAAAAAAAAAATCAGAACAAAATCAGTATGTCTATCCATAGAACATCTGGAAATACCTTGATTTAAAAGAAAACAAAAACAACAAAAAGGATGATTTAACAATAATCTTACTCTTGGAAGTTCGCAAACGAAGGGCTCCACAACATCAACACAGTTCCTGTCATTCCAACGCCATTGCAGTGGGTTAGTAAGGTATCTTATTATAACACAATTAGCACCCCTTGCGCCTGAGTCACCTGAAACAAAAAAAAAGATACAGTTATTTTACCACAAATATATGTAATACCATAAAAAACCAATACAAAATAAAAGAATGCAATACCTCAAAATGACAATCCTTACGTTTGTGTATCTTGACATGTTTTTTTGAATCAGTACCATATGTGTGTTGGTGTCAATTATAAGGAAGCTGTTACAAAAAAAAAATAACATAAAAAACAAAAAAGCAAACAAAAAATAACAATCGAATATCAAAAGACGTAAAAAAAAAACACGGTAAAAGAATGTTGATAGACATACAACAGTTTATTTATTTCAGTCCATTTGTCAATAGGAAAAATGGAACGTCATATTTCAACAAAACTTGTTTAATATTATCCCTAATGTTCTCTTATTTTTCTTTACGTCAAACACGTTGTTTGTATTATTATATATGACATTTCTTCCTATCCTTATGTATTTTTTTTTTTTTTTTTTTTTTAAGTTTTCAGATGAAAGAGAGTCATCTGTTTTTTGTCTCTGTTAAAATGCCTTGAACATTATGAAATAACACTTGTGTATTTTTTACCACAATCTCTTGACCTTTTGATGTCTTTTGCATGTCTTTCTTTTTCATAGTGTTGTCTGATTTACATTGATATTTTCCTGCACTCATATATATTTATGTAGAGTCTACCAGAAAGATAATATCACGGTTGATAAAAAATGAACAAAATATTTTGGTACATATTTCATCAAAATTATCTGACAAAATAGAAATTACCTGCTCCAAACGGAAAATTATCGAAAGAAAATGGACTATTGTCAATAGCAAATACAAAATTTCCATTATCATCTTTCAGATCATTTCCACCTGTCCAAATATTACTGATCGAGGCTACAAAAAAGTTAAAGACAGTTATACATCAGTGGTTGATCCACGAGGAGTTGATGTCGTACATTACCTTTGATAGCAAGAAAATTAATATCTGTTATATTTTCTTACATTTAGACGATTTTTGTAGTATAAGATCGTCCAAAGAACTATAATTTTAAATAGAATCAGTTAAATGAAATTATCCCCGCCTTCTATTCAAAAATCAGTTACAAAATCAAAATATAAGTAAGAAACAATTAATCTGAGTAAATATTCTAATTTTATAAGTTCCATTCAGTTAGTAAACGAGGAATGTATAACAATAAAATTTTGATTTGTTGTTGGTTGTTTATGTCCAGTGGTAAGATTGTCATGCATATTTAGGACAATGGCATAAAAAGGCGTGGGTTTGAAAACTTTATACAAAAACAAAGAAAGTTTGAATGCTAGTGGTAAATTTCATATAAAAGACAAAGGTGTCGATGTATATTATTTTCAACATGAATACCTTATGAATATTTAATTTATCTCTTATATCTTATATAGTTTGATAAGGACTTAAGAAAATCTGTATATATCTTATTGTCATAAAATGACATACAAGAGCAGTCAAAATAATTTTAGACTTATTTTATCTTATAGAGGTAATAAAATCATTAATTAAAACTGAAATTCTACTGTTGCAGACCCAACTTAATGAAATTGAAAATCACACAATGTTCCACAGACCAATTTCTAAGTTCAACGACCCATTTTGAGTAATTGAATCATACCGAAGATCAATCCTCTAGATAGACTCAGGAAATTCAGACAAAACTATTATTGTAGAGTTGTATATCTTATATTTCTACACTAAACAAATGCTAGTCTTAGTATTGATATGTTTACTTGTATTAGCATTATTTGAATCTAATAAACAGTCAAATAATTTTAAGCAAACCAAGCATCTAAAAATTGATACGCATGAATGAATCCTAGGTATATCTCCAAACGAATATTACATAATATATTTTAAAAACAGTTTTTGTTTAGATAGGAGGATGCTTTGCATGTATCTGTTTTTTTTTCTCTCCAACTTCATACATTCAATTCTTTTATTATTGGTTAAAAGTCACTCGGGTTTTGATAATATTGTGCTTTAAGACTTTAAAATATTGAATATATATAAGTCACTTCAACATAGTTCTCACTATAACATATTTGAGGTTGCAAATGTCACCAAAATGTGATCTTTATCTTAGCGTACGAAGAGAAAATGTTGTTCTAACTTCATTGGCCTCTGCCTCACTGTTTGGTACCCACAGGATTGCCCCTTTAGTCATGGTACATGTCATCTACAATTAAAACGGTTTTTATAATTAATATTAGAGGTAGATGCCTTTTCTTTATTACAACAAGAAAGTGTCTTCGTTTAACTTGATTTTTTTGATTTTTTGGTGTTTTAACACCACTTTTAAGCACCGCTTTTGGGCTATTTCGTGGCGGCCAGTTTTTATTGGTGGAGGAAGCTTGAGTGCCCGGGGAAAACCACTAACCTTCGATATGAAAACTGACAATCCTATTCAATTAAGATTGGAGTCGAATGCACCTGCACGCACGGGGTTCGAACTCACAACCTCAGTGTTAACTGCCTAGTGATTACAGTAGTAACTACTTAGACCACTCGGCCACCGAGGCCCCTAGTATTCGTTTAATGAAGTATATATAAAGGTAAACGGCAGAAGTAGATTTAATGTTTCTCCGCTGGTATTTTTATAGGACATATCAAAATCTTATATTGTACCTCTTGATAAAATTTCTGGCTAAGGAAAACAAATCTTGTGAAATAATAGACTTTGTAGAAATTATAGTTATAGATTACGAATATGGATTGTTAGGACATCAGCTTTAAGTCGAGCTCTTTTAAATTGTTAAGAACTACTTATGTACAGGTCGAGTACAACTCTTTGGTATAGTTAAGACTTTTATCAACGTATATCAAGTACAATTCAGACCATTTCAGAATTGCCGAGTAAAAATCAGTACAGTCGAGTACAAAAACCGCCTATTTCAGACTTTGTGTGGTTTGTAGTGATTGTATCTTTGAACCTTGTAAATGTTTGACCTTACCTCATACCTTCAAGATGTAAAAGAATGCCTCAGAACAGTAGTTGGTAGAAAGACTCTTATAAAATGTAAATGCGTCAAAATATGCATTTAATTTTTTCTGTACATGTATCATGTAAATATGAGAAAATGAGAAAATGATAAATCTTTAAGCATAAAAAATACTCACCAGGGCATCACACCACCTTTTCTCGGTATTGCCGCTGAACATGTAACAATTAGGGCTGACATTTTGATTATTCAGCAACCTGTACCCAGCAGGACAACTTGATGGAACACATGGGGCTATGAAAGTGACAAACGAGAGGTATTTATTATTTAAAATCATTTGTCAGCATTAAACAACAAATTGATGACGTAAAACATGCAGTTAGATAACAATGAACAACATGAAAAACATGAACAACATGAGCAATAACGTTATTACAACAGGAATATTTTTATAGATATAATTAGTTACTTGGTGTTTTAGTGACCTAATACGATATATATACGGGGTCAGTAAATTTCATATGCGATGAGAGCGAAGCTCGAGTTCCCAATATGAAATTTACTGACCCCATATATATCGTATTAGGTCACTAGCTCATCATGTAATGAATTTATCTTACCAACTATCAACACATGTGGTATTTACACTAGCGTCATATCAAAGTGATTTAGTCTTCAAAACTTAGTATTTAGAACCTTCTTTTATTTGTATATACAAAAAAAAAAAAAAAAAAAAAAAATGCCAATAATAACAACTTGTTAGCTTTAAATATATTTTATGATTTCATTTTGATCGTTCAGTATCGATTTCTTCATCTTTCGAAATATTTCAGATTTCTTTTTTCTTTTGAATGGGAAGTAACTCCTTACTAATCCCATATAGTAACTAACCGACCGTATATGGTACCTTAACTAATATTTTAAGGACACCTTTTTCAAATATATGTAGTCAGCACGTGTAGTCTTTTAACCAATCATATTCCCATACATCTGTAGGAGGTAAGATACATATATATGTATATAGTATATATTATTTATGATATTTCACTGCTTGAATTAAACATGTTAAACTGTTAACATCATTTTAATTGCTGAATGTGAATTAGCTTGATTTTTATACACAATAAATTTTGAAATGTATTAAATAAATAAATAAAATAAAATTGATATTATCATTTAATACATAACTTATATTAACGCATTCATTTTGGAAATAAAATATGTTTTAACAAAAAACTGAAAATTAAATTCAATTAACATCTAACAATTACAAATATACACAAAAAGTAGACTCATTCTACTTAAAATCAAAAAAAGGTAGAATCAGGTATTGTAAATAGACCGTTTTCAGATCTAAAGGACTATGGGTATTTGTATTGTTCGTACACCAAAATAAAAATAACGTTGCGTCATTGGTTGAATTTCAATTGTGTATGACGTTTTATCCAATCACGATGCTTTGTTGTGAACTTTTGAAAGTATTACCCAGACTGCATTAGATTCTAAAACGGCGAATTCAACTCACTTGTTGCTGGGGGTGGTTGTGGTGTTGGACAAGTTATAGCTGCAGCCGTTGGAACAGTCACAGCTGGTGCAGCTGTCGTAGTTTCCATCATCGTCATTGCCATCATTCCCATAATTGGCACCATTATCAAGAGAGGAAATGGCAAGAGTGAAGGGCCAGGTATGGCAGCATTTCCTCTAAAGATTCCTTGATTGTCTTGATTGTCTTTTCAAAAGAATTGAAGAATGATTGATAAACACAAAAAATTACAATTATTTTGAATATATGATTGTTAGTTTATAGATACGTTTCAATTGACACACATTTTGATTAACTTTCCTGTTGTTCCAATGTTGGAGGGCTTATAGCCAAATTTATTATATGAGTCACGCAAATTGTTATGCTGACAGTTAGACTTTTGAAAAAGACTTTTGTGACAATACGTATGTTTAAGCTTGACTACATTGCTAGCTACCACCTGATAGGGATCTTTTGACAGGCTTTTATGCATGCATGTTCCAATTTGGAGAGCCATAATAGACTATCAACCTTGTATTCCTCCAAAATGTCAGCTAATAGAAGTAATTCATTCTAAACTTATCATGGTTCCCGTTACTCAACACAATGCATATAAACGCACGTGAAGGACTGCATTTACAATGTACCAGTGATTCATGTGTGTATATTGTATTGACAAAAGCGACCCATATGTATGCAACAGAGGCATTATACTTTTCAGTAAATAGCCTAAATTTACATTTTTAAGAAATTTGTAAACATGATTTATTTTTCGTCAAAAAGGGGTCTTATTGGGTCTACTCCTTTAATCTAATGTGAGTGAGACCAGAGGTGTGAACAGGGTAATAATCTCCTACAAGTACTATGCATGCTTATCCTGATAATCTTATCCATGCTGTCAAAAAGGTCACAATAGGTCCGTTAAATAACACATATATTGGAATCTACAGATTGCATACCGCGAAAACATTTTGTAATTGTTTTGAGACACCGTACATCGTGTTGGTCAACGCATTCTTGATCGTATTCCAAAAGAACTGATAATTGTCGATTCAAGGCGTTTCTATTTATAATTCTGGTAGAGAATTTTTAGTGTAAGTATCAGTTAAAAACAAATCGAACACATTAAAGATATGAAAAAGTCGAGTAGCATCTGAATACCTCATCAATGTAGTTGTACGTGTTTTAAGATGAATCTTAAGAGTTTATGCAATCGATTCTATACTTAAGATCAAGATGGTATAAATATCGAGTAAATAAAATAATTTAAGATGCAAAAATTATATACTGCGATTCATTACTAACCCAATATATATCATTTACAAAAGACGAAATTACGAGTAATAACACAATAACAATATCAAATTAGAATAGGTTTTCTTAATAAGGATTGATGTGGCAAGTTTTTACCTTCAGCACCACTGTCATCAATAAGAAATATATCTTGCTGCTGGTCTACTAGATTCTGTACCGGTATGATATTTGCCTTGCACACACTTTGTGACAGCCATATCAAAGTTATGGCCAGGTAAAACTGTAATGAAAACTCTCATTCTATCAACTTGATATGTTTAAAAACATCAATAGATAATTATTTTAGAAAGATCTCCAATATTTTAAATTCAGTGGCTAATAACCTCGAAATCAAAGGAAATACGCGCTCGAATAACCACATCGTAAAATATCAACAGAGAGCTATGATGACGAGTGAAATTAGTAAATCATATGTCATATGTCATATGTCACTCAGCAACACACAATGTACAGCGCTGTTTGTCCGAGAAAAAGACATAGTCTATTGTCAAGTTCATATTTTCGTTCACAGATTACAAAATTGGGTTTATTACTGCTTCTACCGCAAACATTAGGTAATTATGCCAATGACTATCTAGACAGGTTTATTAAGAATGCAACGTATGTGATATAAATGAGATATATAGAAATTAATAGTGTACTGACTTGACATATCAACGATATAAGGATGAGGCTTAAAAACGGGGAAATGCGAGGCTCTATTATTTACTATAAATACTTTTGTGGATTGGAGCGTCATTGATGAGTCTTTTGTAGACGAAACGCGCGTCTGGCGTAAATACAAAATTTAATCCTGGTATCTTATGATGAGTTTATTTACTTAGTTTACAAATGGATTTGTCATTTTGTGAATATTTGTTTTAGGTACTCATCCGACTAAAACCGATAACGTTTGGAACGGATAGTTAAACGAGGATGCTATTCTTCTTGAGTGATTTATCTTTCAAAAATGCGGACAAATGAAAGATTAAAAGGATTTAACATCAGTTTGATTTCGTTTGACGGGGACGTGGCTAATCAGTTTGACACAGCTTAACTACATCTGAAACTAACATGAATGATCGCAAGGGAATCTATTTGACTGATTTAAAATAATTTGATATGGATTGAAATGCATTAAAAACAATTTTCAATTTTTGTCAATCGTTATCTAATGTTAATTAATCTTTTTAGAATGTCGTTAATACCTTTTTGGCTAATCAAGCTAAATTCGGGTTACTAATGTAATGTACTCAACTGTACTGAAATTTGAATACGCCATACCCCAAAAAAAAAAAAAAAAATGTTCAATAAACAAACACAATTCTACAAAACACATCATAGAAAATCAAACCACTGATCAATACATACCCTACTAAAACCGTGGGTGATTTAAATTGAACAGGAAGGGTAAGGAGATCCTGCTTCATGTTTGGCATTCAGCGCGTTGTTCATATGACAACATTATATTTAAGTGAATACTTTTATGGTTAAAACAATCTTAATTGTACTAATGCATAACAACTGATATCATTTGCAAGATCAAAGATTAATCTAAATAATAAGCAATAATTATAATGAACATACGGTACTGATCACAATTGACATAGATGTATCCACCTTAAGTAAAATTTTTACTGATCTACATATAATCTCATGTTATCATTATAATGTTCATTTAAGGCCAGCACTTTGACTAAAATAGATTGTGCTTGTTTAAATTTCTCAAAGTTTTGACAAAATAAAAGCTTTGACCTAGTGATGAAAATATAAAAGTTTCAAGAAATTTAAATCACATTTTTTACAGGAATAATTTCATTGGATATTTATCAGTTTGAAAAACACTTTACTTATAGTATATTATTAAAACGTTCAGTTGAATTAAAAAGAATTTACTCTTTAAAAGAGGGACGAGAGATACCAGAATGACAGTCAATCTTATAGATCGAAAATAAATTGACAATGCCATAGCTAAAAATGAAAAAGATAAACAGACAAATTATGGTACACAAGTCACAACATAGAAAACTAAAGACTAAGCAACAAGAACCAAACCAAATATTGGGGGTGATCTCAAGTGCTCTGGAAGGGTGAGCAGATCCTGCTTGTCATTCGCTAGTTCACATTCGTTAAAAACGGAACGGAATTGTATTTACGACATAAGGAACATATCTGATATCATCAGTGAAACGGATATTCCATACCGGTCAACCAACTTGTGATGGCGTCCATGAAATTTACGAAGGGATGATTTCAACTTCAGCATTTGGAATTCTTGGTTTAATAGCTTCCTTGTGAGCAGAACCCTTTATCGAGGAAATCATGATAGGAAATACAGGCCCGGGTATACCCCTTAAATAAGCATAGCACATTCCTGTCTTCGTGTAATTTAAATTAAGATCAAAAATACTGAACTCATAAAAAAATTGAAAAGGGGAAGTCCATAAAAACATCATATGAGACACAATTACTATTAGTACCTAGTCTAATACGGACATGTTATATCAAAGAACATTTGCAAAATTTATTCAATAATTGATAAGTAAACAGGATTTGTTTTTTTTTTTTTATCAAAAATACAGTACCGTTTTTCTTGATATTTTAAAATTGACAGATTCTCTATATAGCTGCTTGACAAATATGTGGACAACTATTCTGTTACAACCCGTTTAGTCATGACAAATTTAAAATCGGAAATTCTAAAAGATTTTATAATAAGATCTGCTTAATTCTTTCATTTAAAAAAAAAACACCCCAAGACAGTAGATAAAAATTAAGATGATTATAGTGAAATCCTTATACTTTATAATGATTAATATATTAATCCATACCTTGCTATGCTTTACCATCCTTCTCGCGGCTGTGCGTTTAGAAAATTATATGGACCTTACATTTTAAATGTATCGTGAATAAGGAAGAACAGACGTTACGCAGTTCATTTGGTTCGATTATTAACCAATCGCTTTGCTTTCAATTGACATAAAACATGTTTTTTTATCTATCAATTATTGTGAATTTCCGTTTCTTCCAAGGGCAACTAAGTAGTGTCTGCTTGTCCTATCATCGACTGCCATGGTTATAGGCTATACATGTATATGCAAAATTAGATGTAAAGGAAATCGCGTGCGCTAGCACCTTGTACCCTTTGGTTGTTTTATAAATATAGACGAACACAGGTTATCCTGATTCAGCAAGTAGGGCACACATAATATTTCCCGATATTATTAAGAACACGTATTAAAATATTATCATGAATTTGAATATATGATTTGTGTTGAGGCTAACAGCAGTTCAAATGTAAGTAACTGTGTGTATTCGTAGACAAATTATTGATAAAAAAAAAAAAAAAATCTCTGCCAATTATGGTGTAAGGATCTAGATTTTGAAAAAAATATATGCACAATACAAATATCAAATTTAAATAACAACAAACAACTTGATATTCTGTCTTGAAACAAGAAGAAATACAGTGACCTTTTAAGCGAATGTGTCGTCTAGACTGAAAATAATATCGGTTCAACAGACTAATATCAGTAATGAGAAAACCAGAGTTTCATAATTTCAGAGAACATCTAATTTTTCAATTTGAATATTTTACTACTAATTCTGAAAAAGTAATTTTGGACTCATTCACCATGATAAATTTAGAACTACCTACAAAATTCCCTCGAAGCTTATTTTACATCTGTATATTTAAGACTGTTCAGTGGTTTAAACCTGTTGACATTGATAAAATGCTGAATTGTCTGAAAGTTACTGAACAATCCTGAATTGACTGCAAGCGAATTGTTTGTGCTGTTTAAAATTTACTGCAGACGATAAGTCGAAAATTTTACTGAAAGTCTGAACATTACTTAATAATTTATTTTTTAAACTTCTCAAATGCTGTTGTTACCAAAATAAAATGTTTAGCTCACCTGGCCCAAAAGGACCAAGTGAGCTTTTCTCATCACTTGGCGTCCGCCGTCCGTCGTCGTCCGTCGTAGTCGTCCGTGAACATTCACAAAAATATTCTTAAAGTTCTGTTTGTTGACCATTTATAATTTATGCTATTACATATTTGTTAATTGTTATCAAAGTTCGTATATGAAAATGAACAGCCAACAACAAAATCAATAAGGTAAAACTAAAATTATTGTATTGTGCCGTCATGTACTCTCTTCAGATTTATGATTAAATGAAATGTTTTCTACAAAGGTAACAGTAATATACCCTGCTCAAAAGTTATAAATCATTTGAGAGAAAACAAATCCGGTTTACAAACTAAAACCGAGGGAAACACATCAACTATAAGCGGAAAACAACGAAACAACAGAAACACTGAGTGCAACAAAAAACAAACGACAATGCAACACACACAGAAACGAACTACAAAATAACAACTGCCATTTTCCTGACTTGGTACAGAACATTGTAAGAAAAAAGGGTTGGTTACCTTGTTTTGTGGCTAGCCAAACCTCGTTCTTTTATGGCAATGTAAGATATACCACTAAAATGACAACATTACATACAGTCCTTGGATGGTGTAAACTTCCCACTAACACCATACACCATTACACCATTTACCATACACCATTACACCATACACCCTGTGCCATTACACCATACACGTTACACCATTGCACCATACACCTTACACATTACACCATAATGCAATTTAATTTCAAAGAAAGCGTGCGACTACAAAATTATTTATTTATTTTTAAAAACGAATTTTGATCACAATATGTAAATTAATGTATAAAATTGAAAATCAGTTCTTATCAATATTTTGCATAGTTTTAAATGTCGTACACCATTCATTTACACCATTCCCGATCGCACCTTACACCATTACACCATTCCCCTTACACCATACACCATAGCACCATACACCTTCTACCATTGCACCATATGCCATACACCATTACACCATACACGTTTTTTTGGGAAGTTTACATCATCCAAGGGCTTTAACAGGAATACAGTATAAATAAATGCAAGAACATTCAGGGCAGAGAAATACACAAACAAACAATACAATAGTACATATCGATATTCTAACCACAGAATAAAAACGAACACGTTCTATGATATCCTATGTTTTTTTTAATTTGTTGATCTACTCATAAACCCTACGGTTGAGCTGTGAAACGTCGATGTCTTATTCGAATATATATGCTTCCGTTATCTGTTAAGTTTAGAAAGTGTTTGTCAAGCTACATGTATCTTAAGGCGAACCTGTCCATTTCGAAATGTTCGATCATTGGCAAAAATATTATACAAAAAAATCTTAAAAATATTAAATGAACATAAACAATAGTCCTCTCAATCTCTCAATCTTGCTGAGATAGAGAAGGGACAGCATTCTCAATTCAACATGTTCAATGATAAATTTTTCTTACGGGTTGACCAAAATGGTCAATAACATTGGTCCTACGACAATTATCCATATATGTCAAAACTGTTAGACAAATCATTTTAGGAGTTCGGACCTATAAATGACAAATTTTACATTTGTGTGTAAAGATTGCATAAAATGCAATCAAAACCATATGTTACTGACTTGATATCTAAATATTTCAAGGCTTATCACTACATTTTTGATACACAAAATATAGTGCATTGATCATAGCATTCTATACAACCTACCCATGACGATTTCCAGAAATTTATCAAATTAAATGTAATAAATGCTCAGATATTCAAGTCACAAAACTATGTTACACCTATCAAGAAAATAACATAACTTTTGCAACGAGCAGGAATTTAATATTTGTTCAAAAAAAATATAAATGATGTCATTGTTACAGTCATCTTTAAAAATTGGAGTTATTTCCCCTTGTCCAGAATTGTAGTTGAATCAATTACAACCAATTCTTTATTGATAATGCAATATTTTATTTTACTTTCCACTGATAAATTAATGCAACCTTTACCCTTCTGTGCTTACAAGCACTTTGATTTTTTTTTCATGTTTGCCTATTATCATGAAAACTGTGATACATGTATTTAGAGAGAAACTGTTTTTTTTCTGTTATGCCTAATATGATTTAAAAAGTAAAATAAAAAAAAGAAAAATACTGAATCCGAGGAAAATTCAAAACGGAAAGTCCCTAATCAAATGGCAAATTATTATAGGAAAATGAACACTTAAAATCTTAAAAATGATCAGCAAGGCAAGATCTATTAATAAGTCAAAGAAACCAAAAAGACTAGAAGATCAGTAGTACAAGATTAACAACATAGAAATTTTTGTCATGCAGTCTATTCTCGTCTACAATGTTGGAGATAGTGCTTAATGTTTGATATGCCCATAGATCAAGGTGAGCGACACAGGCTCTTTAGAGCTCTAGTTTTACTTAAATTGATTTACTAGTATAATAATGGCATGACAAAGGTGAATGAATAATATGGATATGAAAATATCAGATATGCTTTAATGTTAAATATATAAAGACTCTCACATTGGTAGCAGTAGATTATCGGATTTATCCAATAGAATTAGTTTAATCATTTCATTATCAATTACCTTAATTGGTTTTTTGTTTACTTTGTATGTGTTTTAAGGCTACAAATTAGATTTACCTGTTGAAATCATAGCTCTGAACTTCTTTACTTCTAACACAAGTCTTATCAGAACGAAGGCACTTTGATGAATCTGGAAAGATTCACTAGAATTATGAAAAGCTGAGTTGATTTTAGACATGACTTTAAAACACAAACAAAACACACGCGATGTTGATGAACTTGATGTGTGTAACAAACAGAAATATTAATTAAACAATTATTTTAGGACACCTCAGACTTTTTTTTAGTGTTCCTGATTATGATTGTCAATGAAACAATGATCTACCAATATACACATATCTAGGCAACCGTACAGCTTTCAACAATGAGAAAAATACATATAGGCTGCTATTAAAAAGAAAAATTTGAAACAATTTAATTGAAAAAACTAACGACATAATTTGTAACAAAACAATTTTCACCCTTCCCCTAAGCACAGACAGTGTTGTAACAGTACAACATAAAAATACACTAACGAGTTGAAGGGTTTCTCACTCATCAAATACAAAGCAGAAAACATCTAACAAAAACGGCACCGTATCTAGACAACCCACAACAACAAAAACATTAATCAAAGATCTGAGCGTAGCTCGCAGTTACTGACAGCATAGCAGTTCCAAGACAATATCAACTAATATAAAAATCATTATCTAATACTAAAATATCAATCAGTGTATTTATCAGTAATCGACTAGCATAGGATTTAATCTGATATCAATGACAAATATCAGAATACAGTTCATTACGGGTAGTATAGATTAAAAGGGGAAGTAGAAAGGTTGGTATTATCATTTCATGACATCCGATTAAAATAAGGAAAATTATTTAATAATAAAAGCAAGGAAATTGGATTTGAATGTTTTGAAAAAATATTTTCAACATATGCAACTACTTGATAATATTTAACATGTTTAACGTTAGATGATAAATTTAATAATGCAAAAATCTTTGGAATCATGTTTAAATGAAAGATATTTCTTTTCTGCTTCTTGTAATTATGGCATCTCAAACATCGTTTCAGTACACATATGTTCATCTGAGAACAGTTACTATACTTTATATACTTAATATTTCCTTTCAGAACGATAGGTAATTCTTTCGAAGAATCAACCCGGACGATACCATGTTTCAATGAAATATGCTTCAAGGCATTAAATAATGACATGTGTGAGGGTGAGGTCATTATTTTCCTTGATAAAAATGCAAACTATAATTTACTTCAATATTTAATTCGTATGATAGTTTAATTGTTGTTTCCAACTGGGGAATTTATTTTTTATACTTCCATCTTTGAAAGGTTTAACAAAAAAATCGTCATTGACGCGCATTTTAACTTTAAAAACAAATAATGTAATGTTTTGTCAAGTTATCGCTACAATAAATGGACATTATCATATATGTGAGATGAATTTAAATGTAAAACTTTCATAACACGTTTGAAATAACGCATATTTGTGTGCAAGGTTTGAAAATCCGATTGACTCACAAAGAATAAGAAATCATGCTGTGACTACATGTATTTATTTTCGTTTTCTTGTTACGTGTACATGTATCATGATTACGTGCTCTTTCCGTGTCAGTTCTTACATTTTTACATCTATATTTACTCTTTACTCTATTGAATGATCAACTGATAAAATATTCTTATATATACTACTGAATAACAGCCATGTATCTCACAATGGGGTCGGGGGTGGTATAGAATTAAATCCTGATTCTTTGTTTTAAAAAATGTAATGCCATTCAATAGAACATTATTCTGAATAGTTCATTCGTTAAAAATTGTTTAAAAACAATTACTTTTCCGCGATAAAAATGTCATTACGAATAGAAAAAAAAAAAAAAAAAATTAAGCACCCTCCCATATACTAAACTGGAACAATAAATTACTTATAAAGTTACTTGTATTTTTCATACACCGTTATCGGGTGATAAAAATTCATTTGTTTCTTTCATCGTGCAGTTACAGAAATATTTGTTTTGTGTCTAGATAAAGATTTCTAACGTTTATATCAAAATTAATTAGTGAGTTTTATTTCACAATCTAAATGAGCCATAGGGCGTATTAAAATCTGAACGGTATTGGATCAGCATCTCAAAAACTTACAGGTCTACACAACATAAACTATACACATTACACAAAAAAACAAAAAACAAATGACAGTCACAATACAAGTACATGTAACTTACTCAAACAGAAGGTACAAAAACCTATCTTTAAAAAAAACCCGATAAACACACAGGAGACAAAAAAAAAAAATCTAAATAAAATTGTATTTTTCTTAAATCGGGCTGGTTGGGCGGGTATTTCAAGAATTATAAATTTAAATCGATTGACGCGTCAACTTAATAAAAATTATGACCTGTTCAGAAAAAAACTGATTAGATTAATGACCATACGAATATGGTGATTTGAAAGGAAAACTTTACTGAGTAGAAATTACTCCCTACGGTCGGTCTTTCATTTGATCAATCCTGACACCCCTCGGTGTGCTCTACGACAAGAAAAACCTTAAAATATGCATTACTAGTATCTATAACTGGTATAGGGAAATGGTATGTAAACCAGAAGTAGTAAACTACTAGAATTGAAGCAAAGCAAAAAACTAGCTCAAAATGTGTTAATAAAAATTAAATAATTGAAAGAAAATTGAAATAAACTGCAGCAAGTGAACGGTTTAAATAATATTTTGTTTTGAAAGTCCCTTTATAACGTGCAAAAATGGATACGGCTTACAAAAATCAATCTTTTTGATAAACTTAATTTCAGAGAAAGATTAAGAACGAAAGCGTTTATAACCAGACAAACAAAAGTCCGTAGAATGTTAGTCAAAAACTTATGATTGACACGATTGAATATCACGGATCTTCTCGAAACTTTTGTGACCTCGTGTATTTAGGTAAGGCTAGATATTTCTGTACCAGTAGTGACAACCAACGCATTTGCAGTTGTTAAAGGAAAAGTCAGTCTTAAGGCTTCATGCTGTATCGAATAGTAATTAGCTCATGACTTCTAACTCTAACATATGTCCAAGATGATAAACCATAAGACTGACATTTAATTCATTACAGCAAAAATGTGGAAATGCAAACAATTTTGTTTTCTCCAAAATGAGATAATACTATGTCTATATGTCTATCTTGGTTTATATGCCATTTTGTGCTTTTTTGTTGCATATTTGTTTGTTTTTATAGTGATTAAGATTATAATACAATATTGATTGCTGTACCCCTATTTTTGACATTTTTACCTATTATGTCTGTTTGTTTTGCTCACACATCGTTGCCAATATAATGGAATTTGATGCGACTGTCATACACGCGAGAGATTTAGCTAGCTTTAAAACCAGGTGTAATCCACCATAAGAAAATGTCTGTACCAAGTCAGGAATATGACAGTTGTTATCCATTTGTTTGATGTCTTTCAGCTTTTAATTTTTTCATGTAATCAGGGTTTTTATTTTTGAAGTTTCCTCGGAGTATTTTTGTGATTTTACTTTTTATGTAAAAACAATCTAGAAAAAATAGGCATTGAACAAATGATACAAATATATACCGAAAACTTGATGTTATACAATATAAATATAAATAAATCAAAAACTTTAAGTCAGGTAATCAGAAAGGGCCAACATCTATTACGCAAAATCCCGTAAACCCATTTGAATCTGAAAGATCGAATCGAAACCAAAGTTTTTTGACAGTCAACCGATGAATCACTGAAACAGTAATACAATGACTACGAGTGCTCTTTAACTTATTTTGTTTGATTTTCATACATATTATAAGGTAACAAAACACGTACCAGTATGAGTTTCAAATTCAACTTTTTGTTAAAGTCATGCATAGAATACTGAAACCTGGCTATCGGTACTTTCACCTTTAATGGTTTTTCTTTTACAAATTATGACTTAGATGGAGATTTGTCTCATTAGCACACATACCGCCTTTACTTATTATATATACGATGTGAAAGTCGTATTTCAAGTTTTATTATCAGTTGAATATCAGCTATTATCATATATTTACAGTAAAAAAGCTTATTATTTTTACAGTATAAAAATAGCATTGAATTTACGTAATTCCATATTTTCCGTAAAAGTGCTTAGAGGGCTGATATGAAAATGTTATCAACTGCTTCAGGCTATTATCGCATGCCTTTTCGAAACGTCGTTGCTTTGCAATTTGACGTCACTAAACAGTTTTCATAATATTCACCCAATGGTAGTTTTTAATAAAAACATAACAAAGTAATACATGTAATATGAAAAAAAAAAAAGGATTTAAGTAAACAAGAAAATATATTTTGAGTAATGCAAAACAAATGATATATTTAAATCTATTTTTTCAAAGTTTTAAAACAGTTCTTGTATGTACTTTGAATGCTGAAGTACATATATATGATAAAAAGATTTGATCAATATACTGAACTGTTATTTTTTCCACTGTTGAAGCAAATGATTTAAATATCATAGCATGGCATTTTTTTCATATCAGATGTTTTATCAGCCCTCAGTCAAAATCAGCCCTCCAATGTACACTTTTATTTCGTATTTCTACATACATTTGCATTTTAATGAAAATGATTGCAATACTAGGATGATCATTCAACAGCTTATGTGACCAAAAATGTTTAATTAAATCACATACACAGGACACAAACATTCGAATGGTTTTATCTGGTTTTTTATAGTTCATTTCAAAGACTGTTCGGTGTGAGCCAAGGCTCCCTGTTGAAACCTTACTTTGACCTACAATGATTTATTTTTACAAACTGTGACCTGGATGGAGGGTTGTCTAATTGGCACTCATACCACATCTTATTGTATCTCTTTAGGATGAAACTAGTAAATCTAAATACACGGATAATTATTTTCCTCCTTTTTAATAATTCAGATCTGTAATTATCACACTTTATTCTTTATAACCGTTATATTATTAAATATTTTCATTGACGTGTTCTGCAAAAAAATCAATATTTGAAAAAGTACAGACATTTCAAAACAGCATGACTTAAACATCATGCTGAGTACGAGATTAACTTAACATTTTGTGGAAGTTGCCAAATTCAGTTTTCATACTAATCACAAAGTTATATGGATAAATATGTCAAAACCCGTTTGTTGTTTCTGCTTTCTTTCTTGAAAACATTTTCTGGTAAGTACTATTATCAGACCTTACATTTTCGGTAACACATATTTAAAATAAGTTTAAATTGTTCAGATTATACAATAATGTAATAAGATCTGGTAAAAATGATCACATACAAAAAAGTACAAGATCAAAACTTTCCGTTTCTATATGTTATGTCATAAATATTGACAATTATCAACATAGTTATATGATTTGTGTTTGTATTTTTTATCATTTTAAATTTTCTTTCTTTTTCTCTGTTCATTTTTTTACTTTAGAAAGATGATGGGTCGATTTCGTATGTTTCGGCATATACAACAATTGATTACTTTCTGAACAACTGTTTACCTAAATTGTTAAAACAACAAAAGACGATAGATGAATTAGCTTTTTTGAAAAAAAATATTTATAAAATAGATATTTACTCTGTTATGTATAACAACATCGTCCAAAGTAAAAACAGGAACATCGCCAAAATAAACAAAATTTCACGATACGTTTTAAATAACTTATGGAAAACAAAGGAGTATACAAAATATGTTATAATTTCAAATTAAACGTTGTCTCCTTTTATGGAATAAAACCTCAGAAAGTTCGATTTCCTCGCGTTTGAAATTGACTCGGTATACAAATCAATTTATAGCAAGAATAAAGCAGAAAAAAATGTAGCTTTGAACATATTTTTTTTAAAGTTTGGTCTGACGTACACTGAATTTCGTTTCAGTTACAATGTGGTGCGCTGATCTTTAAAATGTGTTTTAGTTATAATAACTTAACCTACCAAAAAAATGTTTGTCAAATTATGTAAGGCTAATAATTTGATATGCAAGACCCGCGTTTCGTTTACATAAGACTCGCCAGTGACTCTCAGATCAAAATAGTTAGGAAGCCAAACACACATAATTTTAAAGAGCATTAAGGACCAAAAATTCCTAAAAGTTGTGCCAAATACGGCTAAGGTAATCGATGCCTGGGATAAGAAACTCCTCAGTATTTCGAATAATTCATACTTTTGCAAACAGTTAATCTATAAAAATGACCATCTAATTGATAATCATGTCAACACCAAAGTGCTGATTACTGGGCTGCTGATACCCTCGTGGACGAAACGTCCACAAGCAGTGGCATCGAACCAGTGGTGTGAATAGTTATCAAAGGTATAAAACCGGTGGAAGAAGTTTTGTTTTAAAATTCCGTTTCGTAATTTGAATATGCGAAAATGACAACTCGAGGATTTTAATTTCAGATAATTAAGTATGAAAAGTGTATTTTATAAGACACGTGATGCCTTTGAACGAAAATATGTGTGAAATTGATCACTGTATTGAATTGGAAATTAAGATATGATGACTAATTATTAGAACAAAAGGATAAAATAGACTTAATTTCATACTCGAATAAGCTAGTCCGAATCTGTTGAAATTTAAAATACAATGTAAAAGACTTAGTCGCCCAAGTTATATAATTTATCAATAGAAGGATCGGTTTTGTAATTTTAAATTATCTCATGAATATCTTTCAACTCTGTAGTTACAAATTAGACAGGCTCAATGAGTCATATCGATCACACTAAAATGAATTATTTAAAATGTGTGCAAGTTCTTTTACAATTTTACAATAAGGCAAGCAAAATACTTGTATATTTTTATATAGCCAAACCACAATAATAAAACCTTAAGTTTGATACCTGTTTTCCTCCTTCAAACAGTCGTGCGGAAAAGATTTCTTAGAGAAATTGTACAAGAGGAAGGCTTCTACAAATATTATCCCACAAAATCAGTATTTGCATTTATTCGATATTTTTTTACAAAACAAGAAAGTCCGACAGGACCATTCTGACGAGGCTTCAGCAGGTCAAAATTTACGATTTTCATAGATTAAATTCTCCGGAATTTCAGTTCTTTACCAACTTTGATCAGTAGCTTCAAAGATTTTTTTTATTGTAGTGTCGTCTCCTCTTCACATGGTACAAATGATTTGGCTCTGCAAATTAATAAAAGAAAGCACGATGTCCAACAAACTTTATACCGTATAGACAGATATAATATACATAAACATAGCAAAATGTGAAAAAAAAAATGTTAACGAAAATGTCAACGGCCTGATTTATGACAAAAATAACGTTAAACAAATATAACAGACAGTAACCAACGATAAACACTGAATTATACGCTTCTGAGTTCGGCTAGACACTTACTACTGTCGCAGGGTTAAACATGTTTGCAGGCGTTTTGAAAATGTTAATCTCTACCAATACTATAGTGTTGCCCACTGGATATGTTTGCGCGACTACGATACTCAAACACATTAACCAAAAATAAAAAGGAGCAACACTCTACCCTTTCAAATTTAAATCATAAAAAAATAATTCTACTTTATAAACATGATAAAATACTGGTATAAGCGATGTAAAGATTTTACTATTAATGTGTTCATTTTAATCATGTTTTTTTTATACTAGTCAATGTAAGACAGTAGTTGAATACGATTGGCAGTGCGGGAATGATTTGTTTAGCAAACAACGTCCCCGTCCTCTCCTTTTCATTGGATCGATTAAAATATGACATAATATGTATGGAAGGAAAGAAATCTACTTTGAAAGATGTGCACTTAAAATTTTAAATAATACAGTAGCACAGGTTTATTTATTAATCATACCCAACTAATACATGTAATATGCGACCATCAAATCAGTTTTTGCTAAACCATTCATTAGATGTAAAGCGAAATAATATCCGGTTATATTTGTTTTAGAATAGTTTAGAACTAAGATCAAACTGTTGACGCCTGTATGAAATGATGAAATCTGCCTTTTCTTTCATAAGAAGCGTAAAAAACAATAATAAGACGATGGAAGGGTCAGGCAATTCGTCATATAGATATAGGAAGATGTGGTGTGAGTGCCAATGAGACAACTCTCCATAACTATAACTATATATGTTTTCAACGTGTTTTGCTTAATGAAGTTAATTAGATATATCTATCATCCTGATAAAAAATTATAAAAATTTACCTAGACTTATTTTTAATCATTTCTTGAGCGGCTTTACTTTAATGAGAAAAAAATGTGTGACACGTATAAGCTCATACTATACATGCTACAGATGCTATGACATTTACAATCAAAAGAATTCAAAAAATAAAACAAACTTGCTCTAACATCTGGATTAGTTTCCCAAATATATTTTGGGAAGATGATCTTTATGAACTTAAACTGTATCAGTCACATATTGTTCAAAAGAAAAGTTTATGTTGCTATAAGGCTATTTTGTCTGATTTTAATTTATACATGTTGAATATATAATGAACATCATAGTTCCATTGGTTGTCATTGCAGATTGTAATTTGATTTGTCTGCTCGTAGAAATCCAAAATAAATACAGAATTGCTCTGAATCTACTTTTGCCAATAAAACTTTATATAAATATATCATGCAATAAACTTAGAGATAAAAGTGCATTGTTTTTGGTGCAAAATTAAAAAGTGAGTTTAGAATTGAGAATGTAAATGGGGAATGTGTCAACTAGACCATAGAGCAGAATGGAAAGCATTTCAGAACAAATTAATGTGTTACGTGATCGTGTTAATACGTATAATCAAATACAGGTTAAGGAAAACTCCCCAAAAAAAAAAAAAAAAAACAGGTCTGATATGCATTCATGATTTTTTGAATATTTTGTAAATTTCAACCCGTATAAAATGATAAGAAGCGCAAATATTTCATAATAATTATTTCACTGCTCTTATAAACAGATTTAGCATTGGGAACATTAGATACATTTTTTGTTTTTTTTGTGTATTCTCGTGACAAAATTTATGACACTTCTTAGCTTACAAAAGCTTATAAGGAACAATGAGATTGCACTTTCATGAATATGTAAAGCTTGAGTGCATTTATTTTTTACAAACATGCCGTATATACATATCCATACAGATAATATTCCTTAAAAAAAATGAAAACAGCATTTGCTGTGTGTTTGTTTATTCTATATTAACTAGAGGTATAGGGGGAGGGTTGAGATTTGTTTAACCCCGCCCGATTTTTGTGTCTTTCCTACGTCAGGAGCCTCTGACGATTATTAGTCTTGTATGTTTTTTTTTTAGTTCATTTATATGTTTTGGAGTTTAGTATGACGTCGATTCTCACTGAACTAGTGCATATTTTTGTTTAGGGGCCAGCTGTAGTCCGCTTGCGAGTGCATGATTTTCTCTCTATATTGAAAACTAATAGGTCTCTGTTTTCTACTGTTTAGTCGGGTTGTTGTCTCTTTGACACATTACCCATTTCCATTCTCAGTTATACTTTATAAAAACGCTTTTCATAATGATCCTTCATCAGAAACGCTGAAAGTTGAACATTCGAACGCCAAGTATGTATAGGAACCGAAAAAGATGAAGCAGTATATCACCAAAAGTACATAAAACATGTAACACAATAGCCAAATCAATCTGAGGTCAAATTTTAAATGAATAAGAGCGGCAGTGGGATAATTGGTGGTTTAATGACTAACATCCCCGTCGTCATCATTATTAGTGCATTGGTACAGATATGTTATAATGTTAAAATTTTACAAACGCCATCACGAGTTGGTTGACCGTTATGGAATAACCGTTTCAAAGATAATATCGGATATCTATCTTATGTCTTAACTACAATCCCCTTCCCTTTTCACGAAAATGACCTACTGAATTAGACTATTTATCGGGTTTGTAATATCATGAGCAACACGACAGGTGCAATATGGGGAGCAGGATCTGCTTACCATTCCAGAGCACCTGAGATCACCCCCAGTTTTTGGTGGGGTTCGTGTTGCTTAGTCTTTAGTTTTCTATGTTGTGTGTTGTGTTCTATTATTTGTCTATTTGTCTTTTTCTTTTTTAGCCATGGCGTTGTCAGTTTATTGTCGATCTATGAGTTTGACTGTCCCTCTAGTATCTTTCGCCCCTCTTTTATATGTTTGATCTTAAATATTTATGAAATCTGTTTTGCAAGAATTGCACTAAAAACGTTAAATAATACAGTAGCACTCTGTAAAATATGCTATTTCTTCATAAAAAGCTTAACAAATCATAACGCACTATAGTTGATAGAAGATACAGGCATTTTTCTAATTAACTGTATCATTTTTTTGTTTGTGTTTTGATTAATGGGATTATATAGATATAGATAGCATCAAGATAAAAAATTATCAACGTTTCTTGTACTTATTGATATCAGTCATTAAACGGCTTAACCTTACATGTAAAAAATGTGTCATATTGGCCTTAACTATAATGCAATAATATTTGCAAATCAAAAGTATTCAAAACAGATTAGCTTCCTAAATATAGTTCCCAGCAGTTGTTCTTAATGTACTAAAACTTCATGGGTCGCATATTTTAAAAAATAGTATGTTGATGTTGAATTCATGCGGTTTTGTTATTGTACAATCCTTATTTGAAGGAATTTATGATGAACATCAACGTTAGATTGGTAGAGAAATCCATATGAACAATGGTTGTCATTTTAGATTGTAAATTGACTGCTCATAGAAATCCAAGCTAAATGCAGAATTGTTCTGAATGTATATTCGCTACATTGAAACATTGAAACATTGAAATATCTAATTTCACTAAAGGCCTCACATGAGGCATGATAGTACAACTATATAACAAATAAGAAATAATGCATGAACGAACATATTTACAAATGCATGGATAAATGGGAAGGTAAATATCATTTGTAAACTGACATTACAATATTACAGAACTTAGCTAAGCCAACAAGAACAAATTTATATTTGCTGTTCATTAAATCAGAGAAACTTATAGTATTCTTCACTTTACAAATATCTGATGGTAAAAATGTCAGCTGTTCAGCATTGAAGAAAGTACAATCATATATGTTATGAAATTCATCTCCTAGCACATTTCTGTTACATAAATCATATAATTATTCTATATTTTGCTTACACTTGAGCATTATACTACGAATTTTTATTCTTGGCATTGCACAAGTTGTATTTGGATCTCTTACGGTTTTAAATAAAAATAAAAGAAAGAAAAAAAAAGTGTAAAATGAAGTAATAAAAGAGCGGAAAAAGTTGCCTTAAAGCATTCCAAATATATATTATTAGTTGTAAATCAATTCAAAATCCATATAAATATATCATGCAATAAACCTAAAAGTAAAAGTGTATCATTTTTAGGTTGAACGTTCCTGCATATGTTGTATGCTGGACAGCATGTTTGAAGATTAATAGGTTGAGTGATTTATTGTATACGCCTTGTCAGAACTTAAAATCCATACAGGTTATGGAATAAGACTACCAAATCCACTCCCCTTCCCTTTAATGTCAGATAAGTGTTCAGGTATACTGAACTGTCTAAATATGGAGTAGTAAACCTACAACAGCATTATTATTACGAAATAGTTTACATATTCGTAAGAACCATTATACTATATAGATAAAGAAAGATGTGGTATGAATGCCACTGAGACAACTCTCCATCCAAGTCACGTCACAATTTATAAAAGTAAATTATTATAGGTCAAGATGTGGTCGTCAACACGGAGAAACGAGAAACACTTATGCACCACATCAACAAACGACAACTATTGAACATCAGAAATAAGCTGTTTGTATTAATACACAGTGACACCTTAAAGCTTTTCGTAATGATAAGTCATTTAAGTACAGGAAATCAATTTTGAAACGTAAATACACTTTAACAAAGTGTTTATATTTTTTTAAACACATAATACCTTCATATTGTACCCAAAACATCATATTCTGAGGAAAATAAACAAGTAATACGTTCGTAACTATTGTTATAGAAATTTCTAGAATGTATATTATTGTCCTTCAACCTATCCCAGTTCGCTATTTACTGGTTGAAAGCATTGTTTATGGTAATTTGTGGAAATACTTAAGATGTTCTACCGCAGGAAAAAATTACATTAGGAGTATTCGGCAAAACCTTTTGTAATTTTAGGTCCTACATGCTCTTCAAATTTGTACATATTTTGTCTTTCTTAACGTTTAATTTGAGTGTCACTAATGAGTCTTTTATGGACGAGAAGCTTGTCTTGGGTACGAAATTAAATTCTGGTACATATCATGAGTTGATTGGCAGCAATTTTATAATTCATGTACTGCAGTGACGAAAATTTTGATAAGCAAACTATGAACAAATATTTATTACAATCATATAAGGGCTTGATGCAACAGCAACACCACCAACGTTTTATCATGGGTTACTACAATGGCATAATTTATGTAAAATAACGAAATTTGTTTTTTTGGTGTGATAGTTGAATTTTCATTTTCCATCACCTCTAATGGAATACAACTTCATTCCGGTGAAACACCTGATATATTGGATTATACCGAGCATTTGGAAAAATATGGCATCGAGGGTTCAAAAATCACTTCTTTTAATTTTCAAGTGAAGGCTAGCAGAGATGCAAATGTATATTTATCAAGCTCTGCCACAATGGATAGCGCAATGCCATTCTACGATGTAAATTTTGGTGCACATACTAATACAAAAACACAGCTGGTACGACGCACTGATGATACTTTATTACCCAAACCATTTACAACGACTTGGAATACTGTAATCGATCGTCATCGTCTAAACTATTGGGAATTCATAGATTTCTGGATGAGTTGGGATGGAGGAATAATCAAACATGGACGAGGATCGGTGATTGGAGTTGATCTTATTGGTGAATGGACAGACCAGACCCGTTTCCGGTAAAAGTATTGGCGTTTTAAACAGTTTTAATACTGCAGGCGACTGGATAATACACGCTACCGGTAATTATATTATGCCCCCAAAAAAAAAAAAAAAAATATCTAAACTATAAATATAATTTGTATGACAGATTTATATGCCAATGCTGTATGTTATAATTATTTTCTTAATTTTTAACTACAAAAATTGTTTTACCTTTTCTATGGCTACGTAACTTTTTAAAACTTTATTTATTATACAGCGTTACCTCGAATATATACACACAAACATACATACACCCTAAAACACATATTATTAGAATGCACGCTCCTGTCCTTATGATATATACTGTATGTGTGTGTAATGGTTAAGCAAATAATAATTGATTGCATTCATTTTGTTTATATAAATAAGAAGATGAGTTATGCATGATTTCCAATGATACAACTCTCCAAAAGAGACCAAATGACACAGAAATTAACAACTATAGGTCACCGTACGGCCTTCAACAATGAGCAAAACCCATACCGCATAGTCATCTATAAAAGGCCCTGAAATGACAATGTAAAACAATTTAAACGAGAAAACTAACGGCCTAATTTATATACAAAACATGAATGAAAAACAAATATGTAACATTTAAACAAATAACAACCACTGAATAACAGGCTCCTGACTTGGGACAGGCACATACATACAGAATGTGGCGGTGTTAAACATGTAAGCGGAATCCCAACCATCCCTAACCGGGGACAGTGGTGTAACAGTATAACATAAGAACTAAATATAAGAATCAGTTGAAAAAGACTTAACTAATCAGATGGATACAAATACAAATACTACACAGAGTGGGCGTGGCCGGGTACTTGTATATCCCAACAACACCAAAAACACTTAGTACAGATCTGAGAGTACTCGCAGTTACTGACAGCTAGTTCAAAGCCACTAACAACTAATAAAAAAAAATTCATGCATCTAAGACTAAATTATCAATCAGTACACATCGACCATCCAATGGATTTAGTGTAAAGACGTCATAAACAGTCAAAGAAAAACATGTTCGTGTGCAATGCCAAGATACAGGCATCGACAGATTGTAGATCCATGAATGTGTATATGTATATAACAATAATATTTAGTTTGCTTTTAATTTACTGATAACAAAATGAATATTGATACCAATAATAACAATATTCAATGAACTAATTACAGTGTTGAATTGGTAACCTTTTAGATTTAAAGGATTGATAAGTTTACCAGGATTGTTTCTAAATTTCCGGGCACGGTAAACAACATTTCCATAGAAATGAGGATGTGCTATCCTGTTTGAAATAAGTTTTCTACAGGTACAACCAAACTTCAAAACCAAATCTTTATATTTTCGAAGAATTTAGTAAAGGTTTAAAGTAATTTGTGGTAACGAAATTTAGTTTAGTCTTTCAGAAAGTGTGTGTTTGGTTATTTTTACGGATCATGCATATTAAAAAAGGAATGTCCTGTTCTGAATGACACATTCAGGTCGTTACAGTAATATGGTTGTTGCATATTGAATTTTGATTGTAAATATTTGAAATCAAATTATATTTCTTTTGCAGTCTATGGAAATGCATCTAACCATTTCATCAACTGTAGTCCATCGAACGAGTGAGTTGACCTTAACATATATAAACCAGTGATGATTCTTTCTAAAACGATGTGTGCAATACAATGTAAGACAGATGAACAATGTATGGGGTTCAAATATAACGACAACAGGTAGTGGTTTTTATCTTAAGTAAAGGCAGAACAATTAAGTAAAAAAGGACACAATATCGCATTTCAGAATCAAGATACATAGAATAAATGCTTTAATTTGAATCTGAAAACGATCATTAATTTTATATTTGTATGTGGAGCAGGATCTGCTTACCCTTCCGTAGATCCTGAAATCACCCTAGTATTTGGTGGGGTTATGGTTGTTCAGTCTTTAGTTTTTTTAAGTAGTGTTTTAACTATTGTTTGTCTGTTGGTCTCTTTCTTTTTTCAGCCATGACGTTGTCAGGTCATTTTCAAATTATGAGTTTGAATGTCCCATTGGTAACTTCAATAGCACTTAATGATATAAGTTGAAACATTTATATCATAACCAGCGCTTGATTTGAATTTAATTGACAATACGATACACAAGTTATTTTAAAAACATAAAAATTATAGTATTTCTACTTTTTGGGGTTATTTTACAACTTGTTGTTGTATTATATTGTATTAACATTTTGACACATATTTAACATACATTTAACATTTCACATATTAGAGTATAATCGCAAATTTATATACAAGAAAGCAATATAAGACCGTGGTACATAGACAGTTTTAAATTCTTTTTATTTACTTTTCTTCTGTGTTTGTTTTGAGTTTTTACTATTGTTTTGCGAGTTGTTTCGTTTGTTTAATATACATTTTTATTGTCTTACATACAACATACATCAAATGGCGTAGAAATTATCATCAACGGGTCATCGTTTGGTCTTTTGACATTACCTGAACGCGTATTGTACAGGATGCACAGCATGCTTTCAAAAGCACGACATGACATGCAAATGTACAACAATTCAAACGATAAATTTTAAAACAACATAATTTACAACAAAGAAACTTACAACAGAATCATGACTTATTCATGTTATTTTGGGGATGAAACTTGTTTTCCATTGAGAAAGTGGTGAGGAAGGATAGTGATTGATTACTAAGAACAATGACATGCTTCCTCCGTGTTGTATATAATAATGTATAATCAACATTTCTAAGGGATTAACTCCTGAAATAATCGATTAGCAATGGTATTCGACTTATTGCATGACATTAATGTTATCCACCTTTAATCTTAATAATAAAAAAAAAAAAAAAATATGGAAAGGAATGTACACTTGAAATCACTAACACTGTTATTTCCTATATAATTTACATTTCAAAAGATCATCACTGATGTTAAAAATAATAATACACACTGATTTTCTAACTTTTAATATATTTATCTTGACATTATTGTTGATTAGAGAACGCTTACAAGGTAATAGTATAAAAAATTTACATGTTAAGTTAAACGTATAACTCATGAACAAATGATTGATCAGAACTAATTTTCGAAAATATTGCTGGGCATTGATGTAATAAACTTTCTATCTAAATTCCATAACTATCTAGAATGATTTGTACGCCTGAAAGCACATGCATTGCAAAACCCTATAGAATTTATATTTCTAATAAACATCACTCAAGTATTAATATTTGATCAGCGCTGATTTTCTAACCAGCTCATGGCATTGATATTATAAACATGTATTGTACACTTTATAAATACATGTATCTGGGACAAATTGAACACTTGATAGTGCTCAAAATGCAAATAATTCGTCAAGGAGAAGTTAATTTGAGAAAGACATATTGGTAAAGTGTCCTTCTTGTATGTAAATACCTCGACATCTCGCACCTTGTACCCGCCATTTGTACGTGAGAAGACACGGAAGGTAGGTGTTATTTTGTATCAACTACCCCACCAAATTGCATTGGGATGGTTTTCTGGTTCGGGTTATGAGGTACCATTTCCTATAAGTGCTTTGCCTAATGTTATCATTTAGGAAAACACATTTTCCGCAGGTATTTTCTTCTCTATAGAACAAGCACCAGATCACCTGAATCTTAGAAATATTATACAATATTGCTTCGCTGCATACTGCTAGTCCATCTACATTGATATATCATTCTTTTGATAACTTTGAGTTAAAATGACAAGGTACCATGTTTATGATTCTTGAAGAAATGTATGCTTTCGGTGTATTCAACTAGGTAGCTCAGGGTCAGAGCATCTCTTTATGAGAAGGTCTGAGGTTCAAATCTAACTTAGTTACACTGAAACAGTAAATACTAGAAATGGAATCTTAACATGTTTCCATGTATTAATCATTTAATATTTTGCCTACTTTAGTCTATCTCATGTGAATTATTAATGTACATATAGCCTTACACCAGTTTTCACAACAAAAACATTAAATTGTGACTTTTGTGGAATATTTCAGGATGCCAATTCAATTTGCAGTGAACATGATAATAATTTAAATAAATTGTTGTATGTTTGCTTTTTAATGAAACAATTAGTTTTCATTGTTTACAAGCAATTTGAGAAAACTTGGTATATGTAATTCAGGCACAAATAATTTAAAATTAAAAAGGAAAATCCCTAATCAAATGGTAAAATCGGAACTCGAATTCATTAATGTGAACTGATATAACTGGACAGAAAATCATGGCTCATATTAGCAATTTTGTTTGCATATACATGTACTCATCCAAAACCTCCTAAATCGTTTTAGATGATTGTCTGCACTATCGCCTATCGGTTTTGAATAAAAAGTCATGTTGATGAATGACGCAGATGAAGCTTTAATGACAAAGAAATGATACTATTTTGTAATAGTTATAACTACGTCAGAACACCATCTTGGTTGCTTTAAGACGACGCTTTATTCACTCCGCCATTTTGGGAGTTGAAGAAGATGAAGACAAATCACATTCCGACATCAAGAGAGAGACAATAAGATTGCCGGATAGAAACTCTGCGGGAATAATTTATCACAGTTTGCTACTAATATAAAGTTAGTAAAAAAATTGTAAAACAAACAAACAGAATTGTTTTAGAATAAAGCTAAAAATAAATAATGAATAATCGAAAAAATTGATTTCTCTTCTGTTTAGCCGAATAATATATTTACTTTACAAATGAGAACAACTGATAACCGTTTATTGTAAGCATCACACTATTCATGTTTACATATAAAAACATAGAGATAGTTTTATCTTCAACTAGGTGTGTTGTTTGGGGATGTATTTGTATGATTTTCATTTAAGAAAGAACATACAGATGGGTGCAGTCATAACCTGTACAGCAAGTTAACTGGATAACCAGTTATCTTGACCAGTCCTAGGACCACACTCTAGCTAGTTTATTTGTGTTTATTTGCAAGTAAAAATGTGTAACAATGTGTGTTCAAGGATGTTATTTCCTATTTTGATATACATATAATTGTAGAAAAGAGGAATTACATATAAAAATAACAATCACAAACCAAACGAAAGACGTAGAAAACACAACGCGAGGCTAAAATCCAAACATCACAAAGTATACTAAAACGGGATTGACCTCAGTTCACAACCTTTTCCGATATATGTTACTTACAACAAAACAAATATATTAACCATGAGAACCAACGTAATTTTGTGACGACTGCAATTGATTATGCTTAATCCGTGTTTGTTATAAGGAGTGACAACTAGAATTAAAGTGTTGCTGTGTAGCTGCTAACAGATCACAAAAGCAAAAAAAAAAAAAAAAAAAACACTAAAACATCTGTAAAATAAAACAGTAAATGAATGTGATAAAATTTCACACAAGGTAAAATATGTTGTTATGATATTGTAACTATCATATCTGTTTAGTTGGCCTAATTTGTTTTGTGTGGCCTATTATACATGTTTACATTGTGTACAAAATAAATATACATTGTGTTACAACTATGCAGTTTAGAATTCACTGGAACATTCATTGATACTCATGGAATGATTAGAACTTTCTATTTCACTTACATAACGTTTCCAGAATGATCATAACAAAAGATGCGTAATTTATATTTCTAGCGTTGTCTAGAAATTTCCGTTTGAGTATTTAAATGCAGACCCAAAAGTTAGTTGAATATCGAGATTTAGACATAGACATAGATAGACTTGGACATCGAATAGACATCAACATTCTCATCAGTTGGATTGACACTTTTATTTACAAACTACATCATACTAGATTGTGACCAATTGGATATAATATTCTGTGGATTCCGAGAAGATTTCCGGATAAAGAAAAGATAAAAGATTGGACATATATTTTGACAGTTAAGTTGACATTTCTTTTTATGTAATACTTCTTGTAAACTTGTGTATAATAAATCTTGTTAAATTTTATTATTGATTTGTGTCTTTTGTTGGCTACAATTAAAAGGCGATTTTTCTGTTCATAACAGAAATTGGGGGCTCAAGTCCGGGATCACGTTAATATCTTAATAAAGATTTTTTCAGTATTTTATTAGAACTAACCAACAAAATTCTACAATATGGCATTTGATGCCGGCAAATTTTGAAAACGCCAGACCTGGAAGGGTTTGATAATTTAAAGAAAGAGGAATTAGTGTTGCTTGCTAAACATCTGAAATTAGACTTTAGAGTATCTATGAGAAAACAAATTATAAAAATTTGGTAATAGACAAATTAGTTGACGCAGAAATTTTTGGTGAAGAGGCTTTTGAACTCAAGGTAGAAAATGTTGATGCTTTCAAATTAAAACAGCTGGAATTAGAACACGAACTTAAATTAAAACAATTAGAAAAGGAAGATGAATTTAAATTAAAACAATTGGAAAACGAAGTTAAATTAAAACAATTGGAAAAGAAAAAGAAGAAAGACAGGCAGAACTTGAAATGAAGGAAAGGTTAGAGATTGAGAAAATGAAAATTGAAATGGCAAAAGAAGAAAGCAACACTAAATTCCAATCAAAATCAGAACATTATAATTTTGATGCAGCAAAAACATACGTTTGGTTCCCAAATTTTGTGAAAAACAGTTGATAAATTTTTCCACAGTTTGAGAAAATTGCTCAAAATTTGAAATGGCCGAAGCCTTTTGGACTACAATGCTGCAAAGTGTTTTTGAGGGCAAGGCCGCTGAAATTTACTCAGCACTTTCATCAGAAAATAGTTCTGATTATGACAAGGTTAAAAAAGAAGTTTTGAAAGCTTATGAGCTAGTGCCAGAAGCATATAGACAGAAATTTAGGTCTTATAAAAAGTTTGATTCACAAACCTATGTTGAATTTGCTAGGAAAAGAAGATCTTTTGATAAATGGCTTACGTCAAAGAAAATAGATAACAATTTTAAGAACCTAAGACAACTGATGTTATTAGAAGAGTTCAAGCAATGTGTTCACTTAGACTTAAACACACATTTAGATGACAAAACTGTTGAGACATTACAAGATGCAGCTGTTATTTCCGATAATTATACCCTTTCACATAAAAGAAGTTTCAAAGGTCAAAATTTTAATACTTCGAGTGGAAATTACAAGAATCAAAGCACTGAGCGTACTGATAGTAAGCCTATTGCACAGAATAAGAGTCAGTCTAGTTATAATATGTCTAGTCCGAAATTTGATACTTTTGAGAAGAAGTCACTGACTTGTGCTTATTGTAAGAAGAATGGTCACCTGATGGCTGATTGTTTCAGACTCCAGAAGAAGAATGAAAGAGATAATAAGCCCAAGACCAGTGCTTGTACGACACCCCGTGTTACCAATACGTTGGAATGTCCTGCGAGTCAGGCTTTTAAGTCCAGTTTTTGTTATTACATGGAGGATTATAAACCTTTTATGTCTGATGGGTTTGTTTCTATTGTTGATAATACTACTCCTCAGCCTATTAAGATTTTACGGGACACTGGAGCTTCTCAGTCTTTATTGTTAGAAGGTGTGTTGCCTTTGTCCGAGGAGACTTCTGTTGGTGCCTCCGTTTTGTTACAAGGTGTGGAGTTAGGTTGTATAGATGTTCCCTCCATCGTATTTATCTGAAGTCAGATTTTATAACTGGACCAGTTGTTGTGGGTTTTCGTCCTAATCTCCCTGTTGAGGGTGTTTCATTATTGCTAGGAAATGATCTAGCTAGGAACAAAGTGGTTGCTGAACCAATTGTTACCAGTGAACCGGTGGTGGATGTTAAATCACCTGAAGATGATGCTGAACTGTATCCAGCTTGTGTCGTTACTAGGGCGATGGCTAGAAAACAACAAAATGAGGATTTGCAAGAAGACCAGTTTGATTACATGGACCTTTCTGACACCTTTCTAGCCGACATTGAAGGTCCCTGTAGCTCAGAGAAGGCCGTAATAAGACCACCTAGTATTAGCAAGAATGTAATTATGCCATGGCCAGACGTAAACAGCCATTCATTAGACCGAAGGAAATTTGTCGAAGAACAAAATAAAGACCCTGAAGTTCTTCAGCTCAGCAAGAGGGCTCAACCACAGGAGGAAGCAGACAAAGTGGCCGAATGCTATTACCATCAAGACGGCATTTTAATGAGAAAGTGGAGGCCCCCTGATGCTACCCCAGAGGAGGAATGGAGAGTGGTATACCAAGTGGTGGTGCCGATAATTTATAGGCAAGAAATTATTGGTGTTGCCCATGACACCCCTTGGCTGGACACTTAGGTATAAGGAAGACTTGCCTTAAGATCTTGCAGCATTTCTACTGGCCAAGACTTAGAAATGATGTCGCAGAATACTGCAAATCATGCCATATATGCCAGGTTGTTGGTAAGCCTAACCAGAAAATACCACCAGCACCACTTTTGCCTATTCCAGCTTTTGAAGAACCTTTCAGCCGAGTACTCATTGATTGCGTTGGACCTTTACCGAAGACCAAGACCGGAAATGCGTATTTACTGACGATCATGTGTACCTCCACTCGTTTTCCTGAGGCTATTCCGTTAAGGAATATCAAGACACCTACTATTGTCAAAGCTCTGATCAAATTTTTCACGCTAGTAGGACTTCCAAAGTCTATACAGTCCGACCAGGGTTCAAATTTCATGTCAGGTTTATTTCAGCAAGTCGTGTACCAGTTAGGGATTGCTCAGTATAGGTCAAGTGCTTATCATCCAGAATCTCAAGGTGCCTTAGAACGTTTTCATCAAACATTGAAGAACATGATTAGAACGTTTTGTCTTCAATTTGACAGGGACTGGGATGATGGTGTTCACTTTTTACTTTTTGCGGTCCGAGAGGCTGTTCAAGAATCCCTTGGTTTTAGTCCCTTTGAGTTGGTATTTGGTCATACTGTAAGGGGACCTTTAAAATTGATAAAGGAAAAGTGGCTTACTGAACACACTGACTTGAATCTTCTAGACTATGTATCTAGATTTAAAGAAAAATTGTATACTGCTTGTCAAATTGCTCAGAACAATTTAAAACTGTTCAGAATAAGATGAAAATATGGTATGATAAAGATGCCAGGGACAGAGTTTTGAGCCAGGTGATAAGGTACTTGTATTTTACCAGTCCCTGGACATCCATTACAAGCTAAATATTGTGGTCCTTATACCATAGAGAGTAAAATCAATGATTTGAATTATATTGTAAAACACCAGGTCGGCGTAAACAAAATAGAGTGTGTCACATTAATATGTTAAAACCATATTTTGAGCGTACTAATGAAGGTGAGAGTAAACCAGTTGCCACTTTAGCCATGGTTAAATTGGAGAACAATCATGACAAACCAGATATAATTGAACCACCTTTTAGTTCTAAAACTATGGAAGAGACAGTTAGATTGAAAAATTCAGAAATTTTGTCAAATTTAGATTCAAAACTTGCACATCTGTCTTTTGATCGTAGAGAAAATTAAAAGCTTTGGTATTTTCTTTTAAAATCTTTTCCAGATGTGCCAAACAAAACCACTGCTGTTTGTCATGATGTCGATGTAGGTGATGCTTCTCCAATTAAGCAACATCCTTACCGGCTCAATCCACTCAAACTTGAATTTATGAGACAAGAAATTAAATATATGCTTGACAATGATATTATTGAGCCGAGTAACAGTGAATGGAGCTCTCCTTATCTGCTTGTGCCCAAACCAGATAAAACTTTTCGTTTCGTAACTGATTTCAGAAAAGTAAATTCTGTTTCAAAATCTGATTCCTATCCGATTCCAAGGATAGACGATTGCATTGATAATATTGGAAAAGCAAAATTTGTGAGCAAATTTGATTTATTGAAGGGTTACTGGCAAGTCCCATTGACACAGAGAGCTCGAGAAATATCAGCTTTTGTCACACCAGACGGCTTATTTCAATATACTGTAATGCCGTTTGGCATGAAAAGTGCTCCAGCTACATTTCAAAGAATGATCAATAATGTTATAAAAGATTTAGACTGCTGTTATGCTTATATTGATGATCTTATTGTATGTAGTGATAGCTGGGAAGAACATTTAACACATTTATATGATACTTTTGATAGATTGTCACAATCAAATTTGACTGTAAATCTTGGTAAAGTGAATTTTGCCAGGCCACTGTTGATTATTTAGGGCATACAGTTGGCCAAGGTCAAGTGAAACCTGTTACGGCTAAAGTGGATGCAATTATTAAATTTCCTCCTCCTCCAAATAAAAACAACTCATGAGATATTTAGGCATGATTGGTTTTACAGAAAATTTTGTTCAAATTTTGCTACTGTTGTTCAACCATTGACTCATCTTTTACGGAAAGATTCTAAATTCATCTGGAGTGAAAATTGTCAAAACGCTTTTGAAAATAGCAAATCACTTTTAATTAATAGTCCAGTTCTGATCACTCCAGACTTTGAAAACAATTTAAACTTGCCGTTGATGCAAGCGATGTAGGAGTTGGAGCTGTTTTATATCAAGAGACAGATGATAATGTTGAAAACCTATATCATATTTTTCTAAGAAATTAGATAAACATCAGAAAATTATTCAACTATTGAAAAGAGTGTTTTGCACTGTTGTCTGCACTTCAACATTTTGATGTATATTTAAATCCCACTGTGCATCCTATTCTTGTTTATACTGATCATAATCCTCTCACCTTCATACATAAAATGAGAAACAAGAACCAGAGATTGACTAGGTGGAGTTTATTGTTACAGGAATATGATGTTATTGTGAAACATATTAAAGGTAAAGATAATGTAATAGCAGATGCTTTATCTAGAACGTATTAAAACACTGTGTATATACTATGTATTTTTGTACATATTATTCATGAAAAGTTTTGTTACACTCAAACTTTTTAAGGGGAGGTGTTATGATATTGTAACTATCATATCTGTTTAGTTGGCCTAATTTGTTTTGTGTGGCCTATTATACATGTTTACATTGTGTACAAAATAAATATACATTGTGTTACAACTATGCAGTTTAGAATTCACTGGAACATTCATTGATACTCATGGAATGATTAGAACTTTCTATTTCACTTACATAACGTTTCCAGAATGATCATAACAAAGATGCGTAATTTATATTTCTAGCGTTGTCTAGAAATTTCCGTTTGAGTATTTAAATGCAGATCGACCCAAAAGTTAGTTGAATATCGAGATTTAGACAGAGACATAGATAGACTTGGACATCGAATAGACATCAACATTCTCATCAGTTGGATTGACACTTTTATTTACAAACTACATCATACTAGATTGTGACCAATTGGATATAATATTCTGTGGATTCGAGAAGATTTCGGATAAAGAAAAGATAAAAGATTGGACATATATTTTGACAGTTAAGTTGACATTTCTTTTATGTAATACTTCTTGTAAACTTGTGTATAATAAATCTTGTTAAATTTTATTATTGATTTGTGTCTTTTGTTGGCTACAATTAAAGGCGATTTTTCTATTCATAACAATGTATAAAATTTCACACAAGGTAAAATATGTATAAAATTTCACACAAGGTAAAAATATGTATAACAAATTATCTTACCTCCTATACATTTCTAGGAATATGATTGGTTAAAAGCAACCGCATGGATATTGTGTATATTCCACGTAAGATTAGTATGCGGGGCTTATTTCAATACACGATTAGGTTTGCTCTTACCCTATATGGAATTTACCGAACCCATATATTTCATATCAGGTCACTAGCACACTATTTAACTAATAATATAGTCCTATTATGATTGGTGTATACCAGTCAATAATGCATAATACGGTTATACGTATTTATTAAAAGGTTAGCTACTAACTATTCTTCTGCCTGTCGATACTTTTATTTTAATGTTATATTTCGTCCCTCTATTTCTAATATATACCGGGTTTGATAAGTGTTTGGTAGGACTATAAATGTTCACTTCTGTTCTCGTACTATGAATAATATATATAAATCTTATATTTCGTATTGCATTACTGTATACCTAACAATATTTTTTTTTCATTTATATGTGTACATTATAATATTTTGCACCCTTGCCCAAGTTTATGGGGTCTTTCTGATATTGTTTAACATCTCATCCATTATTGTGTTGATTTTGTATTTATATTGTGCCATAGATCAAATTCATGTTTCCAGTGTATGTTCACTTTTGTGTAAAAAAATAAAATCACCAAAATACGGAACTCCGAGGAAAAGTCAAAACGGAAAATCCATAATCAAATGGCATAATCAAAAGCTCAAACACATCAAACGAATGGATAACTGTAATGTAAATATGTCTTTTGATTGAGTTAAGCCATTTTAATTGCTATTTTATAGTGTGTCTTTATATGTTGGGATGTTACACTATTGATTTAGGGTTGGACTAAGGTTGACCCTGTATCAACGTTTAAACCCGCTACATTTGCATGATTTGTTTACACCTGTCCTACGTCAGGAACCTGCTGTTCAGTGGTTGTCGTTTGTTGTGGTTCATTAGTGTTTCTTGTTTCTCGTTTTTATATAGATTAGACCGTTGGTTTTCCTGTTTGAATGGTTTTACAGTAGTCATTTGTTTGTGCCCCGCAAATAGGTTAATGTACTTTAAAAAAATATGGTCACTGAATATATATGTTTGCATCGAAATCTAAACATGACGTCATTTACCAAACTACGCGGAATTTGAATGGCTAGATCGTTTCATCAACGTCAAGGTTGAGCTTGCACATCACGTCATACTTCGTGATCATCAGCTGATCGGGCACCTTGTCATGAGTGTCTTATCACGTAAACACACGTTTCAAAGATGGATATTGCTATAATTTTGAGGTAAGTTTGTTTCAAATTATCATATTCTTTTACCGCCAAAGGCCGTATATTTCATTTCATTGAAGAAAGATTATACATCTAGATCAAAATGTACCTTTCTTTAAAAGAGGTGTTAATTTGTACATTTGGCGTTTTCTGGCTATTTAAAAACGGCAAAGACGAAAGGCAGTGTTTATAGAAAGTATAATTTTAGGCAAGTCAAAATTACTTTACTAGTGTTAATATAATGTGGGTGCTTATGAAAAGTGCTGTCAGACTGACATGCCATGGGCATATTAGATCATATTATTATGGAGGAAAACACTTCCGTATATTTTGAGCATAAATCTTCAAATTACTCTTTAAGCATCATGATTATGTCCCATTTTCTCTTAGGTATTTGATTTGTATAATCATTTGCATATTACAAAGACATAGAAGGAGTCAAAGAAAGAAAAGAGAGCATAGTAAAAATATGCATTTTTAACTGCATCATGGCACAGTGTGTGCAATCATGCCAATAGCTTGTCTAAATTTAGTAAATTATCATTATAAGTAGGAATTTGATATTTAAAATAACTAGCTTTTATAATTATTTAGTATGATGTGACCATTTTCAAACACAATATTAATTTCATTCATGTTTTAAAATCTCATATTAACATTTTAATTCATCACTTTTTGTGTTCATACATAGAGCAAATTTGATTTATTGATTTATTGCACTTTAAAAAGTGATATAAACATATTATTATTATATTGATTAACTATCAAAATTGACATGAGGTCTGTCTGTTGTAACTATGATGTCTAGTACAGATTAGGAGGACACTTTTGTTTATCAAAAGACACTTTTCAACTATTTGGAGTGTTATGGGCTTGAAATATGCCAGTTATGATTGTAAAGTTATCTACTTCTTTTGTAGAAAGATTATCACTACACATTAGAATGAAATTTCTAATACCCAGAGAAAACATAGTTTCCATAATGCCAAACAAGAATTCTCCAAAATGTAAGCATTGATATTATTATATTGTTTTGTGTGTACATAACTGTTATGCTTCCTTCAGTTTCATTCAGTCAGTGCATATGAAGTAATATAAATAAGCATATTGGTTAATCAGTGATTATGTCTCAGAAAGTATCATTTTAGTATTATGTAGTTTAAACTATATAATATATATTGTTATTTTAAAGAAACTTTTAATTTGGATATGTATTTTTAACTAAAGGTTACATCCAAGTTAACTTTTATGCTATTTAGGAAGATAGAATTAAACTAACTATTTTGTATCAGATCATATATGAGGGTCTGGATTGGGGGTCCTTCATTTTTGTATTCTTTAATTTTTTAGGCCATTTTTCTCTATTCTTTATACATTTTGTCCATCATTCTCTATTCTTTATATTCTAGCACCTCATTATTCTCTATTCTTATTATAAATTTTGTGGTCCATTATTCTCTATTCTGTAAACTCCACACCCTCATATATCAAGTATATTTTATCCAAATATTGTTTATAATTCTATTTTCAGCACTTTGGTGACTTGTAAGCAATGGTATTATACCACACAATGAAACTGAGAGAGAAAAAGACTGCACTTCCTTTATTTTGAAAATGCAGCAAAAGGAAATTGTGTATCATATAAAAACTACAGAGATGATTCTGGATCTATGCATGAAAAGAGAAATAATGGAAAATATATATGTGAGAATTAGTTTTTGATATATATCAAAGAAGACTGATTACTGAGCTGTGTATAAGATAATTCATGACATGTTACATGTGAATTAAAAGGAAAATTGAGGAATAATGCAATTTTCAGTATGACAACAAATGAATATCAATAAGTTGAACAATAGTGTTTCTGGAACATAGAAGACAGAGAAATACAAATATAATCAGAGGAAAATACTGTTTTCTTGTTTCTTGTGGGATTTACATACAAAAGGAAATTGTCAGATAAAACATGTTATAATATTGTGATGATTTAAAATCTGTGAGAAATGAAATGTTTATGACTATTTATGACAATTATTACTAAGATGTCAAAACAGACTGATAGCTTTAAATAACAATGTGTAAAAGTGATTTGTGGCATACTAAAAGTGAATTTAAAATAAACCAGTTGAAAAACATTGAAGTCAAACAATGTTTAATATTACAACAAATGGATATCAAACAAGGAACTAACAACTAATTTGATTCTGAAACATGTAAGACAGAGACATTTTAAAGGTTTGAATGTGATTTGGATTTATTGAATGAAAAAATTAGTGTAGCAGGATTTGATATTTTCAAAGTAAAGTGTGAGGCATTATTTAGATCAGAAATATATGAAGATTCATCAGACATCTTTATAAAACATGTAAATAGACATTTACTATTTTACCATTCATTAATACTTTATTATGAATTGAAAAATCAAAGCTTTATTACAAACCATTGTATAGACATTATTTATTTACCCTTGTCTGGCAATGAGTATTATGAAACATGCAAGTTTTTAGTGAAAGTACACATTTATGTACATGTATATAAAGATAAATAAATGTTTTAGAAATTCTCTTATTGTATGCTTTTTGTTTTCTTTTATCATCCTACTTGAATTTTTGGGCCAACTACTAGTACTTGATGAACTTTTTTGATTTAGTGTTAGAAGTTAAGTAAGTTCTAAACTTGGACAAATGGATTCAGCAGTTAAAGAAATAAAATTTTAATATTTTCTGGGCTTTACCACTGTCTCTTATTCAGCAATTATAGGGATAATGAATGGTTCATATTTCTCACAGCAGATTTGATTTCTTGAGGTCAACTTACACATTTTTGAGAGAAATATCATGTATTATATGACTAATAATGTCTCTGATTTTAATAAACCCTTCATTTACAGAATGACTGGGTTTTAACAAGGAAATTCATTCATTGTGCACAATATTTATTATTATTGTTATAAATTTTAAGACTTCACCAGGAAATTGATAATTGAGGACCCTTGAAATAGCTCTTATTTTTAAGTCAGTATGAAAGGAATTGATCAACATATAGACTTTAATACTTTTGTCATTTTAAACTATAAAACACATCAGAATCACTCAGAATGGTGTCTCAACAGTATGACACAAATTTAAAACTATGCATAACCCATACAAATCCTTTATATTGTATATTCAAGAAAGAATGTCACATTGTGTGTGAAATATTGAAGATCTCACATTGTGTGTGAAATATTGAAGATGAAACACCACTCTAGTCCAAATAATTATGACGTCTTGGAAGGCTATTTTAAATTTTGCTTTGACGCCTTCCTGCGATGTAAGGCGTCAAAGAAAAAATATAATAGCCTTTCAAGACGTCATAATTATTTGGACTACACCCACTCCTTTTTTTCAAAACGTACTTCTTTAAGGGCATGGTATTTTGAATAATTAACGAATGTTATTGATTGCCATATATGCGTGATTTTCTAAATATGCGTGCATGATATAATCAGAAACAACAGCGCTAGCATGTTTTTATCTTTCATATTGAAATTCCCGTTAACGCAACTTTGGAATGTTTTACCTCGATTACTTCCCTTACCCGATCAGTAAAGCGTTTATGCAATGGGCGTCATTTCAGACGGTATATGCGGACAACAAACAAACGAGTAGAACAAGTTACCAACGGCAATATTATTTCAAATCCTTTGAGTTGTTTATAGAAGAATTAGTCAGCTTATTGAAAATTGCTGAACGCTTGTATAAATTTTGGTTAAATTGAAAATAGAGGGTATTTTTATGATAAAACTCACAACAACGGACATGAATTCCTGGTTTTAATGTTGTTAAAATAAAGGGAAACATTTTCAGTGAGCGATCAGCAGTTTTATGGAGTAAAGGTATCTTTACCATACAGTGAAATTTCATGGCGACATTTTTAGTATGGGAACTTGTTCTACAGGCTTAATCATATGAGAAATTAGTCATATCGTAAAATCACGTGACGACTTAGACACCACGTGTGACAGCAGAAAATATTTTCTTGGTAGACGTATCACCAATGTGTACCACATAAACAATTCTGGAATCAGTTATTTTCTTTCAAAATAAAAATAAATAAAAAGGGGCGATGCCTAGAAAATGAATAAAATCCGGCATTAACCTACCTGCGGGCCTTTTAATGTAGCTTGCTGTTCGGTGGGAGCCAAGGATCCGTATTGAAGAGCGTACTTTGACATGTTTGACCAATAATGGTTTACTTTAACAAATTGTGACTTTGATGGAGAGTTGTCTTATAGAGACTCATACCACATCTTCTTATACCTAATAACTTTTATTTCTATGATAAAAATGAATTAAATGACCATAAGATTAACTTCATTTTACATAGATTTATAGGATTGTATATAATGTAGTATCTAAACACTTATTTCATTATGTAAACATAAGGATATTACCAAATGATGACAACTATAATTTATCCTTGATAGCATGCAGTTTCCTGTCGTCTTATCTTTAACTTGACTGACTACAAACTGTCAACATGATTTTCATTCTAATTTTAAGACCAACGTTATTTTAAAAGAGGGCGAAAGATACCAGAGGGACAGTCAATTATATCAGTACGACAAAAAGTAACAAAAATGTCCTCTGGACTTGCAACAGAAATCATAGTAAATATAGATGTATATATACTCTGCATACGTATACAAAAAAATTGACTGCACATTCCAGGAACATTTTACGTTTTACGTTTTGGAGAGATGTCACTTGAATAACGTGCAAAATATGTCAATTTGATCTGTTCTACTTCCGATCATTTATATTACAATAATATATCAGATAGACAGTCCATTACAATTGATTTAAATGTACAGTGGCTATCAACTGTCACTCTTCAATGTATGGGGACTACATGTATGTAATTGATATTATCATATTTGCCGTATGGTTTATGTACTTTTATAAAGACTGGATCATGATGTCTCGTGGTTGTCTGAATTTGTACTTTGCCATGATTCTTTTCAGCTAAATGTTACAAGCTGATAGACGATTGAGTGCTAGTTTTCACTTTAAATTTTTTATATTATGTTGTCATTCTGAGGCCGTTGGTATCTAACAATACGAAAGTGTTGGGAATTTCTACTTACTTATTTCACTTGTTCACCAATAAATAGTATACCTTATGGTGTTTTCATCAATGTTCCACAACAACTTGGTAGACAAATAATGGTTATTGCCGTAAGTCAAACAGCGGTGTAGTATTTACTGAAAACACGCCAAACTATATTGACTTTAACCAACACATGTGTAAGAAACAAATAGAAATAAAATGAGTATTACAGTAACAATTATATTGATAATGATAGTACCTTTTAGAATAAATAATTATTTTAAGAAAGCCTCACATGATAAGGTTCATCGGACAGTGCGTAAATAATAGAAATGCGAGTGGAGTATGATGATTTATTAATAACACATAGCTGAGAAGGTGATATAGCAGATCATTATCCCGAGAAAACATTGTCAACGTCGGCGAAGTCAAGGTTAACAATGTTTTTTCGAGGTCATTATCTGCTCTATCACCCTCTCAGGTATGTGTTATTAATTTATTCTACTGAATGTCTTATCGTTAATTATTTTCATTTAATTAAAGTAAAAGTAAGGATCTATGAAGTCGTTTACAAAACAACGTTTCAGTTGTACAAAGATAACACAATTGAAGCAAGAAGGTTTGTTTTATTGAAGGCGACAATCAATAAAAAAAAATGTAAAACCTTTGTTTTTCTTTAGAATCATTGATGTAAATGCAATGTATTGTCTTGTGAATTATCGATTTTCGATTGGTCCGCACGAGAGGGTGACATTCAAAAAATTGTCTCCGGCTAAGGCATGGGATAGTTAAAATGGCCTCCTTAGTATGAACCAATTAAAACGTCAAGTATAATAAATGAAGTTATCACATCTTTTGAATTCTGCGACAGAAACCAAACTGCACGAAATTGTCCTGAAAGTCCTATGATATTGACACTGTTCATTGTTTCCCAAATGTAACACTGCATACCCCTGCAATATACATTTGTGTAAATCATTTATACAATTGTTTGCATATCAGAAAGTCAAACCGCTTATTGATACTGCCAGCCATCTGAAATGTTCAATTCAGCACACATAATGCGTCATAGAAAATTTCATGCCATAACGATACAATGTAATATTTTATCACATGTAAATAACATGTATGTAGTTTTTGATAATATTTTACAGAAGTCTCCCTAATGGACTAATAACCAATATCATCTCAGAAAACAAGTATCCAGATGTCTTAAAACGAGTTTTTTTCCACAAATATAGAGGGGTTCAATATAGGTACTATTATATGATAAGTTAATGTCTGCAAAAGTATTGGCATCTTTTATAAAACTGTATTTGAATAACACTCATTAGACATGATTTATGGAAAAATAACACTTGAATACATATTTTATTTGGTTTACAATTTTCATAAAATATGACAGATTGCCACTATATGCACCTTATATTTTAACAAGTGTCTTCGATGAGTACATGTGTAAACAGGTGATAACAATGAACAGTTTAACATTACAATATTTACAATGTTTTGACAGCAGTAAAACAAACCATAACCGATTGTATAGTTAAAGAACGTTTTATGTACAATTCAATAAGATGTTTTATAGCCAATACAGGTTATTTAAGTAGAAGGAACGTAAGCATGTATATTTTAAGTTTTATAAAGGGTCCAATTAATGATTTCTCTAGAAATCATTGGTCTTATGAAATGGATCTCAAACAGACACGCATAATTAAGATCTAAACATTTTTTTGTTCTATGATTTCTTGAGAAAAAAATCAGGAGGAAGTATAACAAATATTTAGTTTCGATAAAAAGTATGAAATTCAACACTCAATTTTGAATAAAAAATGTTTTGGTTGTTCAAAAAAAAAAAAATAAATAAATAAATAAATAAGTTTTTGAAACAAGATAGGAACAAATTCTTTGTCCCATACGAAAGTCCCCATTTTTAGCCACACACACGCACACGATGAATGATGGGGTTCAAAGAGACACATGGTCACATTTAAAACTGCCTCAAGTCACCCATTTTAGTAAAGCAAATTTGACTGGCAGTTTTTGAGCAAAATCTCAAATGCTGTTTGTCACTAACTTCGACATATATACCAAGTGATAACAATTTAATTAAAAGTTTAATAAAAATAAATCAAAATTAAACTACATGGGAGGTCATTCAGGGTTTTCCTCATAGGTGCACCCAAAGGGTATCTCACTATACAAATCCTTGATTCTTCTAAGTTTAATCTAGCGATAATAAAAATGAGTATATAACAGCAAAAGAAAGTGTTTATACAGTGCAGAATGTGTCTATACACAATTCAAGCGAAATTTATACTGTTGAGATAGTGTCAAGACATCTTTAAGACCGTCAAGAATGTGTCGAGATATATTCAGACAGCTTTAAGACTGTCAAGAATGTGTAAAGACATATTCAGACATTATTAAGAATGTCAAGAATATGTCAAGACTGATCGAGACAAATTTAAGACAGTCAAGAATTGGTCGAGACTAATCAAGACTCTTATCAGATAATACAGAAAGTGTTGAGAAATTTTTAGACAATTTTAATACTGTCAAGACACTTGTCAAGAAAAATCATGAACCTTATTAGACAAATTCATAATATGTTAAGAATTTTTAAAAATAATTCAGACAAAAAAGAATGTCGAGTAAAATTCAGGCAAATTCAGACAAAATTGGTCTTTTCAGACTTTTGACTTTTGTAGTGTATATTGCATAGCAGAATCCTATAAAGGATCATTGTACTCAGAAATCATGTCTAGCAGATGTCCCTAATGCATCATTGATACATGCATCATGTCTGATAGATTCCTCTAAGGTATCATTGTACATAAAGGCATCATGTCTGACAACAAGGTTAAAAGACTGTATGAACTAAATAACTGATACAGGATTACTCTCTGTTAGACATTCAGTAAATGGACTAAATTTCAACTTTATGTTCATATTCAACATCAATTTGAAATAACACCAGTCATAACCCTGACAGAAAGAGCTGCATGAAGACACGTACACTAAAATCATAGACAAAAGATTTGGTCAAATGTTTTCTTTAATTCTAATTTCAACATTTACTTAACATTTGTTTTCGCTGCAATGTTCCTACAATAATTCACTCCCGTTTTAGTTTTCAGGCTTACCAAGTTACAAGAAGGTAAAACTATATTTGAATTGTTTATATTAGTGTCTATGGCCTTTAATAGTTAAATGGAAATGTTTAATTTAGGATTGTTTGCAACTTATATGCGTGTTCATACTGAAACTATAGTAATGAGCTTCTAATCATTTCACAACTTAAAATAGGAAACAATTTTCCACAAAACAGCGTATATTATACAACTAGATATTAAGCATAAATCAACCGACAAAAATCCACAGAAAGATCAAGGATTGGCCTTTTAAGCGTTTACTCGTATTTTGTCACCAGAATTTGTGTTTATGGAAAAGATCATACAGATGATACACATTTTAATGGTCTGGCGTGTTTGAGTTGACTCTTTTGTCTTTAAAACGTTAAAAGCAAAAATATTTGATATATTGTCTCGCTTCCGATTCTATTATTTTGATCAATGAAGACTGCATGTTAATATAATACAATAAAAATTCACAGTAGTACTTAATTTATTTCACTTCAACGTAACAGGACTTAATCGGTTTGCTTATCATAGACCAATCCATCTATATACAGGTGTTTTGGTATAATAGATAGGATATAGTTTGCTTCTACTTGTACCAATAGTATAATACCATGATTGAAATGTATAATTATGTTCATTTATAAGGTTAACAGTATGTGTGTATTCACAAAATAAATAGTGATACAGAGCCCTTGACTTTCTGGAAAATTGTAAATTTGAAATTATGACAACGGTATACTTTTTACATCCCACAAACAAAACTTTAATCTTTTAATTTATTTATAGTTACACATTTAATATAAACAAATGTTAAAAGAGACAACACAGCAAAATTTAAAATAAGATAAATTTACAAAAAAAAAAAAAAAAAACAGGAAGTCAGATTTTTCAATGTGACAAATGAAGGACACAGAAAGTACCATAACTGTTTTTGTTTTTTGACCTAGGCCTTACAGTTACATATAATATAATACAGTACAAAGTATAAAAAGTAAAAAGTCTGACAACAAAATTATAACCATATAAATAAATAAACCAAGGACAATTTTGCTTCTACTTGTACCAAATTGATTTAAATCAAACGAGAATTGACTCCACGATACCTTTTTTTGGAAACCGTAGTTTTAATTAAATACACTTAGTAGTGTAAATTGTAGGTCACGAATAATTTTATATGACATGTGTATTTGTGTGTTTAAAACACTGCATTACTTTTTTTATGAAATTAAGATTTTTAAGACATGATTTATATTCATATAAACAGTCAGAAAATACCAAGTGTCGTGAAGTGGATAATCAACAACTAGTGTAGTATAGCATCATTTACAAGTAGAATAACAAATCCACGAAGAAAAAAGACTACAGATTCAGTCCACAAAACATTACACAGATACTAACAATTTAGCACTCTAACATTTATCTCAATAAAAACAAAACTATATCACTCAACTCTAAGTTTTCATTCTTTATACTGGCAAGTGTAGAAAATAAACAGGTGTCTACTATTCCGTCTGCAATTTTTGGGGAAAGTAACGTCTAAAGTTAGTATAATGGCTGAAACTGAAACTACACATGTAAGATAAAAATAGAACATGTTATTTTGCTTTATCAAATTCTAATTTCGAAGAGATAGCGAAATTTGTTTTCTTTTATTGTGCGTTTGTGTATCTTTCCGAATTAGTGAATATAATTTTGAAATAAAGTTTTCTGCTCAAGTCTCAATTCAAGATAATGACTGGGTAGAGTATAAGGGGCCAAAAGATAATGTGAAACTAGTAACTGCAGTTTGATATTTGATGGAATGAGAGGTGAGATGAGTTCAGACTCTTACATTTCGATAGCATTTTAAGACTGATTTGCATAAAGCTAAAAACAATTTGTTTCTCTATGTATGTGCCTGTCCCAAGTCAGGAGCCTGTAATTCAGTGATTGTCGTTTGTTTATGTGTTACATATTTGTTTTCGTTCATTTATTGTACAAATATTAGGCATTTAGTTTTCTCGTTTGAATTGTTTTACATTGTAATTTCGGGGCCTTTTATAGCTGACTATGCGGTATGGGCTTTGCCCATTGTTGAAGGCCGTACGGTGACCTATAGTTGTTAATTTCTATGTCATTTTGGTCTCTTGTGGAGAGTTGTCTCATTGGCAATCATACCACATCTTCTTGTTTATAATTACCTCTGCAGAAATACTATCATATTCTATGTTGAACGTACTCCATTATATATTAGGATCTTGTACGGTCAGCTCTATTTTATCAGCTAGTTTAGATTTTCGGAAGCCGTAGTAGTTTGCACCAATGGATTCGTCGTTCATTTTGAATTATAATTTTTTTATTAAATCTATTGACCAACCAAATGGAAAATCTTGATCAATTAATATATTCTTTTGATTTTCTCTATGTATCATTGTATTTTTGGCGTCTCATGCTGTCAATTTCACAAAACCTAAAAACGAAACGGTTACTCCTTTTTATTGTATTATCTCGTGTACTTTTACAAGCACAATCCGTATGTGAAATTAAAATCGTTATGTGGAGCAGTTAAGTACGTACACTTCGCCTCAATAAAACTATACCTTTTTGTCAGTAACTACATGTCCTTTACATATTCCGTGTGCACAGAAATTGTCGATTTGTCATATTGTGTGTCTTTATTGTTGTATGGTCGAATAGGGCATGTGTAATATGAATTTGAATTAACAAGGCAACCATATCAGACCTAGGTCAAAAGACAACAAGTCATGGCCTGCTCAAGTGTTTCTTGCCAACATTACAGTTATTGTTCTTGAGGTCAAAGTTTAAGGTCACATAAAAGTCAAAATTGTTAAAGGAACACCACCTTATGAAGATGAATCCACATGCAAAAGATGTAAGGTCTATGTCAAAAGACGAAGAAATTATGGCCTGGTTGTGTTTCTTGCGAAAAAATACATTAAGTTGACCTTGAGGTCAAATTTGAAGGTGACATTAAGGTCATCATATTACTAGACACATAATCTCATGATGATACACCCACAGGCCAATTTATCTAAGGCCTAGATCAAAGGACAAAAAGTTATGGCCGTTGTGTACATTGGACTATCATAATGGAATTGCTCATATTTATTGAGCCAATTTTAGGCGGGTCCGTATTTTAAACTTTAAAAGAAAACATCTGGCGGTTAAATTTTTATAATCTTTTGCAAGAACAACTGACTGATATAGCACTACAAATAGATTTTTTTTAAATTAAACGACACATTTTTTTTTTTCAAAACAAATTCTTCTTCAAATACTAGACCAATCACATTCACTTTTGAGGTTCCAATTCCCCCTTTTGTTTAGTGCGGACAAAACTTAAATCCAGAATAAAATAATTACAAGTTAAGAGTATTGGTGAACTTAAATTCGCCACAATTATCGCTATAACTATGCTGTTGTCAATTTAGGATTCATTTTCTTTAAATAATAACATATATAGTCGCATTTTGCCCTGATAACTATTTGATAACTACTTGCCACTGTCCCAAGCCAAGAGACTCTGGTCTTTGTTAGCCTTGTATGTTTTTAATTTGTAGTTCATTTATATGTTTTGGAGTTAAGTCTGACGTCCATTTTCACTGAACTAGTAAATATTTTGTTTAGGGGCCAGCTGAGGATCACCTCCGGTTGCGGGATTTTCTCGCTGCGTCGAAGACTCATTAGTGGCCTTCGGGTGTTGTCTGTTCTTTGTTGGTGTTGTTGTCTCTTTGACATATTTCCCATTTCCAATCTCAATTTAACCCTATATCCATATTTCTGTAATTTTCAAATTTGACCGATATTAGCATGTATGTTTTGTTTGATTTTGTTCTACACTGTTCCGATCTGACAAGTTAAGCTCTTTTCGACTGATTTTATAGTTACTTTAAATTAGACTGATTCAACACTGTCCATTGTTAGTAGAAGGTTGGCATCTTAAACATGTTTGACCCCGACACATTATATATGTCATTGTCCAAAGTTAGGAGACTGAAGTTCAATGCTTGTTGTTTGTTCATGTTTGTCATATTTTGATTTCCGTAAACAAAATGATATAATTTATGCCGTTCGTTTTCTCAATTGAATTGATTTTTGCGTTTTCATGTCGACACCTTTGAAATCTGAGTTTACTGTATAGTTTCTCATATTGTTGAAGTACAAATATGGATATCGGACAAAGTATGTGTTATCGACCATTCGTTCGGTATTATCGAATTCCTATAATCAGAAAGTTTTACGCAACAATCAAAGTGGATACTATGAAACGTAAAATAATCAAACTTCATGTAAAAGGTCTACATTTAATATACCAATCATAATTATACATGTACATAGATATAAGAAGATGTGATATGAGTGCCAATGAGACAACTCTCAATCCAAGTCACAATCTATAAAAGTAATCCATTATAGGCCTAAGTACAGTCTTCAACACGGAGTCTTGGCTCACACCGAACAGCAAGCTATAAAGGGCCCCAACAATAACTAGTGTAAAACCATTTAAACGGAAAACCAACGGTCTAATCTATATAAACAACGAGAAACGAGAAACACTTATGAACCACATCAACAAACGACAACTTCTGAACATCAGATTCCTGACCTAGGACAGGTGCAAACAATTCTAGCAGGTTTAAATGTTTTAATGGTACCAAACATTCACCCTTATCTGAAACAATATACATATGACAAAAACATCAATAATGAAATATATACTGAACAAACAAACAATACAAATAATTCACAGTAAATTCAAGTCTTATATTCTACAAACGTTCATTATTTCCTATACCGGTTTGATACAAACTAGTTCATTGAAGAGAATACAAAATCTTATTACATCCTCAAGATATACGATACAACCAATGTAATTGAACCTATGTGTACCAATCATTATTGATTGTCCCTTTTCATAATAATTAACAGTAACAATGTACTGAACATACCTTTGAAGGATATTTGTACATATATATGATAAAATGCGAACAAATTGTGTATATTCATAATACATGTGTATATACATAATGTAACATTTCAATTATAATACATCGTGTTAATGATAAATTGTGCAACACATCAGGAGGTACATGAAATAACATTATACACCTATTCTGGTTATGAGGATAATAGCAAGTTTGTTTTCTATGAGATACCAAGTATTGCTCGAGGCGAATCCGATGGCAATTGTAAGTATCAAAGTTACAATTTACGCTACCATTCATGAGGTGTTTTAAAATACTGAACAAAACATATTTCTAAAAATTTTGCATACACCACTTTGAAAAAACCCCAACTAGTCCTTTTGTCCATGTTTATTTTGTAAAGATCTTATTAATGTAATCAAGACCAGGAATGTTTACGTAATAATTAATTCCAGTGCATATAATAAATGCTAGCTATAATATATAGCCGCATACCAAATCAATCACAGATAATAAAGACACCGGATTTCCCATACCATGCATTTGTTTTGTTTTATATCTTACTGTATTATTGCTTCTGGTAAGTACTATATAGAAACTGGAGATGGTAAAGAGTCTGCGTCGCACACGTAAAAATACATAATCAACAAAAGGTTGCGAAGATTTTGAATTGCTGATCATTAAGTCTGTTTACTTTGTTTTCCTCTATCTTCTTTAGGTTTTGCATTTAAAAATTTCTCTCCATCTTTTATAGTTTTCAAGATAGAAGGCAAACATAAATTCAAAAATGTAATTTGTCATTTAAGGCCAATAGTTTCTGTACAAAATTTTTACAGTCTTTATGTGAATGGACAATAGGTGAGCTTAACATTCTAAAAGTTAATGCCTGTATTTATAACGGTTTTCCAAATAATAGACAAAACTTGCATTTTAACCCCTTGATCCATTTTTAGCCATATTGGCCATTTTGTTCGGCAGGCGGGTTCGTCGGACACATTTTAAAACTAGATAACTCAATGCTGTCGTCTTTTCAATAGTCGTCTGGCGCGAAAAGGACGATAACTCAATTTTAGAATTTAATATTTTCGGAGACGGTCAATTTCTGGAATTGCATGCTTTATCATCACGGTTTTTCTTTGGCCGTCGATGACGACACTACTGCTGCATTCTTTGACAATAAGGTATATTTAACAAGACAGTATTATCAATGTATTATCGTGGTATCAATATATGTTAGTAACGTTAGATACCTGAATTAATTGTTACTTTGGCAAGGACAATTCATCACTTCCCTGAAAACATGATTTTGTACAAGTTCACTTATCGGCATATCCGGGCGGCAAAGCAGATCAATTTCCTGATGATTTTACTACGGCATTCTGATTTTAATTAATTGCTTCATATTACTGCTTTTTAAAATCAATTTTGGTTTATATTATCAACAAATAAAAGTAACATACTAGGTCGAGTTGTCGTTCGTAGTGTATAGTTTGTTCCAAACCTGTGTTTGTTTCTGGAACAGGTTGGCAGTTGTTTATTTACAATAAAGTTGTTGCAACTAAAACACATGTTATCTTCAGTGTGTTTTTTTTGTAATTAGTAATTGTTTATAAAACAAATTGTTTCTAAAACATTTGGCAGATAGGATTATCATGTAATTGTTATTTCCTTGTTTAAAAATAGAAATTGCGTGTTTCTATATTTAACGATTTACATGACACTTATTCAGTACGTATTTATTAATTGAATATATATAGCTATTTTGAAATCACTTGTTAAAGATATTTATTTAGGTTCTAAAGGTAAGTATTTACATCCTTGCTAGTTATTTATATCCTTCGTTGAAAGATTTAATCATTTGATATAAGTTGTTGAGAATTATAATATCGAATTAAATTCTTTAAAACCCTAAAAGGCGCTATGCTGGGCTGACCAGGTGACGGCTATATAGTCAGTCAAGATGGTTTTCAACTTCCATCATCATCGATGAATTGGCTGTGGACTGACATTCAGTCCAACCATGGGAAGCTGTGCTCTTCCAAAATCTCCCTATGAGGTACGTGCATCTGCCATATGCGTTCTTAAAGCCGATAATTAATGCAGTCATTCAATGCTCCATTTCTCTACTTTTGGTCTACATGATTCAAATTATACTTATTGATTAAATTATATATTTTTTCATTGTTTTATTTTAATTTGTTTGACTTTTATTTAGATAGCGCTATTACATTAGGCATCAATCGTCTTTTATTTATAAGTTCACAAACTAGAACAAGCTGTGGTCCGCATCCCCTGCATAATTGCTCCTTCTACCTACATGACCCCAACCCCTTTCTTTTATGGCTATCAGTAAGGGGATGGACAGGGAGTATTGATTCCCAGTTCCTTCCCAAACTCCTACTTCACTCCATATTCTGTTCCTCTGCACTTCTATTTTTCGTCAAAATGAATTATCCCTGTTTTAACAACCCTTTCCTCACGGTTAACACCACCCTGACTCCGGCTTTCATCTATCCAATTCCCATTTCTAGCCCTCTCATTCCATAGTTCCCATAATTACGCGCGTCTGGCGTAAATACAAAATTTAATCCTGGTATCTATGATGAGTTTATTTACAACCACTGGGTCGATGCCACTGCTGGTGGAGTTTTAATTCCCGAGGGTATCACCAGCCCAGTAGTCAGCACTTCTTTGCTGACATGAATTATCATTGATATGGTCTTATTTATAAATTAACTGTTTACAAAACTTTTGAATTTTGAAATACTAAGGCTTTTCTATCTCAGGAATAGATTAACTTAGCTTAATTTGGCAAAACTTTTAGAAATTTTGGTCCTTAATGCTCTTCAACTTCGTACTTTATTTGGCTTTTAAACTTTTTGGATTCGAGCGTCACTGATGAGTCTTTTATAGACGAAACGCGCGTCTGGCGTAAATACAAAATTTAATCGTGGTATCTATGATGAGTTTATTTTCTGTCCGACCCTTATCAGTGTCACAATGACATCCATTAACAACCCATCATTTGGCCACAAAATATATTATACTACCTAATTTGTTTCCTATATGCAAAAATTACGAGTCATGACTTTTGCTTGAATAGTGGCCATTTTTTAACACATCTCGTTTTAACTCCCTTGCGTATTTTTACTGTCAACTATATAAATGGCCTCAACGCATGCAAGAACACAATATCTCTTCACAAATGTGTTGTCAAAATAATAAAAATGTACTCTTTCAATAAATATTCTTGCAATAAATTCATAGTCACTTTTAAAATTTTCTATAGAATAAATTAAAAAGAATCAAACTTTCATACACTCAATTGAATTTTGAATGTTTCAATGTCTTAAATTGTCATTCTTACCTATTTATTTGATGGCGCCCTTATTACCCTATAATGAATCTTTTTTTAAATCCACAAAGATTACATAGATAATACATATAGGGGTTCTTAAGTTTACTTTGCGGTTCCAAAGTGAGGAACTATTATAAAACATGGGTAAACAAGTAAGCAAACTAAATACCTAGAAGATGTTTTAAAAATAGACTATAGTTGATTAGATACCTCCTCATGTAACAAGAATTATCTCTCCTGTGATTAAAATACATTGAGATTGAGATTGAATTGTCTTCCTTTGATAACAGCCAGTACCAAAGCACAATTATTTTGTTTGTGATTTTTATTGATAAACAATAGTTAAATAAAAGAACAAGGATAATGCTTTCATTTTCGAGGTCTCACAAAAGCTTTTTACCTAATTCTTATTTTACATAAAAAACCCCAAATTTAGATGAAAAGGCTAAATGATGATTGTTGCCCAGTTTGGTTAAATTCGCCCAGCAGTTTCAGAGGAGAAGATGTTTGTGAAAATTAACGAACAACAACGACGACGACGACAGACGACCGACGCCATGTGATGAGAAAAGTTCACTTGGCTCATTATAGGTGACCTTAAACATATTGAGGTATAATAATTCATAATATACACTGGTATATACTATTTTATTTGTGTAGGTTAATAAATGTATCGATAGTTATTTATTGTATAAGATTTCAAGTTTAATACAAGGTATAAAAGTATACTATCAGTATGGTCGTATTCATTTAACAACACCAGATGACATTTAAAATTCGATGATTTATCAGCAATCATATGATATTATATAGTGTGTACAAAGTGTAAAGAGTTAAACCTATGAAATCAATTTAAGTCTTTTGTGCTTTGAACTGCAACCTATTCAATTATTCAAATGAAAGCATGTGTTTAGTTCGATAACTAAATAAGTGGTTAATGTTAATACACAGCAGTTCATATGTTATGATAAGGCGAAAACAGTTTATTCATGTTAAAACAAACATAAAAAGCATCCACGACAAAGACCGGCAGATTTAAATATGCAAGCACATACTGGAAAAAGACGAAAAAACAACAATACTTCAATTGATATAAATATATATCAATTGATATAAATATATATATATATATTTATATCAAATCAATTTCGCATTTTTCACGCTAAACGTTGTGCAAAATTCTGAGTTTTAGATACATTGTGCATGGAAAAGCAACTTCTGTGTGATAAAAGAAGTTTACACCATATCATTTTAGTTAAAATATGCATAGATAGCTTTTATAATATGCTAGAAGATAAGGAAAAGAAAAATGCGGTCACTGAACTCGTTTTCTTGCTACATGATAAAATCGGTAAATGCACAGCACACCCTGTTATAAAAGTTACTTTATCTGAGTAAACTCCTTTTATTTCTTATTTATCTCCCTTTATGTGGCAAAATTGTAAAACAAAATATTCTGTTTTTTTTTGGTAAAATACAGTCGTAAATATGATAAAACACATTATTTTGTATATTAACAGGAAATGTTTTGAAATACATATTACTTTCGAGATTTGCACATTTCATTAAAGATCTAGACCGATTGTTATCTGCTATTCAAAACGAAATATGGAGGACGACACTCAGATATCTAAGTGATATTTCAAAATCTTTAAATATGTACGTATAAATTGTCCTGATTTGTATTTAAAGTCAGTTTGTTTTAAAGAAAAAACACAGCAATAATTAGTAAAAGAATAGGAATATACTACTTGATATTCATATTCAAAATAGTGTCATGTTGTTTCTTCTAAATGTTCCAATCTGCATTGATTGTAATCACTATACAGCGGTTTGTTGGTATCCTGTAAAGAAAAATAATTATCTACTAATGGACATTGATAATGTTTAGTAGTAAGATTTTGTTACCAAATCTAAAGTAAAAAAAATCAATTCATTAAAATCAGTGACGAAAACTACAACAGGCTTTCTGAATTTCCTTTGCCAAAAAAAAAAAAAAAAAAAAAAATCTGAGACACATTTTCCAAAAAAACAAAACATAAAAATTTCCTAGTTAATGTGAAGATAAAAACTATATTGAAATCTGTTATTGATTATTCATACAATTAAGCCTTAATGTACACCCATTTTCTATTCTTGTGTGAATTTATTTTGAATGGGATTTCATCATTGTTGAGGTGTAGTTGCTCTTTTGGTTTTGTTATTATTTTATAATGACAGTATCAAAATATAAATTCGTTTTGCGCTAAATTATATACTTTTTTCTGTAATTTCATTCATAAGTTTCGTTCGTGACTATAAGGAAAACCAAAATAAGATCAAACCAACAGTACCCTAAAATGTCCGAAAAGTTTAAGGTCAAATTTGCTTAAAGGAACTATAGCCTGGTGTATATCACACCTTATCTGCATTTTCAGGAAATTCACGAGCTATATAGCTATAAGTGACCATATGTTAAACCCTTTGTGATATGAAAATAGATAATATGTAGGTTGCTTAGCAATTCGTTTGATACATCCCTAATCCCTTAAACTGATTTATTATCTTTAAATGTTTCAATGCATAGATAGGTATATCGGCCCCTTATAAAGCTACATATATGGTTAATGCTACGATTTTTACAAGTCCCACTTCTTATATTGTCTTGCTAAGTTGCTTACTTTTTCAAATAACAGGATTCGCACCCGGTTTGTAGTTAAATGATGTGAATTTATATGTATGATATGTCCTTGGATAAATTTTATGAAATTATCAGTCATCAATTCAGAAAATCACGACAAAATGGTCACATGCAATATCCCATAAAGTGACTGATTTCATGTTTCGAATGTACTTAGTGATTGTTAAAAAATCACATGTAATCAGAAGGAATTCACCTATCATAAAATGATCAGAATGTACAAAAGTAATCGAAATCTTGTGATGTTGGTATTACATACAAAGTAAACAAATCGTTATAACAAAGGTTTTATCCAATTATTATACTGTCCGATGACAGAATCATCATATATTTCGGAAGATGTATTTTTTTTTAATGTTTTAAAGTGTTAACAATGACACTTCTTAAAAACTGTTCACCAAAGTAAGTAACATATTATCAGTAATAAAAGCAAACAATCTTATAATGTTAGACGTCTGCCTTCCGTTCGGCTATACTTTGGGATCTAATAGGTGTTTTGTTTTATATTTCATTTTAAGTTAAAATGGTAATTTTATGGTATTGTCAAATTTGTTTTAAAGTTAACTCATTTAAGATTATTGTACTGACTTTGGGAAAGATTTACCCTCTTCACATATTCAGCAGGAAAACTCCTACATTGCGATTTATTTCTCCAATTAACCACTGCTCTGTTTCTTGACCAACAACTCTGAACTTGTCATCTTTTTAAAACTCAGTTCATCATCCGTTGTTGCACTTTACGACTTCAAAGCTATTACACTGTATGTGGACTTTGCTTTATAACTTCTTTGTTCTGCAAATATTCATTAAATATCTACAGTTTAACAATACTCAAGCGTTAATTAAATTTTACGACAAGTATAACCTATTTATAAGAGCTATAAATATACTCATGAATTAAAAAGTAATTCTACTAGCCTTTAACATGCATTTTGAATTAAAGAATATTGAACATCAATAAATAAATATTAAAACCGATATTGGAGAACATAGTCTTTTCAATACTTTGGGTACACTTCTTGGAAATTTTTCTAATCATGTTTGTTTAATGAAGTCTTTCTTGTTTTGATTACTTCTTGCAATATTTTGGCATTATGCTAATGTAAAATAGAGAAATTAAGCAAAATAGATTAGTCATCCTCAAAATGTCCTCCCCGTTAATCACTATTAATTAATGAATTTCTTGCATATCTTTGTTTTATATCAGCTTGTTCTTTTCTAGACCTGACCGACAGTTTCCATTGCGATAAATTATATTTTGAATATACCTTGAGCTGTCAATGATTGAATGTTGTATAACATACGCAATCTGAAAATGCATGTACTTCATAAAAATTGAACCAACGAAAATAACTGTCTCCAAGGAAAATTCTAAATGGAAAGTCCGTTATCAATGTCAAAATCAAAACTCATTCACATCAAACAAAAAGAAAATATTTGTCATATTCGTGATTTTTACATGCATTTCCTAATGAAGAAAATATCGGATTAAACTTGAATGGTCAAATAGGTTTGGTTTTTGTTTGTGGCCGGGATCAACAGCGATATTTTGACTGTCACCTGTGAAATAATATGTGAATGGTATGGAACAAATGTCAGACCCTAAGATTAGTTACGTGAAACGAGTATACTACTCTCCTCACACGTGGTCTCTCAATTGCGATTGGACGTTACAGTGTAATCTATAGGGCATTTACCATCAAACTGACGTCCTAAAACATGTTATATTCCATTTAGGTGTCAAATGTGAGTGTAAATGTTTTATTAGATAGAAAATTTTGTAAATTTACTATTCTGAAAATCAATACCACTAAGGTGTTTCTGATATATCTCAGATCCAAGCATGTATTTCAGTCACATATCGCAATTATTGTTTTTTTTTTTTTTTAATTTTTGGGGTATTTAGTACTACGCTTGTTTTATTCCACTGTTTTCACTGCGTCAGTTAGAAGGTGTATGAGATCGAAGCTCCCAAATGGTGTCTAAATAGTTAACGTTTAAACCTGGTTTCTTTTATATTTTAGTATCATCCCTATGATAAGACTTCAATACGACATACTGTCTCAAGTTTTGTTCCTGTATTATTACCTTCACTTGAATCTTGTTCAGTATTAGCTTTTCCATCAGTACTAAACACACTACATTTCTGTAAAACAATAGCGGTTATCATTTTCCGTTTCAATATTCCCATGAATACTAATAAGACGTTACATTATTTAGAAACATAGGTAAAATAGAAGGCCCAAAGAAATACACTGCTAAGTTCACAGTCATTGGAAAAGAAATTATACTGATTATCTGGCATTGAAAACAGACTAATTGAAATACAATCACTAAAATAATTCAGCCTGTGAATCAGATGTCCAAGTGTTAGTTTTATAGATTTTTATAGAAAAGAAATGTGACTTTGACAAAAGTGCACCTTTAAAGATATTAAACAATATGTTAATTTCTTTTATAAATAAAGTATGCACAATTATTACACACGCATTCTAGACACAGTGATGACGTTCACTAAAAATATGTTTAATATTGTTTTCTAAAGTAATCAAATACATAAACATAAGTTGATGTATTTTGAGTGTAAGGAGAAACATATTTGAACATAACTTCAATTGTAAACAATTATATGCAACAATACGGCATATGATTAAAACCCATACTGTATAGTCGACTATAAAAGGCCCCTAATTGAAAAATATGACACAAATAAATTGAGGAAATTAACGGTATTATTTATAACTAATCAATTAAAAACATATATGATAAACACAAATTAACGACGTCGACCACTCAACGTCATGCTCCTGACATTGTACAGGAACATTAAGAATGTGGTGGGTTAAATTATGATTTTACATTTGTCATTTTGGAGCCTGTTACAGTTGACTATGCGTTACAGAATTTGCTCACTGTTGAAGGCCGTACGGCGACCAATAGTTATTAATCTCTGCGCAATTCGACCTCTTGTGAAGAATTCTATCATCTCAATCTCGCCACTTCTTCTTTTTAATAATTACAGATGTATTGTACGGTATTGCACATTGGAACATTTTGAAATGCAGATCGATTAATCACTTTACAATTTGAAGCCGAATAAACTACACAATTTATTCACAATCTTACATAAATCAAAGAATGATTTTCTCACCTTAACACATTCGGCAGGAAATGTACCCTGCGTCCATTCAACACTCAATTAGCCATGTATTTGAAATTCGACCAATAACGTCAAATTTCGCGTCTTTATTCAATGTTAACTCGTGCTCCTGTTTTGCGACGTATGATTCGATAGCAATTACATTTAATGGCGATTGTAGTTCAATACCGGAATACTCTATAAAAGTTTAAATAAAGGTCAACAGTATTTAGATTTTTGTAATAAATGCGCATCATTATTATTATAATTATGATCAATTAAAAGCGACACCAATCAAACGTTGAACAAAATTACTTTAAGAGACATGCATACTGTCAAAATGGCACTGAATAGTATGTTATGTAGCAGTCAAAGAAGTTCGAGACAAAAGAATATATTTAAGAGTCAAAAGGACATTATAGAAATATATAAAAGGCTTTTAAGAAACTTTCTTGCATGCAACATTTTGAATAATTATTATGATCACGGGTATATTCCTTTTTGTTCTTACCGTTCTTTTTTATTACGGTTATGAAATTATCGAAGGAGACTTATCACTAACAATATACTAACCTAAGCAAGATGACGATGACTTGTGCTAATCCGTGTATAGAATTGTCCTAGGTTTGCCAAGGCACAGAAGTTATATGTAACCAGAAAAAATAGGAATATACCTGATGGTATACCTACTACTATAAAAACATTGTAAGTATGGTTCGCTTTTGTATTTTACCATATCTCTCTCTCTCTCTCTCTCTCTCTCTCTCTCTCTCTCTCTCTTGCACCCTATGTGTGCATTTTATTCCCACCATAACTATAATTGTTATTACCTTCTTCTTGTTTTCTATCAATAGACTGGAAGGTGCATTTCTAAAAATCATTGTGAAAGTACCATGTGAATACTTGTATAAAAATACTATGAATATGTCTTCTCAATATTTATCTGAGTTCTGTGTCAAGATAAACTTTTGACTTTAAAATTTTCAAAATGGCTGCCGTTGCCATGGAAACGGCAAAATGTGAAAATGTTGTAAATGCTCTGAATGAACTGAAAATTTGCAGAAAGATGTATAGCCATGATTATACATGATATATGTGCATTCACTGTTAATTTTTTTAAATGGGTGCCGCTTAGTGTCAATGTGGGGAAGGGTGACATCCGCTATTGCTTGCAATGGCAAATCTAGTTTTATTTTTCTGATTCGTTTTGTTTAATATGCCATAACATTAACTAAACAGTCTTAATCTATCTTAATCAACTGCAAGCAAATTGTCGTAACAGAATTAATCTACAGCAATGTACAAGTTTGATAAATGACAGTTAACTCTATTTTATTGACAATTTACTGTATTTTGGTCTCAATTTGGTCTGTCATGCACGAAACATCTGAACGAGCGCCTAACCATGACCTTGGCAAAATCGATAGTCATTTTAAAGTTTATAAATGTTAGTAGTATATTCTTCAGTTGCAAATTTAAATCAATTTGGATGTTATTTATCGCTTAGATGGTGTTCAAAATTATAATGATAAAAACATTAAATTGACATATATGTCTAATTTGATGACCAAATCATTCTTAAAACCTCACCGTTGCAGGCCATTTAAAGAATGTTTGAATAGTATGCACTTAAAACAAATAATTATAAAATCATGAAAATAACTGTCATAATTTAAAATCACGACTAAAATAAAACTTAAGCTACATTTGTAATCATATTTACCATAACATATTCAGATCGAAACAACCCTGTCCTGTCGTTAATTTTCCTATTAACCATCGATCTGATTCTTGTCCAACAACCTCAAATATATCATCTTTACAAAACTAATCTCATTACGATATCCAGCTGTATATGATTTTATAGCTTTCACAGTGTATGATGAATTGTGTCCTGAAAATCCAACCAACATAACAAGAAATTTTATTACTACTCATTTTAAGGTACTGAAAACCATGTATGAAAGTTAGTATTAACTTGTCTGTGCAAAATAAAGGCAACAATAATATACTGCTGTTCAAAGTCATACACCATCAATCGATTAAGCAAAAATAAATCCAAGTCTCAAACCAGAACGAATGAAACACATTAAATATAAGAGGAAATCAACAGAAACACTGAACTGCTACAAGAACAAATGCCAACATACACAAACATGGACTATTTGATGAAAACACTGCCATATTCCTGAATTGGTACAGTACATTTTAGTGGTTAGCCAATGCTTCCATTTTATGGCAATACAAATAAAAAAAAAAAAAAAAACCCGCTAAAATGACATCTTTACGTTACAGGAATACAGTACAAATAAATACAGGAACTCACAAAATAGAGCAATACATAAATAAATAATATAATAGTACATAACAACATGTAAACCACAGAATAACAACTGACACCTCAAATTGATTAACGACAGCATACCAATACACCACAATATAATTATAAAATGCTTCACACAAATGCAAACATTCATGAATGTATGTATGTGTACGTGATTTTTGTATGAACACGATGAATGTGTGTACGTTCGTATGTTTGTTTCTAAAACCAAATTAATGCAATTCAATGTCTTTTCATACGTTAAAGCTTTTCTTATACTTTTGTGTATCAATAACTCATCAAGTTATACAATAACTTCAAAATTATATTAAAATGTGTACAAAATGAAAATTATGTTTACATGGATGATATCGCATCATAATATGACATCCAACCAATATTTCTTTTGATGCTTATGGAACCTATAATTATCTACATTCTATAATCGTAATGCAAAATGTTTAAATAACTATATTTTACTTGCTTGTCTTGTTTTTGTCGATAACAAGAAAATTGAGGATCGAATGCTATTAAAATTGCTAACTCAACATTTTAAGTGATCGTGGTCGTGCTTTATCTTGTGAATATTTGAAAAAAAAAAAAAAAAAAATATCGGACAAACATAAAACTTTGGTTAGTTCTAAATGTGCATCATATTGTTTCAAATTCGATAGCTTAATTGATAATTTACAACTAAGTTATTGTCCTACTTACAACATGAACAATGCCTCCAGAAAACCACAGTGAATCATACACTGTAGGTGGAATCCTCTCTCCTTACAGTGGTCATACTCACCTAGACAAAATTGCGACTGAGAAATTAGATGTAACAGTTTAAATGTAGCAGAGTAAACTATGATATGTGACATTTAATGCAGACAGGACTACTAGCAGGCAGGTACCAATAACAAAATCAATATTCAAACGACGTCGGGATAATAAGAAACGAATTAAACGAATTAAGAAAACAAAGAACAGTCCATAGAACACAAAGCAACGCGAACCCAATCAAAAGTCGAACTGGTATTAGGGTTTCCAAAAGAAAAGAAGTCTCTAATTCTAGTCATTTGACTCTGGGTAATTAATCTTTGTAGGCTTAAAGTATAGAGCAGGATCTGTTTACCAATCCAAATTACCTGCGATCACCCGTTATTTTTCTGATGGCATCAAGGTTGCTTAATCATTGGTTTTCCAAATTATTTTTCTCAACTTCTGATTATCTTTTATCAGTTTCCGCTTTTCCTGGCATTATCAGTTTGTTTTCAACTTATGCGTTTGAATGTTCCTTTATTTCTGTTGCCATTCAGTCGATGGTATATTTTTGCTGGTGCTGCACAATTGTTTCTACATACAAGCTAACGGTTTTGCAGCTAGAATCATATCAAGAGTTGCAAAAATGTATCTCGATTGACCCTCAACGTTAATCTTCAGATGTGAATAAAGATTCAGAAACTCAAGGCAGTTTTGACCTTAAACTAATTTTACTTTTATTTTATCATAAAGTTCCTATGGTGGCTTTGTTGTTTTCTCCTGCCTTTCAATTGTTTAGGTTTGAACATTGCTGATGGACAAAAATAAAAAAATCACTTGCGACCCATATAATATATCAATTAATTGCAATACAACACTTTCCTGTAAATAAAAACTTTGTGTTTTATAGTGGTTTTTCTTTAGTCAGTTTTTTGTTTCTCCAAAAGCGTGGAATGTCTCTGACTTACAAGTTTGGATATCTCTTTAGTATCTTCTGCTTCTTTTTGCAAGATGACCAAACCTTGAAAAGGTTTTACGAGGCTATCACAAATATACTTCGGAGTACAAAATACATGAAACCCCACTGATCTACGATCGCTATAACAAGTAATTGTTTTTAAATTAAGCAACAGGTTAATGTGCATTCAACTCATACGTCTGTTTTCAGATAAACATTTTCTACCCCGAGTGGTACTTTGTGAGCAGGAACAGCTTACTCACAGGAACGGCAGCGTTAGTCATAAATCTGTTTATTGTTAAGGTTTTGTTAATGTTGACCGGTATTCATCCGTTGGTCGTTTTCCATTGTGCCATTGCGTTTTCTTTTTATTGTTATTTTGGATAATCCCTTGGTACATTCTGCCTGGAATATCATACATTATTTTCAAGTATTTGTAGTATAACAGGTACATACCTGCAGGAGCCAATCGCTGTAACAAAATAAGAATAACAATAACAAAAACAACAATAATGAAAAATATGAATAAATAAATAAACGAAAAAATAAGTAAATGAATGAATGAAATATAAAAAATATCAAAAGATAAAATTGATAATTATAGAAAAACTAATCAAAGAATTCAAATACTAGCAGAAAAATTATTCAACGACTGACCGATCAACACAATTATTGACGTATCAGTGTTGTTCGGTCTCCAGTTGAACATTTGTTTGATATTAGAATTCTTGGATTAGTTATTCTTTATTACATTGGCAAATGGCTTTTTTTATGATATTAAAGTAGAAAATGTAAGGAACTATATATTATTCTACTCATTCACAATTTATTTCGATCCCACGTTATCGACGTCTTGACAACGCCTATTGTTGTATGACGTCAGAGGAGTGAAATAACCACAGTTTATTTCACATTTGAAATTATGGGTTTTATTTCACTAGAAAATCTATGTTTTCATTACAACCAATGTAATAAATAAATAGAAAAGTACATAAAAAATTAAATAATTAGATAATTAAATAAAATAAATAAATAAATAAATAAATAAATAAATAAATAAATAAATAAATAAATAAATAAATAAATAAATAAATAAATAAATAAATAAAATACTATTAATCCATAAAATACCAAAATGAAATGCTATATAAAGTGGAATGATAAATTAATACAGATATTTAAAACTACAATTTTATAAAGAAAAGGCAGGGCAGAGTTGTGAATAACATTTGTTATTAATTTCTTATGATTACTTGACACATTATTATGTTTCTTAATTTGATCCACTGTTCATTCAGAATACAAAACATGTATCTCTTTGTTACAATATTGTTGATTATTTCTTTTGCATCCTACTATATAGATATAGGGAAGATGTGGTATGAGTGCCAATGAAACAACTCTCCATCCAAGTCAAAATTTATAATAGTAAACCATTATAGGTCAAAGTATGGCCTTCAACACGGAGCATTGGCTCACACCGAACAGCAAGCTATAAAGGACCCAAAATGTTACTAGTGTAAAACAATTCAAACAGGAATACCAACGGTCTAATCAATATAAAACGAGAAACACGTATGAACTACATAAACAGACGACAACTACTGTACATCAGATTCCTGCCTTAGGACAGGTGCAAACATTTGCAGCGGGATTAAACGTTTTAATGGTACCAAACCTTCTCCTTTTGTGAAACAATAGTATAACATCACAACATATAAAGAAACACAATAAAATATCAATTGGAAGGCTTAACTCAATCAAAAACGTAAATTAACACACTATGAATGTTTCCTTAACGAATTTCACTATATATTTCATATAGTTAACACTATATACAACGTTCTACCTATTGTTTTGCAGCTATTGATAATTAAAATTATGAATAAGTTATGTGAGGGTTTCATTATTGTAAATGAAAACAAAATAACATCTGCACTATTTTCATATATTTTGCTCTAAAAATGTTATATATATTTTCATACTAAAACTTTGCTTATATTTGTAGAATGATTTGAAAGCAAGCTTTATAGTTTTTTCAGCAAATCATCCGTTGCAGAATTAGGGATATTACAAAATTAAAACTCAAAACATCGTTTTGTATAGCGCTGTTCTAGCTCCCGAAAGGGACTTCTTTTATATACTGCGTTTGATAATTACTAAGAAAATTGAACAAAGATCAGTACTATAAATCTGTAGCTTTGATAGATTCATAACTTTCGATATATCCGTTAAGTATTAATGACATGATTATGTTCAACTTTTCCATCTTTATACAGATGTTAACAATCACGCGACAAACTATATAAGCTAGTCATGCATAACGAAAAGCCTGATATAAAAATCAATTTAAAGTTAAAGAAGATAAATAGTAATCAACATTATACAGCTTTTGACAGAAAAGTGCAAATACCTAATCAGACAAAACTCTATAGGTATTTTTGTGGAAAAGGAAAGTTCTTACATAAATCAGAACAAACCCTTCGGTTCAGGAACAGTCATATTGATATTCAAAATATAAGTACCATGGCAAAATTTACGTATTACGTGTAATTTGATTCAAAATTATTTCTTATGTTATACTTGATATATTGTATTGTCTGTTGAATTATTATAAAATAAAACTTTCTTAACGAGATAAAAAATAAGCAGATACATTCTGGTACTTCTGGAATCAAATGTGTTTTTGTTATAGCAGAAACAACTAAAAGGCTTCAAATAAAAAATCAGTCTACTATTATATTTTGTTCTGGGAAGACTCCTGTTTGACCATCTTTCTCTCCCACTAACCAACCTTTGGCGGCTCTATTCACAACATTTAAAAACATCATGTTTGTTAAAACTGAATTGATTGTTATAGACACTACTGAAAGCTTCAATTGCTATAACTCTGTAGGCAACTCTTGGAATATTTTGTAAGGCCCTGTTAAATAAAAAAGATAACAACGTTTAAGTTCCCAATCATATAAAAACAGTATGTAATTTTCAAGGAGGAAACAACATATTTACTTGACAACTGTTCTAGTAATGACATACTCAAACATTAAAAAAAAAAAAAAAAAACAATAACACATGTGTTATATAATAGCTCTTACAGACACAATTAATTAGAGATCTTGGGGCAACATACAGTTTTCAATAGGTACTATCCTCAATTTTTCTTAATTTTTAATAGATATATCAGAAACTATCAAAGCTTGGCCAGAAATAAAACCATTCAAATAACAAAAATATTAATATGTGTCATAAGTTATCGACTACCTAAGTTCAAATACGAATACTAGAGATTTTCAATAAAATGACATTACTCGACATAACCAACCTATCTGACCGTATCTTGGCCTATTGCAGTGAAGGACGACAGAGGGAGAATAGACTGCATGCATTTTGGCTCGTTGAATACACATACTTTGTTTGAATTGATGCTATTTCAAAATTAGCACAAACTAATAATTTGATTTTTACATATTTTGTAATTAAATTTGGGATGATTTCTTAGACAACAACTTTGAAAGGAATATTTAGTTCAGTGACCGGTTATCAAATGCACAGATCATTCTTCGTCATTTCATTTGACCCATATATTTGTCTCCGAAACATTGAATTCTTAAAGCCCCTTAATCAAAATTAAGTTTGAAAAATATGATGAAATGTGAAGCGAGATCATATTCTCATTTTGATTTAAAAGTTATAAGTTTAAACAAGAGTTTCAAACACGTCGGAAAGTAAAAATGTACACTACTTGCTTCTTCTTTTTTTTTTTTGCATACTTCTATATTTTTTTCAAGATACTTTTGCCAAAGGTAAAATTCAGATCATTGATGCTCTTTCTAATAGTACTTTGTCACCTTTCCTTCCGTAAAATTTTATCAAATTGAATTTATGAGGACGCATCTTCAAGAAAAATATGATTAAACTTTACTGAATCAGTTTTTTTATATCTTGTCTTTAATTATAATGATGCATGGATTATAAGAAGAACCTGTACAAAAGTATGCGTAATTTAACGTTATTGCTCTTAACTTGTTTTTTTCTAAAATGTTTGGCGTTTAACTTACTAGTATACAAATACGTATGAAAAACGGACATGAACGGAATATTTGCTTCGCGTTTTGGTAAGTAGGACAGGAACATATATATTGATATATGATAGATATACTGTTCCCAGAGTAGGATGATAATTTTAGTTTTATGAGTCTTTTATGATCAACTTATGATGGCAAAGGGTATTATATGTATTGGTCAGTGCATCCGTCCGTTCTTCCGTTGTGTTCAAAATATAAAACGTTTAAAATTATATACCAAATTAGAGTTTGACCAGGATTAAGTAGTGTACTGAACATGGAAATATGTTCAAGTGAAATGGCACGGTGTCTTAAGGCCACACATTCTTGTTGCCAATGCTTTCATTTATACACGTTCATGTATATGTGTCTTCCATATTCATATTTTCTCTTTGCGGCACTTTTGCCTCGACAGTATTCAATCCCTCAAATGTTATCGGGGAATAGAGAAAGGTCACTGTTGGTCTTGTTCCGATCGGCAGTTTAACCATTGCAAAGGTGGGAGTCCATTTGATTGTGCGGGATGTACAAGTACGCAGTCCCATCCGGTCAGAGTGAGAACGTTTAACCATCATATCAGTTTCACAGTTATGACCTCTTATTTGAATCAGTTTTATCCGAGGTAAACTTTGTCAAGTTATTTGCATCTTCCTTGTTCATATCATGAAATTAAGTTTTCAAGACGTTTATAATGAGGAATGAGTGAGGAAAGTGTAAACCAGTCAACATTTGGAACCGTCGTCACTCAGTATACTTTATACTTTGACCTACATGGTATATAATTATCTTTATCTCTTTTTAATGGTCAAATATTTGGTGAGGCGGTTGACCTATTGCGTCAATCAAAGCTACACCACTGCTCGAGTGCAGGATGTCTTGGGCTAGATCCTCGCTCGTTTGTGATCAAATATTGTCTGCCTATCTACCAAGCACGCAATATTTAGGAGTTCCGGGTAAAACAATGTGTTCGGGAAGGATGAGATGTCTTACTGTTCTGTAATACAAATTCTGGTTCATATTCATCTTCTACACTAAATATGGATATGTAAAATACATATGCAACGAACCTTATATATATAGCCTCACATCCTTTAATACTTCTATTTTTTGTTCCACTTCTAACGTTGCCTATATCCCTACCCATTTCAAAATCCTGGATCAACATCTGCATGGCAATGATATCTTATTATATTATGTGTTGTTCAATGTTACTTACCTTACATATTTCCGTTAATGATTTATTCAGTACAGTGAATTCGGTGACCCCTTTTAATTGTTTATCAATAAAATTAATGAAATACTAGAATAAGTTAATTTACTGCAAGGGATACATGACAAATTGCCTGGAAATTTCTTTCTTGTTTGGACTCGATAGCATTCCCGATAAACAAAGTAGTACAGAACAATCCCTAATCAAACACCTTAATTCTAATAAACAGCATGCAAAGGAAGTTTTGTTTATCAATACATTTTATGATAAATGAAAAATACTTTTGTTTAGAAATTAAACGGAAGCGATTGTTTTATCTCAATTTTCAACTTTTATAGAGACAGATTCTGACAAACTTTCGATATTTCTGAAATTGTCAGAAAAATATCCCCATAATATTTTCCTCACAACAAATATAATAAAAGAAGATAAACTAGAAAGAAAGACAGAAAAATAGTATAATGGGGCGTTCACCTGCAAGGTATATTGAAAAATAATTGCATGAAAGATAACTCAGATCATAAGTATGATAGGTATAGGATACGTGTGTATACGTGATCTTATGTCAGTGTAAATAAAGGCGGGATTCTAGAAAACCACGTGATAAATAAAATGCTAGATTTCTATCATTTTTGTCATGATAAACTTATTTCATATTGACGAAAATTCCAATGTGTGATTTTGAAAGTCTTGGAATACTTTGTTTAAACTTGAGGAATGTATTTAATCAAATTCAATGGTTGGCAATAACCAGTCCCATTACGTCCGTACGTCGAGTTAGTACGCATGTCATTTTATTGGAAATCTCTACTGTGACGTAACGTAAAACCATATAATGCTTTATTTTGCCATTTAGTCGATTATATATATGGTATTACTATATAAGTAGTTCCGGATATCGGTACTTAACTTATGAACTTACATATACGTGTAAGATATGCAACTTTTTATTGGGTTGTTCATTGTGACATAATTCAATTGATAGTATCATTATCCATAGAAAATAAATAGTTTGCAGTAAAATTTAATGTTGCAGTTGTTTGCAGACCAAGCATTTTATAAAGTAAACGCACGTTAATGCCGCGTGCACATAATTTGCTATTTAACTTCAATTTTCGAGTTTACTATAATTACGTTAACGCGGTCAAAATGGAAATTTCTAATGTCTACTCGAGCAAACACGCGTTGATAATGTGTCCGTTTAGTCAGTAGTAAACAGGCGTTTACTACAGATTTCTAAGTTTATTTTTACGTTCACTTAAAAGTAAACGAGCGATTACCACAGATTTCACTAATGTATTTTACGTGCACTAAAAGTGAACGCGCGTCTACTTTTCGCGTTAACTAATTGTGTAAAATTAAAATAAAGTTCGTTTACATTTGTATATTTTTTCTATTTTGTTAAAATGACATTTATCTTAATATTTTACATATATGTGTTTAAAACCGTAACAATTTAAAACACTTTTAATTCGAAATATTAATTTTTATTAAATGCAGCAACAAAAACAGTTCCCATAACTTTAAATAGCGGATTTTCTGTATTTTCTTTTCACAAGTTACATGTACAAATATCGACAAAAATATTTAAAAATATTATGCCAAAATTATAAATACCGCAGAACTATCTGTACATGTAAAATTATGTTGTATACAATATCAAGAGTATTTGGTCAACATACTTTACTGCAATCAGTAAACGTGCGTTTACTTTTAACTAAAATAGAAGACGCGCCTTTTTTTACGTTAACGCGAAAGTAAACACGAAAGTAAACGCCCGTTTACACCTAACAAAACTAGAAGACGCGCCGTGTTCGCGTTAACGCGAAAGTAAACACGAAAGTAAACGCCCGTTTACTCTTAACAAAACTAGAAGACGCGCCGTTTTGCGTTAACACGGCGGTAAACGCGAAAGTAAACGCCCGTTCACGTTTTATGTCTACTTAAATTTAGGAATTGATGCAGAGTTAACGCGGCGTTTAAATGAAATGCACGCGAGTAAACGCCTCGTTAACCTTTTCCGCTCGTCTACATGTAATGATTAGTCTGCCCCCACTGTGTATGAACGAATCATTTGATATATTTCAGAGTCTTAACTCGTTATTAAATCCATATATTAGCCTCATTTGACATGTCATCTTTTCGAAAGCATTTTCTTGACTGATTGGTGACTATTCTGTAGCAGATCATTAACTGACCGTTCACTGATCCGTAACGTACTACGTATGTAATTGAAGAGATTTATTGAGTCCGTCAAGTAGCAAATGTTACCAATTAATCTATCAACTACGGATCTGTTTTGATTGTATGGATGGTTATGAACAACATTAACATTTTTCCCAGAGTGAAAAGAAAATAAAACGTGATAATAACAAGATTGAATCATTTTTCGTCGTCGTATGCAATAATAAGTGGCCTTTTCATTTCTATTTTCCATTATCTTACAGCTTGCTCAAGTTAAGTTCGAAAAGAAGATTGAGGTAACAATACTTTTTCTCTCAAGGTAAAAATAATGTCAATACAATAACTAAATTTCAGCTAGCTACATTACTTTAGAAAGAAAAAAAACAAAACATTGTTGTGTTTATTTCGAACATAAGTATTTAATAAAAATACGTGTAGTTGAAATCAAGAGTAACCCATCGAGCAATAAATATCGTTGACATTTCTAATTGATAAAATAATCTACATATAAGAAAGGAAAAAGATACGTAAGGAAATTTGAACTCATATAACAAAACAAACTGACAATGCCATGACCTATGAAAACCACGAGAAGTTAAACAATCGATCATATAGCACACTAATCAAAAATAAAGACTGAGCAAACAAAACGCCTTAATAAACCGGTGGTTATCTAGGGTGCTAATTTAAAATAAGAGATTGTTTTGCAAATACGAGCTGACCACTGAGCTGGAAATATCCGTTGGGACGAAATATACACCAGCAGTGGCATCGACACAAGGGTTTTACAAACCAATCAAAGATCCAAGGATTATGATATAGTACACAATATATCATTTCTACTTGACTGTATATACAGTGGCTTTTAAAACCTTCACTAGTAATACATTCAAACCAACTATTAATATTTCGAACGCCTTGTTTTCTTTTGGAAAGACACATAGCATATGATATTTAATATCAAAATAAAGAAAGAAACATAATTCGATTGACGTTCACGACTGTTTCACTCCCTATACTACACAAGTTGATTTCTTAAAGTCATGAAAAAAATTTGATCTGTAAGGAAAATATTGAATATGATAGCTATATTGACGCGAAATGTGATACTATAATTTAAGTGGTGATTTTATCTTAAATAAGAGCTGTTTGAGCGTTAGCATTTAGGTTTATCAACAAGTCGTTCACATGGGCACCCATCGAGTCTCATGTATATGTCATGTCCCTGTTTTACAAATTAAAGTTGATATAAACCGCGATTACTTTTGATTCCTAGATTTATACATATATATAAGTATCACCAAGGAAGTTCTATTCAAAGATTAATAACAAAAGAGACGATTGTTCGCAACTATATTATACTGGACGGTGACAATACGTTTGCTCTACATTTTGTATGTAACGATATCTACATTGTATATATTTCAGCTATACCCGTGTACTGACTTATAGTTGCTTACATCGACATAATGTGATCTCTGATAGATAGATATTTCAATAAAAAATACACATATTCTTATTTATTCGGGTTTCACATTTATACTTACGTTATTGTTGCAAGGAGCAACACGTCTTTGTTAACAGGTTTAGACGTTGCTAAGGAAAAGATTCAGGAAACTTAGGAATACTACACATTACAATACAATAAGGAACACATGAACAGGTGAACAAAATAAAACCAGTAACAAACACAACAAAAAATTAGAAAATAATCAATTTAGAATACATAGAATGGTTTACAGAAAAATTACTGAACAGCAAAGGAAACAACACAAATTAAGACACTCACACTTATTCTAATAAGCATATTCTGATAACAAAATGTACCAATGGTCTGACTTTGTATAGACACACAATGCAGTGGCAGATGTAACCCAGCCTGACATACTTACAAAATTCCCTCTTTACCTCTGTAAAATTGAGAATGGAAATGGGAATATGTCAAAGAGACAACAACCCGACCAAAGAACAGACAACAGCCGAAGGCCACCAATGTGTCTTCACCGCAACGAAAACAATCCCGCACCCTGAAGTGGTCCTCAGCTGGCCGCTAAATAAAATTATGCACTTGTTCAGTGAAAATGTACGTCACACTAAAGTCCAAAACATATAAATGAACTAAAATTAAAAAAAAACAAAACATACAAGATTAACAAAGGACAGACGCTCCTGACTCGGGACGGCGCAAAATGCGACGGGGTTAAACATGTTTTCTGAGATCTCAACCTCCCCTATGCATCTAGCTAATGTAGAATAAAGAAATAAATAGCAAAACGCACAGTAAAACTCAGTTCAAAGAAGTCCGAGTCCGATGTCAGAATAGGTAACAAAAGAAACTAAGTAAAATGACAATAATACATAAATGAACAAATGACTACTAGCAGTTGTTGACATGCCAGCTCAGACCTCAATTAAACTGATTGGAAGATGATGTCTTCATCGTGCAGACTGCATGTCAAAAGATAAACACATAATAAAACCTGCACAGTGTAAGTCCAAAAGGCTATCTTCAAGCTTTGGCTAGAAATAAACACGGCTTCTGCGTTAAGGAGTAGTGTTTAGAAAACGCTGTCAGTTCAAAAGATTACTATAGTTTTAGGCTGTATTCTGTTTTTCAAAACAAAACAAAAACCCTTATAAGATGTTTCGTGAAATATCATGCTAATTTATTAAAGATTAATTTAGTACTTTCTTTTAAAGTTAATTCATTAGCGGACACATGCATTCACACTGTAAAAAAGTGCGAATGTCATGTCTGATGTGTATGCATTTGATAAAAGACGTTCACAAAGAATAAAAATAAACCTCAGCTGTTATATGTTAAAATCAATCAAGAGATAAAAAATATGATATGTACGAATGCAAGTCATTGTCTGCAATTGTGTTTTCACATACACAAATTGTACACAAACATAAATAATAATTACACTTTGTGGCGATGGTTCATCCTCATTTTTTTCATGAAAATTTGAAATTACTTATTATTGACCTTCCCATTCAACCCAATTCCATTTCATTGTGATATGGTCAAGATGAACATTGAAACATGCTAACAATGGAAAGCACAAATAATTTGTTTTGAAGTTATTGCAGTCAGTCTGAATTAATCAAAATGACAATTATGTAAACAGTACCTTTAAAGTCGTCATATACATCATTGATGCTTTGTCTTTCCATCGGAGTGTCTATACATGACAGGTAACCGTTTCCGTCTTCTGCAGAATACAAAAATATATATTCCTTTAGAATTTCTAATAGAAAAAAATATTGTGTATGTAGCATGTTGTGTATTTAAAAATACGTTTTATTTAACACGTTTAATGCAAATTTATGCTATATCTGCAAACTGTTTTTAGATAGTAATCTGGTTTTGTCTGATGTGAGCTTTTATATACCTTTTAGTTATTAATTATGATGTTGGCGATCTTTAATATATCTGATTTCACATTAGAGTTGATAGAACAAAAGTAATGACAAACCCAGCTTATATCATAACAATCCATTAATAATAACAAGACTACATACTGGTAGGTCAGTTGAGCGTTATGTGTACATAAGATTCACCAGTGTTGTACGAGTCAAAGCAAATGGGCAAAATAGAATACATAATTGTCGAACAGCAATTTAAACCACAAATGTAGAATCGTAGATCGTATCCTTCTGATTTTTCTGATCTCTTTCAATGTTTACCAATCTTATTAATACCATTGGAAAAATTAGAACTGATATAACTCAAAGAAATGGAATTTCTTGAAATTTTGTAAATCTTAAACACAATTGTCCTTATTTTTAATATACGCAAATATGGATGAAACTAACAATGTTTTGAGAAAATAATGCTCATGAAAAATGAGAGACGCTGAAATATGAATAAATACAATACCTTTTATATTATAGTAATCTTCATCGTCCAATTCTTGTACATCATGATCATTATCTGATGTTTCAAAATAAGATTAGTTTATGATGTAAATTCTTTAAACATGATCGAAACAAGATTTTGGGAGACACGTAAATACCACTGCAATAAAAATGATCAGCAAATATCTAGAATTAAAAAAACAACTGTCGCAATCGTCAGTCTGTAGAATATATTAAGCTCGTTGACGCCCAATTTATATCATGTTTATAACCCACACTTAATGTATGAATGTAGAACTCGGAGATGCGATTGGGGCGCTGAAGTGCGATGGTCACGCTGAAGTATGATTGCCCGCGCCGAAGTATGATGGTGCTTTCGCTGAAGTGCGATGGTTTGGCATGACGTTAGAGTACTGTGGCCTTTTAAATTCAACGTTACTTCAAATGCATTCGCAGGCACACATACACTATTGTGTAGATAAAGTTTTAACATAGGAAAGAAAAACAAAGTAACGAACGATTCAAATTCAGAGCAATTTTGAGCATTGGAGGTTGAGGTAACAGAAATATGTGAAAATAAATGAAAGGAAACAAAGCGACTATAAATGATTTTGGTCTGCAGATGAGCTAATCAGTGTTTGAACTATGCCGCAAACATTTTATACAACAAATAAAATGTCTTAATTTCAATCATAATTTGACGTTTTTCAAGCATGTTTCACCTAATTTTGTGTGGAAAATTTAATAATAAAATAAAATGATTAAAAGCAATGTTTTGACATATCAATTTGATATAGTTCTGTTTAGTTCTTCTAAAAAATAAAGGCAAAGTAGCATACCGCTATTCGAAATTCATAAATCGATTGAGAAAAAAAAAAAAAAATCCGAGTTACAAACTAAAACTGAGGGAAACACATCAAATATAAGAGGAGAACAACGACACAACAGAAACTCAACACTAAACTGCAACACACACAAAAACAAACTATGATATAACAATGGCCATTTTCCTGACTTGATACAGAACATTTTAAGAAAACTTGCACTATAAAAAAAGTCTGATATTATTGTCCTTACAATATAAATCTTCTGCATCAGGTGAGTCCAAAATAAACCTGAATGACCACTGCTTGAACTTCTCAAGTTCTGCTGACTCGCAGAGAAGCAGCTTATTCTCAGTGTTTCACAGAACATACGTCACTTCTAGCTATGACCAAACATGCATGTACTTGGCTGCTGTTAAACTGCTACAATATCATATACATGGACGAAGGATTATTGTGAGCAATTCCTCAGCTATGATATATGACGAGAATAAGTTATATTTGATAAAATAAGATGGACCCTGCTTAGAACTATAGACCGACACGATGAACCCGTTGTGTATCGTAGCACACTCCTTATACAAAACATCTCTTAGCATTCGGTTCCATTACACTAAATCGGAGCCATATAGTCCATGCTTCTGCCTGCTAAGCGGATGATTAAAATAGATTTTTGTTGGGTTTGGCCTGACCAAAATCAAAACCCGCTCTTCCAAATGCGAAGTATCACGCTAAAAACTACACCACTCCATTCAATGGGGTTCTAACTTCAGACTACCACATTTAGCTACTATACACCATCACACTTAATCGTAACTTTTAGGCAACTTCATAATTAGACCATCGCACATCAGCGTAACAACCATCGCACTTTAGCCTAAATATCAATAAGTAACGTCACAATGTTACCATCGCACTTACTATTATTAACCAACGCATTGCAGCATGGACCATCGCACTTCAGCGTGACCATCGCAGTTGAAAGGGCTATCGCGGTTCCGAGTCCTACATGTATATACACAACGCATGAACTACATTGCCTTAAATAATACATACTGTAGATTGGGCCTTTTTATATAAGACATTGAATTATAAAACAAAGGTAGAGTATACAAAATCAGTGAATTTTCGATACAATGTGGAAATGTTGTCAGTATTTGATATGAAATGTGTTTATAAAAATATCATAGAAAAGGTATGCTGCCCATTATTAGATATGTGAGTAATAGAAAACAAACTGTTGTTTTTGCAAGGAAACGTCAAAGTTCCAAAAAAAATCATACGTATTTGTAAATAATAACAAGAAGAAATTTCGAATGAATAAAATGTTTTTTCATTTCTTATTATAAGGAAACACTGCAATTGAATTTCGTCTGATATTTTTAGCATATAAATGACTATTAGACTGTTATGTATAATGGCATAAAATCTAAGATGTAATAACTTAATTGTGTTTGATATTTATGAATTTATAAGGAATTGTTAGTTGAATTACAAATATTATCTCTTCTAAAGAACACACCCAAACATACAAAACAATAAGTAAATAAAGGCAATTTTAATTACTTTGTTATGTCATCACCACTAACTATTCGGAAGATATTCAGAAGGTGTGATAAGTAGTTGCAGAAAACACATTACTGCACATTCCAGAGTCACAAATGTAGTTGATAGAATTTAAACTTGGAAATAAGACATGCTTCTGAAAGTGAAACCTTAAAAAATCAATTGGAGCTTCTTTATTAGCACCGTGTATTTCTTCCAATTCATATTGAAACGGAATGAGTTTACAAAAATGAGAGCGAATGGATAAGAGTTCATATATTTCCTTTCAATGCTTGTTGATTTGTGTAAGATGCGTCAATTTAAGTATATCACCTGAATGACTATTTCTGATTGCTAAATAATTCGAGTACTGCGTAGATCGTCGTTTTGGAAGTCTTGGTGGTGCTGTGTCGGCAGGAGGTTTTGGTAAAGGTCGATTACCTACAAACATATTAGCTATTAATGACTTGAAGAAGTTTTGCTTTACCCATCTTGTCATGAACAGATAATTTCGTATGTCAATGTACCGTTATATGCTGCATGATTTTCATTTAGTTGGATAACAAGCTGCAAATTGAAAGCCTATTCAGGACGAGAACAAGTTAATGTTATAAGAAAAGTAACCCTGTGTTGTGTTAGACCGACACACTGAGCAGGATTTTTAACGCCCTAGTTCATCAAACTACAGTCAGTAGGAAGAAGTGACACCTTGTTCTAATTCTAAGCCGACAACAATTTGCTCTTACTCTTTGATATCGCGTTCTTAGCGGGATAGCAACGACTATCAATTTTAAAGTATTTGGTATGATCCGATTAAAACCCACGAACTAGAGGCGAAATCGATATCCCGAGACCATCGAGGCGGTTGCCATGTGTTTCATAGACAAAACATTTTAATAAAATTTGCGAATTTGTTATCTTTATCAATAGTACTTTTAATGTATTACAACTTAGCTGAAAAGCTTCAGGTACCTGATGATTTTATCATTATAGTATTCAGTGCATCGGTACTGCTGTCATGAATCATAATATACATTTCTTTTATACTCCGCCGATCAATTTATAAATTATTATATGACGTTCTTCAAACGCTATGCGTTCCGAACATACTCCCACGTTACATACCTTTTTATGAATGAGCTACCCGACGTCACTGAACGATGAAGTTAGAATATAATCCTTTCACTGGAAAATGCACGATTGTCAAAACCGAAAGTCATCACAACAATGAAAGGTAAACAAATGATGATTTGTGGTATAATCCTTTTTTTTTTTTCATATAAGTAAATTTTTCATTTAAATGTATCTAAACATATTTTAAAAATTTATTGTATAAGTAAAATCACAAAAATACTGAACTCTAAGGAAAATTCAAAAGGAAAGTCCCTAATCAAATGGCAAAATCAAAAGCTCAAACACATCGAACGAATGGATAACAACTGTCATATTCCTGACTTGGTACAGGTAATTTTTATGTAGAAAATGGTGGATTGAACCTGGTTTTAAAGCTAGGCAAACCTCTCATTTGTATGACAGTCGCATCAAATTCCACCACACCGACAACGACGCGTGAACAAAACAAACAAAAACAATAGGTAAAATGTCACAAATAGGAGCAAATAGTCTTAATTCGGTAGGAAAGGGATTGTAGTTACGACACAAGGAACATATCCGATATCATCTGTGAAACGGATATTCCACAACGGTCAACCAACCCGCGACGGCGTTCGTAAAATTTACAAAGTGATGATTTCAACTTCACCATTTGGAACTCTTGGTTTAAAATGAAAATCCACAATTGGGAAGCCGAAATCATCTCTTTGTGGTAAAGCCTTGTTTTCAACCGACCTCACAGTCAACCTCTAGATATAAATCATTACCAAACGGCAAAATCAAAAGCTCAAACACATCAAACGAATGGATAACAACTGTCATATTCCTGACTTGGTACAGGCATTTTCTTATGTAGAAAATGGTGGATTGAACCTGGTTTTATAGCTAGCTAAACCTCTCACTTGTATGACAGTCGTATCAAATTCCATTATATTGACAACAATGCGTGAACAAAACAAACAGACACAATAGGTAAAATGTCAAAAATAGGGTACAGCAGTCAACATTATGTTATCATTTTAATCACTATAAAACAAATAAATGTAACGAAGAAGCACAAAAGGCAAACATAAAGTTTAACATCCTCATTTTGCTTTATTATTATACGATTATATTTATCTATGTAAAATCCACCCATAAAGGATGGAAGGTTTTAAGTACTGGCGTAACATCGCGCGTTTGAAATTCGCACAGGTAGACATAAAATAATTTTGTTGTTCAAAGTATGACGGGATACATAAGTAAAGAGTCACGTAAAATGTATATCACAAAAACTGACTTAACAGTAAAAGTAATATTAATAAATAAAATAATATTGTGGTTCAAAGTATAATGGGATGCATTGTAAATGGTTTAAGAATGTAATTAGTTCAGTTTGCTCCGTTCTTTTACGTCAATGTAAATGTGGTTTCATTTACGGGAACGGCAAGTATTTGCCTTCACCTAGAGCGCTCCGATCCAAACAAATTGCGTATTTGTCCTAGTAGAATAGAAATAATTCATGGGGTCTTGAACTATTTCTTCATTTGTAACCAGAGAGGTCTAAACACACTCAGACAAAGTGTTAGATGATTGGTTTAATAACTGCTAGTGCTGGTACATCAATTGATTTAAATGATAGTTTGAGCGTTCCTGATGAAGGCAACTTACTCGTCTCTCGTTTTTATATAGATTAGACCGTTGGTTTTTCCGTTTGAATGGTTTTACACTAGTAATTTTTGGGGCCCTTTATAGCTTGCTGTTTGGTGTGAGCCAATGCTCCGTGTTGAAGGCCGTACCTTGACCTATAATGGTTTACTTTTATAAATTGTAACTTGGAGGAGAGTTGTCTCGTTGGCACTCATACCACATCTTCCTATATCTAATTAAAAAATAATTACGACGGACACCATTACCGATTGTGTTTAAATCAATGCTTGAAAACAGCAACTAACAACAATCGCTGATTACATGTGAGGGGCTTCTGACTTACGACAAGCAAACATAAATTTGGCAAATGAAAACATATATGCATTTAAAAATATATAAATCCATGACAGTGGTGTTACACAACAAGATTGACTGGAAATGTAAAATTACAATTTTTAATGTATTCTGATTTTTTGCATTTATTAATAATCAGTATACAGCCGAACGATACCTTGTGAAGACATTATAAATGAGTGAAACAGCGTTATATCGCGCAAGTAATTTATACATACTTGAAATTCCATATACAGCCTTGCGACGATTGAAATGTTTCTGTTGGCACATTTCTGATGAAATCCCTAGCAAATACATGAAAATGAGTAAGGATGTTATCAACAATACCTGTACACGATAACATTCATGTCCTTACTATGAAGCTTATTTTTAATAAACAAGTCAAAGGTACAACATTATCCTTTAGTACATGCATGTACATGAATACAAAAGACGGTTGATGCTAGATTCACGTAATTCATTTGTTAAACTTCCCATTGATAAATCAAGACATTTTAGTTTGTAAGATCAACATGATAAAACAAAATCAATAGTCAGAAAGAAGTGTACAGTTATAGCGATCAGATGGAAATCATTTAAACACCGTAAAACGGTGCTAAAAACAACATCTTCTAAAAACTAAAGAAAGAAAATTACCAATAGGCAATGAAAACTGTTCCTTTTGTCGTAATTTTTGTAAAGTTTCTGGTGTAATACTGAAATACCTAAATTTAGGAAGGGACATTTATTGCTGTTAATTATTTGACTATTGATAGTAGATTCCGTGTGGTAAATTTTGCCAGTATATTTAGAAAACATTCACTTGTTCGTGTTTTTTTTTTTTGGTATGTTGTACCTACAACAAAGAAAACACTCAGTAAAAAAAAACTCTGTTTTAACAAAATGAAGCCGGATGGTGCCACTTTGTCCGACGATTATCATGTTAAAAGATTAAACTTACGAAAAATTCAGTCACTAATTATTTCTTAAATATTCTTTACCTTTACGCGTCTCAAAATGTCGCTACAAAACTAAGATCATAACACGATATTCATCCGAGAGGTTTTTCATTGCGATCTGGATGAGAACACTCTCAGCATTTAAACCAAGTACAGGCAATTCGGGAAAAAATGTGATACAATTGTCTATTGGTATTGGTGATACATAAGACCGTGTAGGAAATACTTTCAAATTATAACTTATAGATAATATAAGTCTATCAGCAAATGTTCCATAATAAATTGTTTTGATTGTTGACATATTAGATATAAATACCTGCTGCGGGCAAACGATTTTTTCTCCATACACACGTGCATGAGGATTCTGTAATGAGCTGACCTCGTCTGTTACATAAGTAGATCTAAAAATACAATGAGTCTTAAAATTAAACAAGTCGATCGAGCCTGAAACTTGTTTATGATGTAGAAAATAAAATGATCGTAATAATTTATATCACTTATAGTGTAGGTTTTTGATGTTAGACATTTGCTTCAACTAATTAATTTAGTAAGATTTTTTGTTCTAATTCTCTTAATGACATCATTTACTTTCTTAAGTTTGAAAATAATGATTTAAACCTTCATACGATATGTGTATCGGTCCCTATTCTTTAGTTACAATGATAATCATCTTATCCATAATTTAACAGATTGTGTGTTATTTGCGATTATGAAATTTTGACAGTGTATGTGTTCGTATGGTTAGTAGTTCATGCATAGCAGGATGCACTTACCTAGCAGAGTAGCTATTTTACAGTTCAAGCTATTCATGGAGTTTTTGAAATTTTATCGGTGGTCATTGTTATCTACAAGTTGAAGACAATGAAAAGCCCTTAATATTGTTTTGTATTCGTGTAAAATAATTCTCAGTTTGTAATATTCGACCGAAACTTGAATATCGATTAGTAAACTGTATAGTCAATGTGTTTTGCACTATTAGCTGTAAATGTTATAAGTCCGGATAATTAAAAATAAGATACATACGGTGTCTCTATATTGTTTGCAAACTGAATTTCCCTTTGAAAAGTTGCAATCCAACTCTACAATAAACAAGATGGACATGAAAAGTCTTACTGATTTATCAAAAGTATCGTTTAATACTTTTCTCAGTAATGCCTAACATCAAGAACAACTAATCGAATTCCTTTTTTTTTAATTTACCAAAAAGTTAAAACCAATGATTTGTTTTATATGAAAATGTAATTTAGATAATCAATAAATCTTTCCTTGTGAAAACTTGCTATATTTTCCATGAATACAGTAGAGTACATTCGATTTTAAAACACGTACAAATCGATCTTTAACAATATTTAAAATTGACAAACGGAAGCTGAAATCGTATCACATGACATGAAAACTTTTGCACACGTCACCTAGACTATCGTCCCTCCTCTAGAAGAGAAATGATAAGAACTGTAGACTTCGATTGCAAATTAGTTTTAAAATATGTAACCTGAAAAATATGCTCCGTATGCACAAAATGAATGGTTGGCGCATGCAAGTTATGTCTCTCTGTACTAAACATGACGTTGCTGTGTGAAATCAATCCTTCGGTAGAGTTTTGATAGAACGCAGAAGGAAATTCGCGGATACATCAATTTGATGGCAACCTAAGTAAATCTTTTATCTCTTTATGTTTGTGATATGCGACGGATAAAATAAATAACATAAACCAATGGTAAGGACAAATCACAGCCGTACCCTGTACACACTTACCAATCATACAAAGTATTTGTGCTTAATACGACTGTAGTACAATCGAAATATTTAAAGTTTGACATATTTTGTAGTCTTTATTGTTGTCGGATGTTTAGTTATTTGTGTTGTTGGGTTGCTGTATCTTTGATGTATCTATCACATCTCCTTTTATTCATTAGGTGTATTCGTCTCGATTTTGCCACGACCACATAACGTTTTACAAAACGTTTTACAGTTATGACAGTTTGTTAATTAGAGTCAAGGTTGTCACGTGCCCTTATTTATTGATAAAAGCCAATTTGTCTGAACTCCTGAACGTATTTATAGGGGTTGCTTTTCTGCTTGATTGATTTACCTTACAAGAAGGCGGATACTTCACAGTTCGAAAGGACTAAACATCAGTTTGAATAAGTGTAACGGGGACGTAGCTTATTAGTTTGACGGAGGTTCAACTTATTTCTAAATAACTTGAATGACTGCAAGGAATCTCTTTGACTGGTATTAATAAAATTTAAAATGAACTTAATAAGATAGAAAAACGTTTTGATTTTTTCAATCGTATTCAATATTTCATTTATCTTTTTTAAAGAGGGTTAATACCTATTCTGCCGATCAATCTCGTTTGTGGTTACTAGTGCAGTGCACTACTTTTTATTGCTTGTTCTTGGAAAGTATACATATTTATCTCTAAAATGTTTAAAGTAGTATTAACGGGAAAGCCTCACTTCTCTATCATTACGTGATGCTGCAGCAAACTGTTTAGCATTTCCGTCGGCAACAACAACTTTGAAAATCCAAGTACCTTCTTTACCTGCTCTTACATCAGAACTTTCAATAGGTTGCACACTAGAAAGAAAACATATATTTGTAACTGACAGTCTTCCTTGGCTTAAGTTCTTTCATATTTCATGTAGATGTACAAATAATTTGTAACTGACAATCCTCCTCGGATAAAGTTTTTTTTTTATATTTCATGTAGATTAACAAATAACTTTCGAAGAGTTTTAAATTAAGAGAATTGTATTCTGTAATATGAGACAATTACAATTGACGTGTTTAACTTAACACTATAACAGTTTAATGCATTTTTTTTTTTTTTTTTTGTGAGTGGACAGTATACGGCGACAAAGGAATTCATTGCCAATAAACTGAAACCCGGGAAAGTAAGAACTTTTGTGTTCCTACCCATATGATATACTTTTGCATATGTTTTTTTCTATTTTGCTTTGGCTTTACACTTCGATAAACCATGTTTCCAAAACTACTTTCGTAACTTTCACTGTAATCTTTTCATGCGCGATACTCATGCAAGAGATCCAGTGGTTTTAAGAAAGTTGAGATTAAAACCAAATGCATACCCGTTATTTATCTTTAACGCATAACAAAAGAAATAATGTGTCCAAGCTTGGAAAAGTATGAAATAAAATAAAATAAAATAACGCATAATATGATCTAAATGATCTTTGCACGTTAAAGTCATAGCAAAACATGTCATCACACAAATGAAAACTCTCAAGTTAAGACTTGTGCTTGCATTGAATTTTATTTTTGTAGTATACTAGTCATTTGTTGTAATGTACATCATAAACATACTGAATTTAATGATATAACAATGACCGTTTAAGATTTTAATGCATTTATACGTTTTCAGATAACATGTCCTGTCCATGATTTGAACACTGTAGTATGCATTTGGATCCGATTCTCCGTCGAACCCTTGTCAACATTTGTTTGATCCTTTCAGAGGTGTATAATACAATTGAGAATGGAAACAAGGAATGTGTCAAAGTGACAACAACCAGACTAAAGAGCAGACAAACAGCCGAAGGCCACCAATGGGTCTTCAATACATCGAGAAAATCCTGCTCCCGAATTTGTGCTTCAGTTGGACCCTACACAAATGCATGTACTAGTTCAACGATAATGGACGTCATACTAAACTCCAAAATATATATAAAAACTAAAATTAAAAATCATACAAGACTTAACAAAGGCCAGAGGCTTCTGGGACAGGCGCAAACAAGCGGCTGGGTTAAAAGAATTTTGAGATATCAAACCTCCTTCAATACCTCTAGCCAATGTAAAGAATCAAACACACAGCAGTACGCACAGTAAAACTCAGCTTAAAAGAAGTCCGAGTCCGATGCCTCTTTGTACCTCATTCTGTGTGGTGTGGCCCAAATGTTGTTGTTTGTTTTCTCCCGTCGGAAAAGAGTAACTATTACTTCTAATTCAGGAAGATTATAACCAAAAGATATTTCATTTAGATATTTAGCACTTTAAAAAGATTTAAAACTTGTTAAGGTTGTGCATCCTCAAAGTTTTTTGTATTTTTGTATTTTTTTTTTTTAATTTTCCAATGATACTTTTTAATATTCACTGCAGTATAAAGTTAAGCGAAAACATCTATAGACAAAGTTTTCAAAAGTTTTGTTTACACTTCACCAAAGGCTTCTGACTTGGGAGAGGCACTATACTGCAGCAGGGTTTAACATATTTATGAGATCTCTATCCTCCCTATACCTCTAGCCAATGTATAAAACATAAACCACACACACACATAGTAATACGCGCAGTAAAACTTAGTTATAAAGAAAGCCTAGTCCGATGTCAGAATAGGTAACAGAAGAAACTAAGAAAAGCTACAATGACACAAACATTAGAAATAGACTACTAGCAGTCACTGATATGCCAGCTTCAGACCTCAATTAAACTGATTGAAAGATTATGTCTTCGCCATATGAAAATTAAGTGCAATCCCTTCCATTAGGCGTTTTGTATCGTACCATCATAAAATATATGAGAAGAATCCTATCATGCCAACAACTGGTTTTATAATGAATGTGTCTATTTCTTACGCCACGATCCTATGTTCGAATAGATATTAATTCCAAAATATGCCAACTTTAACATGTTTAATGACCTGACAAAATATCGTTATTATATCTCTTCTAAACAAGTTTGTTAAAAGGTTTAATCAGCTTTTGGGTTAAAAGTACCGAGCTCCGAGGGAAATTCAAAACGGAATATACATAACAAAATAGCAAAACCAAAAGCTCAAATACATCTAACGACTTGATAACAACCGTCATATTCCTGACTTGGTATAGGCTTTTAAATTATGAACACGGTGTGAAAATATTCAGGAAAGGGTAAACATTGACAGTCACATTCATGGCAACTGTAAGAATTGTCTTCACATTGTACAGCTAAACAACACAAACAATACATTTACAGCGTAATAAATCTGATGGTATAAAAGAATACATATCAAAGAAACCAGTATTTTCCTAGCAAAGAAAACTATTGAAAGGATCGCTTTTCACCGGCTAAAACTCCTTGCCTGCTCATTACTGTAGATTTGATGGAATGCTATACTTCTCATTTCAATAATGTCACTGGTAGAAGTCTTACAATACTCATACTTTAAATCCAATAGTTACGCAATACCGTTAATCACAATGGATAAGCTTATTTTGGGTAAAGTTTCAATAGCAAATACAATAAATGAACGTTAATAAAATTGAATAGAAATACGACTTTACTTATCAAAGGTACCAGGCTTATATTTTGATACACCAGACGCGCGTTTAGTCTACGTAAAACTCACCAGTGACGCTCAGATCAAATAGTTAGAAAGCCAAACAAGTACAAAGTTGAAGAGCATTGAGGACCCCAAATTAGCCACGTCTCAATCATATTCATAATATTTAACTTATTATTAAATGATAAACACATTGCATCTCAGAGCTAGTTATTTAAATCATAAATGATGAAAAACTATTTCTGAAAAAAAAAGAAAATAATTTTCGAATAAGAACTGTGTGAGCCAATGCTCCGTATTGCAGACCGTACCTTGACCTATAATGGTTTACTTTTATTAATTGTAACTTGGATGAAGAGTTGTCTCATTGGCACGCATACCACATCTTCCTATATCTATATTCTGAATGTTTTAACAATAAAAGCAGCAACATACAAATGATGCATATAGTGTATATGTACGAGTAAGTACATCTACATAAACAGATAATCGGTCACTGCACTAATTGGTCATTGCTTACCTATCACAACCATATAAAGAAAAATCGTTTATATGATTCTTTGATGTCGCGTTTTAAATATATAGACATGGCCTCTGTTCAATGCAACAAATCTATTTGACCCTACAAAGTAAATAAATCAAAGGTAGGTTATTAATGCAAATAAGTAATAACTGTAACAATTAATACGATCAGTGTGCTGTTAATTCATTACGATCTCAAATAATTTTTGCAACTTACTTTAGGTTACATTAGATTACTTAGAGTTTATAATTTAACTGTTCGAGTATTCATTAGACTGAATTAAAACATATTGTCGATGCAAATGCGAGTTAAAGTTCCTTTAAAGAACGTTTTTCAATGGGATGAGTTACAGATTGTTTTCTACTCAATTCCAACTCAAAAGAGGTGGACGAAAACTATCAATTAAAAAAAAAAAAAAAAACGGAGGAAAAGGAATATGTCAACTGACATTGTCGATTAGGTGACGAAATTAAATCATTAGCTGTACAGTTACAAAATGCAAATAAAAAGCGGCAGTTAGAATTATCGTCTTATACAGTTTTCATGAATTTGTACATTTTTATTACATTGACGTTCATTTTCTTAAATGCTCGAGCATTTAGAGGTAATAGTTAAACGATGTTGTGAGTACAAACAATGCACAACAAACAAAATGTTTCCTTTAGTTTACTGAGCAATATAGAACGACACACACAATTCAGTCAGAATTTTCCAATCAAATCTTTCATTGCTAGGATAAATATAAAGGAACATTTAAATATCCTGTAGTCCTGTAACTCCAACATCATTTTAGATAATCCGATGGTGAATGTCTGTCGTAGATTCGTAAATCTTCAGACATAATTTATCCCATCGAACTAGAGATAAAGGATACTACAGTCACAGTTAAGTCTGCCTCATATCTTGACTTACATCTAGAAATTGACAATGAGGGTCAGTTGAAAACAAAACTTTACGACAAAAGAGATGATTTCAGCTTCCCAATTGTAAAATTTCCATTTCTATGTAGCAACATTCCAGTAGCGCCTGTATACGGAGTATATATCTCCCAAATGATACGATACTCTCGGGCTTGTATTTTTATCATGATTTCCTTGATACAGGATTGCTGCTCACAAGGAAGCTATTAAACCAAGAGTTCCAAATGGTGAAGTTGAAATCATCCCTTCGTTAATTTTACGGACGCCATCACGAGTTGGTTGAGCGTTATGGAATAACCGTTTCACAGATGATATCAGATATGTTCCTTATGTCGTAACTGCAATACCCTTTCCTTTTCACGAATGTGACCTACCGAATTAAAATACTTACCGGATTTGTAATAACATAAGCAACACGACGGGTTCCACATGTGGAGCAGGATCTGCTTACCCTTCAGGAGCACCTGAGATCACCCCAAGTTTTTGGTGGGGTTCGTGTTGCTTAGTCTTTAGTTTTCTATGTTGTGTCATCTGTATTATTATTTGTCTGTTTGTCTTTTTTTTTGGCCATGGCGTTGTCAGTTTGTTTTCGATCTATGAGTTTGACTGTCCCTCTGGTATCGTTCGTCTCTCTTTGTCACTTTAGAAATTTTGCATTCACTCTTTCATTGTATCTAAGCCATTTTACACTATATGCAAGTGACTGTATGATATTTGTTTTAAAAAGTACACTTACATTTTTGTTTAAACCGTTATTTTTATTCCAAGCCAACTTGAGTAGGTGCCATCTTGATCCAAAAGACTTTGGCAGTCTATTAAATTCAAAAGTACCATTCGTTAGTGTGAGTTTAAATATCCTCTCATTTTCTTCCGCCTCTCTCTGGATTGTAATTCATTACTTAAAATAAGGCGGATAATCAGCATACAATGTTATAGATAGAACATGCAATTCGTCGATAATCTCTCAAAACAATTTTTTCAATTTCAATATTAATATTTCAACATTTATAAGTATTTATCCTTTTATTAGTGACTACATTAAAATTATTCATTCCATTCTTTTACCCATAGTTTCGTCGAATTCGAGAATCAGATTAAGCGCCTTTTAGTTATACATGAGTTATAGTGAAAGCAAAACACCTAAAACAAGTAGTTCTATCTATTATCAACAATGCAACCATTGTCAATGATATAAAGGTTTTATGTACACTTTTTTATTCAATAATATTACTTACCTATAACAGCAAATGGTAGAGGACGTTTCTGTTTTGAACTCATTTTGTAGAATCTCTACGAAATCGCGTTTATACTGCAAATTTTACTTGAATCGGTTTCATCGTTCTGTAACAAAAACATAATCTGGTTATTCCATCAGTTTTCATCATAACTTAAAGTAAACATTGAAACTCCTGAAGACAAATTACAGTTCCTGACACATCACGAAAAATTATATCGACTAACCTTTCAAATGTTGAACCGTTTCTCTTAAGATTGTGAGGACTTCCAACAGACAACAAATGATTCCTAACGCTTTAATTTAACCATGCATTAACAAACAATCTACTTTTCTTTATCTGGGATATTTAAGGCGATTGTTATAATTTGTCTATGAATACATGCAAAAGGATCAGCATTTAGTTATCTACTTATTTGGTAAAATCTCGATTACAAAAATCATTATATTTCTACCAAATATTTTGCAATAGTATTTTTCAAAAGTAAGGGATGTAAAATTTCGGCCATATGTTTTTCATTTGTGTTTTTGTAGTCTTAATGGTTTGTATGTCTAACATTGTTCAACGATGAGCATCTATTTGCTACTCACTATTTTTGTTTTGTTCTTCTGTAGACGGTTAAACATGATTGCAAGCACAAGGAAGGTATACATTAAAACATGATAAATGTATAAAAGAATTCTGTTTGATTTTCAAAAGCTTGTAATCGTGTTAAAGAACAATTGAGCAGTCAAGAAAATCTTCAAGCAATTCAACTGAAAAGTTTGTTTAAGTCCTTAACCAGATACTGATTAAAATCAATTTTCAAAGTTTTACTTTTTTTCTTTTCTTAATTACAGACGTATGCGTACGCAAATTTACATTTCCGATACTTCTTTCTACTAGATAAACGCAATGCATAAGCTTGTCTTAACTGATTGTTATCTTGATTAAAATGTCTTCAATACATTTAGTGTTTCGGGAACAAAACAATAAGTAATTCGTCAGTGGTTTTGATTTTTAAACGCTATTTTAAGATTGAAAATGCTTTTGTAGGACACTTTTTCCTTTATGCCAATTTAAAAATAGATATTTATATAACAAAAAGTAATTGTCGACCAATTGAAAGAAAATCTATTAAATGATTTTGATGAGCTTGATATATATATACAGTATACGAGTTTTTTTTTTTTACCCAAATAGAAACAAATTGTATGTGCTATTTTGATTAAGAATATCTACAGAAGTATACGTATACAAATATATATTTTACGATACTTCCTTCATTAACAGAAAATGCCTCAGCCTGTCTTTAATGATTGTTATCTTGATTACAAATGTCTCAAACTACATATTGTGTGTTGGCTCAATACAATCAGTTTTATAATATGATTTATAACGATATGTTAAGTCATTTAAATGCACTAGTATGACATTTTACATTTTGTTATGTGTTTTTAAAACACCAAGTTAAAAATACAATACTATTTATATGAACAAATTTAATGTCAACAAAGGTTAACAATATATAAAAATATGGATGTGCTTTACACAGGTAGAAGATACGATTTCTTTTTATCAGAAAGATACATATAATATGTATTGAGAGATAACCTACAAATAAATCAAATGGTTGATACAACAATTCTTGAATGTACAATTATTACTTTCCTTTTAAATATCCTTTACTAAATGTGAAACCGAATGAAGAATTGCATTTCCACGATGACTAACTATAATACATGTATGTTTAATAAAACGGAATTGCAATAGACATTCGGTATTTTATATTTTGATTTGTTAAAGTTTAATTCCGATTAATTTGAAAATTTCTTGTATGTCAGATTCTGACGTAATCAAGTAATTATACATCATAGGCTTTACACTTATGATGTTGGAGCATTCTAATTCAGATACGAAAGAGAGGCGCATTGGAAGCATCAACTCATGAAGTGATATTTTCAATTGATCACTGTAACATTGATTTACTTTTGGTAATTTTCACATCACAAACATTATATATTAGGTCGAATCTCGGGCTCGCAGTACTGTTTCAGTGTACAGTCAAACCTGTTTAAGAGACCACTTAAGGAGAGCAAAAATTGGTCTCTTAAGACAGGTGGTCTTTAATACAGGTTCAATTTATATGAAATTTACTACAAAGGAATATAAAATTTGTGGTCCTTTAACACAGGTTTTTGCTTAATACAGGTGATCTCTTAAGCAGTTTTGACTGTATTCTGTAAAAATAAAATTGAAAATGGAAATGGGAATATGTCAACAAGACTACAACCCGACCAAATAGCACTGAAAATCAGAAGGCCATTAATGCAACTTCAACGCAGCGAGAAAATCCCGCACCCGAAGTAGGGCTTCAATAATATCGGATGTATTTGATAATTATACTGACGAATGTCTTCGTCAACTTTTCAATTCCTTACATGATATAGTGCGGAAATGATACATTTCAAAATAAGTAGTGTTCGAACTTCTATCAGCAACTGTTATCTGGACAAGCAAAGGAAGAATATATGATATAGTGCTCGTATTTAGTCCACGAAACTTAGTTCAGTAGGCAAAATGTAGCACAAACCATTCTAATAAAACATTCGTTTGTCAGACATCAGTATTTATATTTTGAATAATGTCACAATTATTTTACATGTTTGCACTAGGCCTTTAAACGTCTTGAATTTAGAGCAAAACTGCAAGCTTAAGACCGACACAATTATCTAATTTCCATGTATTTTTATTCACAGGTTGAATATGTTTATGATTTTTAACCGTATGATAGGTCATCGAAAATGCTTATAACAATTTCAAAGGAGGCAAGACATCTTTCCTGTACATAAATTAAAATTATAGATTATTTGCTTTATATCTGTGAAAATGATTCGCTTATTACACAATGTTAAAGTTAAAGCGAAATAATTTCAATATTAATTGAAAACAAAAATAGATAATAATGTCAATAATGTCCAAGTTTGTAAAGACATCAATGTCAAAACATGTTTTGTTTTTATTTAAGGAAACACACACATTATTTTATATTAATTCAGGATTACTTACACTTATCTGTTGATGTCTTGCCAGCATTGATTTTGGTGGCTTCCTATTTCTCTAGAAAATGACTAATGAGTATACTTATATAAATAATATATATATATATATATATATATGTGTTTATGTGTATATTTTAAACTGACGAAAACAAAACTCCAATATGTGTAAAATTAGAAACTGATTTCCTTTACATTGAGGAAGTTTCAAGACACAAAATCATTCCATGAAAATAAGGATCTTGTTGGGATAATCGATTTTTCATATTACTTCAGATATTTCGAAGCATGCATGTAGATAAATACATTTAGCCACTTTTAAATCGTACTTTAGAATAAGAATTGATATGTAATTATGCTACCGTATTACAATATTGTATAAAATTGTATATCGATATATGATTGACTTTGTTAAGCCCCAGCAGATCGACTGTATTTGTTTATATGTTTAGACTCCTTTTCCAAAGTTAAGTTATAATTACTTATGTATTTGTATAAACGTTTTGTTAATACATTTTAAATCCACAACCATTTGTAGTCCTTTTTTGCGTTTATAATTCATAATAAAGAATCAGGTAATTTTTCTGTTTATAAATGATTGAGCGTTTTAATTATTGTTCCTTATACATTGTACAAGTGAATTTATTGGTTGTTAGTATTTTTCTTCTATTCTTTATTATCCGGAATACTTTTGTGTCCCTCCCTCTATAAAGTATATCACTTAATTTGTTTTTTTTTCAAACCGTAAATTGTGTGGGGCCATTTGTCTCTTTTCATTACACTCCATTCAAACGCTGACTTATGCAAACTACGCTTTCTTATATGGTGCATTCGTGCAGTTATCTTGGGAAAAACATCAGGAGTGCCCCGGTCATTAAAGTTTAAATCCAAGGAACTCTATCAAGCCAGATATATTTAAAAAATTGTTTTCCAATGTAGCTGCATGTTCCTGAACCCAACAGCCTTTTCAAAGGAAATTTCCTTCGCGTCTACCTTGCATTGTTTAAATTTAACGAGCATATTTATGGATTTATGTTCACTTTATGTATTCTTTAAAACATCCACTGGAGAGCAAAACAAGGTCGTATTTAAATAGCGATGATAAAAAAGAGTCTATATATAATTTTCATCAATTGTTATTTCAAGGTCTTTGTCGTGAAGGATTACCAAATACTATACAGACAAGAACCTCAAAATAGTACTCCTGTAACATAACTTTAGGTCTATTTGATCTAAAGATAACTGCCCAACTATTGCAAAACTTTATAACAAGACGAGATACAGTTTTTGGCGTAAATTTTGAATAACAAGTGTTGTAATGATATACCGTAATTGAGCTGTAATTCGAAAACAAACAAACCCGACCAATATATCTTTGAACCTCTTACTTACCATGACACAACATAGTATTTGCTTATTGATTGTTAGATCAAAATACATTTATATATACATGGTGAATTGTGACAAATCTACGCTAAATATGAATTTTTCTTAAATATGATGATTTATATAGTACATAAATAATAGAAAGAAATATATTGAACAGTTGAGAAAAACTTTCTTGGCTGTAGTTACAAGCCTTTTCTTAAAATGAAAAGTATTCCTTTGTAGTATGAAATTATGCAGAGCTATAACATTTTCAAATAATTCTAGCACTATTTCTGGGGCAAATTGAGATGATTATAATCGCTTGTTATGACAAAGTTTTGTTAAGCGCAAGCGCACGCGTGTTACCTAGCGTATAGATAATAATGGAGGCAAATGCATTACTATTTCGTTTGTTCCATTTCAACGGAATGCTCTGGTGCATCATTATTTGTTCAATGTAGTTTTTTTTAAATATATAAATACTAACACAAATTTTAGAAAATGGCTTATCTTACATCTAGCTGTTTTCGTTTTCTATATTTCTATACATTTACACAAAATTCAAAGGCCCTTTTAACTGTTTGTACTTAAATAGTTCAAAGGATGTTTTCACATGAATGTTCTCATGGTATTATATTTGTATTTTATTTTCATGTTTATCCTTTCATAAGCCAAGTATGTGAGATGACGAGTAGGTGGACTGATAAACGCACCTTTACATCTTCCTGGTTCGAAATATTCTTAAAAATTTTCAAGATATGCTATGAATTATACCGGAATATGCATCAGACAGTTAACATTGTATCAAAGCTGTTCTAAGATAGCGTTCACAAGAATGATCTAAAGACTGTCTTTATTTACATGTATGCATTAAATAAGTCGTTATACTTTTAAGGTACTTTGCAGAATTTACATCGAAACAGTGTACCATACATAGTGTATATATCATTTGAGAGTTGATAAACAGAAACATTACCAAAATACATTCCATTCCGTGTAAAAATATGGCCTATGTTGTATTCTGATAAAATTTTAATTTAGAAAAAGAACGAATCTGGAAATTTTAAGGTAGAAAATTCGACATTTTTAAAATATTCAAAACACTTCCGTATTTTATCTTTTCCATAACATATATTGTCATAACCTGATTTGACAAACCTTTGAATAATTATTTGTGTGTACTGTTCATCAACCTTATGATTGTTTTGGTGTGAATGACTTCGGCGTTATTAAGATGGTACGGTTAGTTTATTTGGTTATTTTAACAATCGCTTGATCATTGGCATTGAATGTAGACGATTAGACTCTTATGGTTTGACCAGACCATTGATACTTCGTATTTCAGAGCTGAGATAATATATCAGTAATGATGTCATTACTTTTAAATACAAATGAACTGTTTAATAAATGTTGCGTTTATCGTAAAGCCTATCAGGGTAGGCATTTAGTATAAAAGGCGTTTGGGAGATATCTACTAAAATCATGGCAAAAGGTAGACAAAACACAATCGATAAACAACTGTCTATTAAACAATGCATAAACACCCAAACACTCAGATTGCAGATGCAGTGTTAAGTCAACACAAGATTTATATTATATTATCACCCCAGCCCCCCCCTTTACCCACCCCCAAAAAACAAAACAAAACAAACAAACAAAACAAAAACAAACAAAGTACATAATTAAGTAAAAATGATTAAAAATGTGTTTTATTCGTTTTATTCTCCAGATCATGTATTTTCATCATATTACAATATAATCTTAGGTTGCTTTTATAGAATACATTGTATATGTTTTAACCACTGTTAAAACATTGTATTTTCAAAACAATTCACCAGGTTGCTTTCTTGTTGCTAGCTTCGAAGATCTTTTCAAATAATACTGATTTATTTTCTCCAATCTACAATTAAATGACATCTTGTCGAGCTTGATCACATGCAATTCTAGTATTTTGCAACCAAATATTCATAGTCCTTTCAAACTCGAAAACAAGAAATTTAGAGAAAACGTATTAAAGAGAAAAATTGTTAATTATTCTTTACTTTGTAGATAATTTCACTTAAACTGTGAATCAACATTCAACTATTTTTGAAACATAACATTTATATTATCATTGTATTTGTGCTGATGCATGGCCAATGTTGAAAAGATTTCTACAATAAAGGTGTATTCATGTTATTGTTATGAATGTCTACACACATTAAATTTGATATTGGTTACAAGGCCATTTATAAATAAATGCTCATAATATATATCTTTTAATCTCAAAGTAGTTGTTTCATTCAAACTTTCAAATCAACATGTAGGCTATTTTCAATGCATTTGCAATATATATCATATTACGGGAAAAATGTGTGGGTTTTTTTTTTTGTGTGTTAATCATCAATCAAAATTTATAAAACAATGTCCCTATCATTAAGCAAAAATTTCGCTTAAATATGTCTGCGATCGATATACTTAATTTCGTTTATAGTTAGTGTACTTATTCAACATGCATCAATAAAGATTAAAATAAATGAATTCCAAAGCATTCTCAATGGTATTAATCTTACGATTTCTTAAATAACATAATTTTATACCGAACATTAGCTTATACTGTAAAACAAAGTCACCGTTTAAAAATTCTTGTGAATCGTGTCATCTAGGTATATATGTTACATGTAAAGTGGATATGTTTATCACAAACTAATATAATCCATAGTTTGAGATATATAGCAATTTTTCTATAAGAGACTGATTTCCTTTTAAGGTATTATACTTTTACGAAACCGCTGCAAACTATGTGTATTTAGTAAACAGGAGATTTATCCAAAACAGTAAAATATTAAAGTCCCAATTTCGCTGAAACGCTTGAACTGTGTTTGAATCAAAACAATCACCTCCGAAATTCCTGTGGATTAGCTTGACTTTCACTAAGTCTATAAAAAAAAAGATACACAACTGTTGTCGCCCTATATACGCAATGTCGTGAGACGAGAGGATACAAATTTTATAATACATGAGATTTATCTACTTGATAAAGTGAATTTATAAAACTGGTTGTTAAACAATTCTTAGTGCAAGGTAACTGACAGAAATGCTGCTTTTTGCCTTTCTTATTTACGTTAGTTTTGCGAATTTCAAATATGTGTCTGACTATTTCAAGCAAAATTAAATGAACATCTTTTATTTTGGATCTGCGAAAGAAATCATTGTGCGTAAAATCTGATGCTTTCCAATATAATTTAAATCTTCCTTTTCATAAATTACGTAACTGATGGTGGAGGTTCAATGATGATATTAGTAAGAGGTTTCTAGTCTTATCTATGCTGAAACATTTCAGTAACATTAACTAACGCCAATGGTGAACACTTTGGTCTTGTCACCTGTAGATTATATCAATATATTTTGTAACAAAATACAATCAACAGGTTAACAACATCTCTTTTGCGAATTATTTCGTATTTTCATTACAACCGCTTTTGTTGATAGAAAACATAGATTGGCTAAGCACACATTAGTAATATATTTCTACTATAATATTATTAGCAAAAGTAATCCCCATCTTGGAATAACAAAGAACCATGTTCATATATATATTCTAGTTCATTATCCCGATGTCGATATATATCTTATCGAGATAGCAAAAGAACAGATTCGGGATTTAAAACAAATAGTTAGTAAAAGTGCATAGATATTATTGTTAACATGGCTTACAGTTATGCTAAGTGGATCGAATTGTGTTATTAGGAAAAGCGGCGGGAGCCCAATAGACCACAGGGACAATTAAACACATTGTTTGAGAGAATCATTGAAACACAAATGAAAAACGAAAAGACAGACCGCAGTTCACAAAACACAGCATAGAAAGCTTAAAACTGAGCAAAATAGCTTGGTCATAAATAAAGATGATATCACAAGAAAGGTGAGTAGGACCTGCTCACCATTTGGTCCCTGTCTCGATAGTTATGAGTAAGAATTTAGATATTTGTCTTATTTGTGTCAAGAAAAGCATCGGGGTTGTTGCTACGATGGATGTAGCATACCGTCAATCAAATGTAACAAAGATATTGATTGACAACGGTCAACCAAATGATGATGTCATCAGTAAACCATTTAAAGCATGACGTCCAACTGCCCAGGCAAAGTTAATCTTATATCATTTGGATATTTTTGGGTATTTTTTTTTTTTTTTTTGTCATATAGCTCTGCAATATTTTCGATTCTTATACAAGTTTGGATTTGAACATTCCTGATAAAGATAAATCCAGAAAAGACGCTACGGACGAATGGATTCTAAAACATGTCATAACAGCACTGGGTCGGCTGTTAAGAAATCTTTGAATTAAAATGTTGCTGCTTATTATCAGTGGAGCTATAGACTGATTGTAGAAGCCAATATAACCTAATGAATCAAGAGCGCCTTAAAATTTACATTTGAGACGACCCTTTCATTTAACCTGTCAAAGTCGGTGCCAACAGTCAGAACAGAGACTTTCTGTAAATCTCTATTACTAATTGCTATAGCTCATTAATACAGGTAAGCTTTGGACAAAAGTTTTAAACCACAACCTTGAACCTCATCACAGATAAAACTGATAATGGCTGCGTATCTATACATCACATCATCATTTATAACACAATATATAGACCTAATAGTGGAGAAGCAACAAGACAAAAGTGTAAACCGGTGACTTTAGGCAGTGTTTCGAGGTGTTTCGTCACTTAAATGTTGACGGGTACTTTCTCCAAGCTTGGTATCTATGTTTAAAACATTGTCAAAAGTTCTCTTGTACCAGTTAAGTGTTAATGGATGGAATGACGTTATGTCCATTTATTCGTATATCCTCTCATTCCTGTCGTTCCTGTGTTTCATTGAATTGTATTTGACTATATACATATATACGTAAAAACATAGTATACACTCCCAGTGCAGTATGATGCCTAACATTACAAATATAACAACCAAATACAGAAATCCGACTTTTAATTCACAAATGTCTGCGAACATGTTAATTTATTTTTAAAAGAAGATGTGGTTTGATTGCCAATGAATCAACTCTTCATAACAGACCTAATGAAATAGAAATTAATAATTATAGGTCACCGTACGGCCTTCAGCATTGTGCAAAACCCAATCCGCATAGTCAGCTATAAAAGGCCCCGAAATGATAAGTGTGAAACAATTCAAACGAGAAAACTAACCTGTATTTTACCAAAGTAAATGTTCATATAGATTGTATTTGTTTAACCAATATCAATTTAAAAATATTAACATATTATTTATCATTACGGAATAGGAAGCAAAAGATCAGATGTCATTCTTATTCCCGAAAACATGTTTTCTTAAATAAGATATTACACGACCTCTCATACTATGGATTATACAACAAAACATTAAACATCAAAAGCAAAAATCGATCTTGCTTAGTAAGGATAAAGTGTCTTCAAATGTGTAGTATTGTGTATGAAATCAAGCTTTAAATGTCCAAAGAAATACTCAACTTGTTGACTAAAGTAAATCTAGAGAGTCCATCTAACACCGGTTATTCAGCATTTTTATATTTTGAACACAATTTACTTGAAAACACAAAACAAACAATAAATCAATTATAAAATTAAAAAGCAATTAATCGGAAGACAATTGAAGGTGTTTCCACCATTGAATTTCAAATTTTCAATTAGAGGTAACTTCCGGTTAACTACATGTTTCCACTCGGCTCAAATTGGAGGTTTCTTCATACAATTTACTAAGATATGTCATTTCTATGTTCTTTTGCTTGATATAAGAGATTTAGTTTGCTACTTCACTTCTGTTAACGCGTTATTGTCGGTCTCATTGTATATCTTTTACACTGATTAAAATTATATTGTTCTGATATACTATTGCTGAAAAGAGAGATAATTTGTTTCTTCCGATTTATAGAAGGTCATGTCCGGTCTCAAATGATAGGATTTAAGTTTGCCGATAAAACTATGTAGTTTTCCATGATACAAGTGCAAAAATTCTACTTCCGGTTGACATTTTCAATGTTAGAAGTATCTTAACCTAATGCATTAAAACTTATGCATTTAACATTTTCCTGTATGAATTTAAAGTAAAGATTGAAATCTAGAACGACAAATTTTCATTTGCCCTTGGTCGTAATTTCAAGGCCCTCAAGGGGTGATCTAAAAAATCTATATCCTGGCTCTCTGATATGTATGGTTTCTGACTTATATCCCCACACAACTTATTTTGAACTTTCCAGGGAATATAACTCCTATTACACGGGACGGAAATTTTGCGATCAAATATTAAAGTTACGACGTGTCGCAACGAATAATTTGGTTAAAAACTTGGTAATTATTTGAAGTGATTTATGTGAAAAAGTGAAAACAAACAAGGGTCAAAATTAGGATCATGATACCTACCTCAAATTTCTTATGATGAACTAAGAACATGAAATCAAAATGCCGTTGGTCTGTATAACTTGCAGTTAGTTCACGATTATAACGTTTCTGACTACGCTTGGGTCGTTTGAATAAACTCATTACATTCACATCACTGCAGGTTGGACAAATTTACTACACATATAATGTTATCATTGTAACCAAATGAAGAGACTTTGTGCAATAATAGACCATCGTAAGGCATTCAACAAAGAGATAAGCACACACCGTTTAGTTCCTTTATTTGTCAAAGTGTCTCTATTAGTTCAGAAATGTACACTAAGTATGGGGCTATTAGTATATGGTGTTGAAATTCCACATGATGCATACTTAAATGGATAAAGAAGGATTAGGGTGCAGTTGTTAAAATGATAGAGGATTTTTATTCTCTGACTGATCTTGGTTGAACTTTTGACGGAATGCTTGTCGGGTTTCAACAACATTAAGTATATCCGTAATATCGTATTATCTATGGAACAGTCAAACAGTCTCAGTTTAGTGTGTGTAAAAGTAAAGTCACAAAAATTCTGAACTCCGAGGAAGTTCGAAATGGAAAGTACCTAATCAAATTGGAAAATCTAAAGCTCAAACATATCAAACGAATGAACAACAACTGTCATATTCCTGACTTGGCACAGGCATTTTCTTTTTTAGATGTAATCGGTTATACCTGTTTGTCTTAATTTCCTCGGAGGAATGCATCGGTTCCAATCTGGTCTGATCGTCTTTCTTGCTGAAGCGCTGCTTTAAGGCTTTTCGTAAGGCCTTATAGTCATCATCTGTGTTCACTTTACGAGCGTATTCCAAGGCTACATCGGCTAGGCATTCTAGGAGCCTGCACACCTTTTTCCTGATCTCCCATTGTCGTCTACTTGCAGTCCGTTCAAATTGGTAAATGAACGCCTCCCAAGTTATGGATCCTCTTCCATTTGCATTTTTGGGAGCTGTGGGCTTCGACTCCTGTCCCTAGCACCACAATTTTCTTGCCATCTGGTATACTTTCTCTCAAGAGAGGAATTTGAAGAGGAACTATTGCTACGCTCTTTTGGCTTTCGCTGCCTTTTCCTCGATCTTTCAGTGGAGTCAGTTTTCTTTTGTGGCAAACCTGTTAGAGCTCCTGGAGCTGAAGATGTTGTCATAATCGGAGTCATAAATGTTAGTGGAGGATGATTCACCATTGACTCGACAGGAATGGTACTGTTAGTAGCAGCTGCAGTCAGCATTGGAGGAATTTGGTTTGATCCACTTACAGCCTATTGTTTCTGTAATGGTGTGCTGCTCTGAACCAAATATGATTGACTCATTGTAGGTGGTAAGTGTGCGTAAGAAGATACATAGCCATTTGCTGGTATCCTTGTTCAGTACCAGAGGTTTCTAGTATGTTCTTAAATGGAGGTTGTTGTTGAATATTTGAACTGTCTCATGCAGGGCCAAGGGCCCTGACATAAGACTTCCGACTTTAGGTGAAGACACCAAATTTGCCTTCAACAGAGTTGGTGAGGTTGATGGTTCATGAACTAATTGGAGAAAGACTCAAGGCAGGGAGTTTGTTATGTATTTTGGTGTACTTGCGTTGTACTGGTTAAGGTCAAATTTTGGCTTAGATGATGTGTTATTGCAGGAATTTTAACTTCTTTATTTCGCTTGTCCACTTATTCATTTACAACAGATGCCATTTGTTGGAAAGTACCCAGCTGTTCAAATGCACTCTTAAATTGAACTGTGTCTCCTTCCTCAGTTGTTGTCAGCTTGTCCATCGGTCTCACTACAACATTGAATTTCTCATTGGTCTGACCGTCAATTCCACCAAGCGCTTACCACTAGACTTGTGGTCTATCCTGTCTTCAGACTGCTGAAGTTGCTGAGATATTGCTCCCATCTGTTCATTATTAATATTCATTGCCTCTTTCTGTTCAGCTTGCATCGTTATGAGACCAACACATAATTCATCAATTCGCGCTTCGCTCTGTTTTATATTGCGGTCAAATTCAGCTGTTCTTTGGGGATTATATTTCCTATCTGCTAAAAATTCTTGGTACAATTGTTGAATAGTCATTTCTGATTTGTCCTCTGTTAAAGTGTCTTCAGCTGTGGGTTTCTCCATATCCCCAAGTGATTCAGTTTCTGCCATTTCAATGTTCTTGTCCTTGTTGTCCTCAATTCCTGCCATTTCACTGATATGTGTTTATACAGTTCTCAAATCACAGTATAATATCTCAAATTGCAAAATATTGCAACCCAAGAAATAAGATAGACACTGAATAATATCTTACGGCAGATAAATCTCAAATCACAGCTTTTATGTGTGACCCAAGACAAAAAATATTGCAGCTTTTAACGAAAGCTACTACTGCAGCTTTTTATGAAAGCTACTACTTTGTATATGAAATGACAAGCCAGGCAAAATCAAAAGGACAGAACTGGAACAGAGACTAAATAACACTATACTTTAATAAAATGATTAAATTCAGGTCAATTCTCAATAATGAATATTTGCTTATTTTTCAAGGCGGCCATTTTGAATTTCAAAGATAGATCAAAACAAAATCTTGCTAAGTACACCAAATCATTCAAATATGTTGAATTTTGTGCTTCCAGCATCAAATCAACTGTGGTTTGAGCAATACTGGAAAATATTTTAGAATGTATGGCGGCCATCTTGAAATAAGCCGCCATATTAAATGTTGAGGGTGGGTCCATAGCTAATATTGCTCAGTACACAAAATGTACCATCATGCAAAATTTGGTGCTTTCCTCATTATTTGAGCATTTTTTCACTGATCGGCCGGACTATTTATTTCATTATGCATCAGGTATATTCGTCCGTTGGAATATGATTTCCAAATGCAATTTGATTGACAGGTTACCGTCTGAAACAGAGAAAGTGATCAAGTTTAGACTACATAAAAGAAAATATTAAACCTTAGCTCACATTATCAATTTTATGTTTCATAATAATCAAATTTACCTTTTAAGGTACAAAGATGCTTTGTCAGCCTAATTAATTTGAAATGTAATGTCATAGCAATACTTGGTCAGAACAATCACATTAAACTTTTAAATGGATCTACAATACTTATATCCTAGTTAATAATTAATGACAGGTGTCAAATATCGAACAAGATCTACCTACACTGCACTGTTTGTTTAGGGTTTTGTCAGTTGCTCTTCGACCTTTTTAAAACTAAAACATGTTTGAATCATTTATTATTTCAAATGATTCAAAACGCAAATTTGTGTTAAGTGTAAGTCTTGCATTTTAGTTTTCTTAGAATCGTGAATAAATATTATATTTAAAATCGCTCTTTTATCGATGATACACATGTACAATTTGATAAATTTGTCTTCATTTTATCATCTTATTTTGCGTATGTTTTATAATAGATAAAATCACTTCAGAAATAAATTTCTATCAGGTATCGTTACTCATTTCAATATGCTTGACAAATTTTTATAAATGTTTTTGAGAATGTACTAAAACTTTGACCGAAAACGATTTTTCTCGTTAAATTTTTCATGAAATTTTAAGAAAACATTTACCTCGACCTGTTCATGCTGTTGACAAAACTATAAAATTTCAAGAAATTTGGACCACACAATTTTCAGGAATAATTTCATGGAAACATAGCAGTTTGACTGTCACTTTTGTTCATCTAGAAGCTTAATTTATCTGTTATAATAGAATATATTAAAACATTCAGCGTATTTTAAAGAGTTAACTCCTTATGTATCATGTTACCCTCAAAAGCATATTTAATGCAAAAGTCAGCTAATCTAACCATAAGATTGAGTAATCAATACACGTACTTGTTTCGGACGAGTGTTTTAGTTCTAGTAAGATATAAAGATATCCACGATTCTCAAATACTGTCCAAGAAGATTTAAAAACTAACCGTAGGTACTTTGCAAACATACGCAGGGTTGAAAGAATATTCGACTTTGAGCGTTCTTGATGAAGTTAAATAAAAAGGAGGCATCAAATACTTGAAATTTATAACGTGTTGATTTCTGTTTTTAGTTACAGATATCGATATAGGAAATTACATAAAGTACTTTCTGCAGATGATACCCAAGTTGACACTTAAACCATGCAAATGTATTTATTGTTGTTAGGGATGTATAAATATATCTTGTCACGTCCGGTCTGGGTTTTGTTATATGATCACCTGTTTTGCAACGATCTAATGAGATAAAAATCAGTTCGACTGATTTTATAGTTACTCTTATGTTGTGCTGTAATACCACTGTCCAAAATTAAGGGAGGGTTGAGCGCTCACAAACTGCTTAACCCCGCCACATTCTTTATTTGCCTGTTCCAAGTCAAGAGCTTGTAGTTGAGTTATTGTCGTTGGCTCATATCTGTTACATTTGCTTTTCGTAAATTGTTATGTTACAAACTAGGCCGTTAGTTTTCTTAATTAAATTGTTTCACATTTTCATGTCGGAGCATTTTATAGCTGAATATACGTCTCTTGTGGAGAGTTGTCTCATTGGCAATCATACCACATCTTCTTTTTATATATACGGTATGGGATTTTCTAAAAGTTGCAAGTCGAACAGTTGCCATTAATTGCTTACATCAACCTCATTGAACTTGTGGATAGTTGTCTCTTTGGCAAGCATTACCACATCTCATCATTTATATAATTTAATACACCAATTTTAGAGTTTCAACTTCTTTGAAAAAAAATGCAATTATAACGCTTTAGATTACTTTGCATTTCAAATAGCTGGGTATTGGTTTAAACTAGAAACTAACAATACGAATATTGGTATTTTTTCGAAATTAGAACCTGAACTTTGATGTGCTTCTTTATGTGTTTTATGTGGTTTTAGTATTGCATGAAAATTTAACAGAGTAGATTTCGAATGAAGAGCTTACTTCTTTTGAGGAGAGTAAGGCAGAATCTAGGTGAAATACATAATTTGAATTAAAGGAAATGTTATTTGAATGTCCATGAAACCGAAACCCTTCTATACTAGATATCTAAGTCTATTATTAATTCGGGTTTCTTCATATGTAACGTCACTACGTATAGTGTGTTCAATAACAGTTGATTTAAAAAGACTTAAATCCACAGCAATTGTTATAATAGAATTATTTAACAAAAAGAACACATTTTCTACCCGAGATTTTTCACGTAAAAGTAAAGTTAAAGGAGCTTCCACATGACAATTTCGTGTGGAATCAGCATGAATATAGCAATCACATGAATATGACAGTAACTTAACATATTTTAGATAAAGTTCATACTCATCTATTACTATACCTTCTGTCTTCTATAATTGATAAATTTAAAATATTCTATATTTATTTCTTATTGTTCAAATTTCTTGGTCCTCAATGATACTAGTCAGTCTTGTAAATTCTGACCAAAAATATTTCCAAATGCAACATATAAGATTCAACATATAAGATGCATCGACTGCTTTACCATGTTTACTATTCATCAAATATTTATGTTGATAGTCCTAAGAATAAACTTTTAATACAATGTATAAGTTCAAATTAACATTACCAATGAAAATGAGGTCAAGGTTAGACAAACTAAGCCAGAAAGACGCGTATAGATGAAAATCATTACATACACCTTATATTGTTTTGCTATTATTTATATAATGTCCATATTACAGAAAACCGTGATAGTTTGATATTGACCAATGAACCATGAAAATGAGGTCAAGGTCACATGAACCCTGCCTGGTAGACATGTATGCCATCAAACATGGGGCAACTCTCAGTTATTTCATGAAATAGATGAACTGAATTCAACACATTGAAATAAAATGATATTCATACACTACATCTCCGGAGTTACAACGAGAACAGGTTCTGTCATTGAGGGAGTACCCTGATACCTTCCGGACTTATTTCTTAAGTGATGTTTCTGCTCATAATTCCCAATAATGGAAAGATCTTTTCTTTTTATAAATTTGATTTAAATATAATATTAGTTCTAAGTTTAACATCTGAATACTTTATCAGTTCAGTGTGCCATAAATCTATAAAATAATATTAATTCTTAATAATGCTACGGATATATGATTGATGTCGTACCGCAATACCAAAATTGTGGGTTGTTTTAATGAAAAGGATTTTGGATGTTGCATAAGCGTCCTTGAGAAGAGAAAATATGAAATCAAGATTTTCGAAGCGATACCAGTAAATTAACATAGATTTAATTGTATCATAATATAATGGAATCGCCTCAGCTCGGATACGATTTGTAAAATTATGGTACGATTGCCAGTGAGACAACTCCTCACAAGGGACCAAATGACACAGTCATTAACAACTATATGTCAACGCACGGCCTTCAACAATGAGTAAATCCCATACAACATAATCAGCTATAAAAGTCCCCGAAATTACAGATGTAAAACAATTTAAACGAGAAACATAACGGCCTTATTAATGTACAAATTAATGAACGAAAACAACTATGTAACACAGCAACAATCGACAGCTACTGAATTACAACTCCTGACATGGGACAGGCAAATAGAGAATGTGGCGACGTTCAACGTGTTAGCGGGTGCTTAACCCCACCCTAAACATTGGACAGTTGTGGAACAGTATACCATAAGAACAAACTATAAAATCAGTTGAAAAGGATTAACTCATCAAATGGATACAAATGAAATCCATTTTGTATGTATGGATTTACAAATTCACCACATACTACATTACCAATTAAGGTTCTCACTAAGGAATGTTTTCAAGTAGATTCACAGACCTCGCAATTTTTAGATATATAATTGGGAAAACTCATCTACAAATTAAAGAATACAGAAATAAATGAACCCATCTAAGGCTTCAGGAATGTATCAAACTGACATATGTGTACAAAAACCTACATTTCATCGATTTCAAGATTTTATTATACAGAATGTTATATCACAAGGAAGCTATTGAACCAAGAGTTCCAAATGGTGAAGTTGAAATCAGCCCTTCGTAAATTTTACGGACGCCATCACGAGTTGGTTGACCGTTATGGAATAACCGTTTCACAGATGATATCGGATATGTTCCAGATGTCGTAACTAAATCAATCCCTTTCTTTTCCCGAATGTGCCCTACCGAATGGGACTATTTACCGGGTTTGTAATAACATAAGCAACACGACGGATGCCACATGTTAAGCAGGATCTGCTCTCCTTCCGGAGCACCTGATATCACCCTAGATTTTGGCGGGGTTCGTTGCTTAGTCTTTAGTTTTCAATGTTGTGTCTTGTGTACTATTATTTGTCTGTTTGCCTTTTTTTTTTAGCCATGGCGTTGTCAGTTTATTTTCGATCTATGAGTTTGACTGTTCCTCTGGTATCTTTCGCCCTCTTTTACATATGTAAGAACATCTTAAAAACAAAATGTCTTTTGTTTCACAGAAATTTTGTTATTTCATATAAGTTTCTGAATTGTTAATATAACATATGGTGTAGCATTCTACTGTTTTCATTGGATATTACGATCACGTGTTTCAAAGGTTATTTTACGTTTCCGAAGCCTTGTTTCTATTTTTTAGGTATTTTGACGCTATGTTTCTATTAATTTATATATATTGACGGTCAATATAAAAATCCGTTGTTAAATTTAGATTGATGACGTCATGACCTCACACACAACATCAATGCAGTAAGCGCCGCAGCAGACCCAATGAATTTTACAAGTTTATCAGAAGGAGATATCAAGAATTCTATGTTAAATGCAGACGCTGAGAATACAAGAAAGCTAACGCAACAATCTATAAATTTGTTCAAAGAATATTGATATTTTCAAAATACAATTTAAGAATACACAGAAAGAACATTAAGCCTAATTTTCCTAATACATAACTTACACATGTAATATACAAATTAAGGACTTTCACTCTGTCAATACAATCTGAACAGGTCCATATATAACGTATTGACCTCGTCAAAAGTTCATAATTGATTTATATTTTTACGATAAATCTCACATGCAGATTTATCTGTTCTTGCTCTCTCTAGATCAAGGACCGATAACTCTGCGTGGAGATTGATCAATATACAGTTTATTCTATATTTTGAGATCGTTTTAATTCTGTGTTTGCGTATTTGATATAGATAGATTGCATGGCTATATTGAAACACGTTCAATCTGATCTCATATTGTTCAGTTTGTGTAGTCTAGGAAAGGAAACTGGTTTGTATACAATAAGAGACCTGTTGATATACTTTTCGTCCCAAAGGTGATCGACCCGAAATGAATATCAATGTCTTTCTTTACAATTCTGACTTTCTCTCAAAACTATTGAGAATGTAAAAGCATTTTTTTTACAAATTCTTTTTTTATCTTATTTCTGTAAACACAATTGATTTAACTTTTCGCTCACCTGCTCCAAAAGGCCAAGTGCGCCCGTCTCATCAATTGTCCTCTGTCGTCGCCCTTGTAGTTAACTTTACAAAATCTTATCCTCTAAAACTACTAAGACAATGTTAACCTTACCAGGCCACAATCCTTATTAGTGCATCTAGTTTAAAAATGTCTGATGACGCGTACAACCAAACAATGTGATTGACAATCCTATAAATAGAACATAAGGGTAACATACAAGTCTTTTATCTTGAAACCACTATGAGAGAAATTTTGACAGACGCAGAAATATTAAGAATGTTAAAACTTTAGACAGCAAAAATTATCAGCAAGACAAGCTCTCTTAAACCTGAACACGGTCAAAATCGTCAGAAAACTTCCTATTTCCTAATCAACAACAAAACGATTTATAAAATGTTTGCATAATCTATAACATGAAATCGGACATACATAGCTGATAGGGTTATATGACCGTTGGTAGTCTTCGGAGGTAGGATTTATCCTCACAAAGACAGTATACTTGTATCTACGTTGGCCAATATTTTTTATGAAACAAAGCAATACCAACTGTTTTTATTTGTCTTTAGTTTGAAATGATATATACTTGTGTAAAGTGTAGAAAAGTCAAATGTTTAAATAATATTGCAAGATGAAACAATCTTAGATTGTATGTAATCTTAGGGAATGTTTAAGTATCCACATCTTATTCACGCCATCTATAGAATAGAAAGTTACACAATAACTTTGAAGAGGAGCGAAAGATAGCAGAGGGACAGTCAAACTCATAGATCGAAAATAAACTGACAACGCCATGACTAAAAATGAAAAGACAAACAGACAAATAATAGTACATGACACAACATAAAAACTAAAGACTAAGCAACACGAACCCAACCAAAAATTGAGGTGATCTCATTAAAGCGCGGCTTTGATTGCTGATAAAATTTATGTTAATGATTTAGAATAAGGTTTCTTGGAGCACTTGCATGACCTAGAAATATACCGTTGTTTGTAAGGAAAATTCCGAAATTTCAGTAGACATAAAAAGTAAACGGGCGTTTACTTTCGCGTTTACCTCCTCGTTAACGTGAAAAAGGCGAGTCTTTTATTTTCGTCAAAAGTTTGTAGTAAACGCACGTTAACGCAGATTGTCATCGTATCCTTGATACACTGACCTTAAATATCAAATGATAAGGTACATCAAAATTAAATGACCAACTGGTCATTTTCGATTGACATATTGACGATTACAGTTAATTAATAATGTTATTACACCTCTTTAATTAATTGAAAATTAATCATAGTAAATTTCTTTTTCTTCACAAATAAACAGTTCAAGCATGTCCTTCTTTTATTCAAATAATTTAATCATCACCAAAATCCAACAGTTTTCACATCTCAGACTGGCTGACTCAGGATGACTCATAAAACAAAATTATTTGATCTCATTAACCAAAACTGACCATATTTGCACTTTATCAAGTAAATCTATATAGCCGCATAGTAAATCAGTTATATTTTTATGTCAGGATGGACTGTATAATACAAATGACAGCAATATTGGAACACAATGACTACAAAATTTTGTTCGCATCAATTTAGAGTGCCAGCATGTCCTCTTTATATTCAAAATATTGAATCGTAAACAAATTTCAGTAGTTTTCATACCTCAGACTGACTCGTATAACAAAATTATTTGTCCGCATCAACCAAACAATATTTGCACTTTATAATGTAAATCTTATAGTGGCATAGTAAATCAGTAATATTTTTTGTCAGGATGGATTGTATTATACAAATGATGGCAATTTTGGAACACAATGTCTACACAATTTTGTTTGCATCAATTTAGAGTGCCTGCATGTCCTCTTTGTATTTAAAATATTGAATCGTAAACATATTTCAGCAGTTTTCATACCTCAGACTGACTCGTATAACAAAATTATTTGTCTGCATCAACCAAACAATATTTGCACTTTATAATGTAACCAAACAATATTTGCACTTTATAATGTAAATCTTATAGTCGCATAGTAAATCAGTAATATTTCTATGTCAGGACAGATTGTATTATACAAATGATGGCAATTTTGGAACACAATGACTACAAAATTTTGTTCGCATCAATTTAGAGTGCCAGCATGTCCTCTTTTTATTCAAAATATTGAATCGTAAACAAATTTCAGTAGTTTTCATACCTCAGACTGACTCGTATAACAAAATCATTTGAACGCATCAACAAACCTGACCATATTTGCACTTAATCATGCAAATCTATATAGTTGCATAGTAAATGAGTTATAGTTTGATGTCAGGATGGACTGTTTAATACAAATGATAGCAATATTCGAACACAATGCATATGACTACAACATTTTGTTCGCATCAATTTAGAGTGCCAGCATGACCTCTTTTTATTCAAAATATTGAATCGTTAACCAATTTCAGTAGTTTTCATACCTCAGACTTACTTGTATAACAAAATAAATTGTCCCAATTAACCAAAACTGACCATATTTGCACTTTATTATGTTAATCTTATAGTCGCATAGTAAATCAGTAATATATTCATGTAAGGATAGATTGTATAATACAAATGATAGCAATATTTGAACACAATAACTAAAAATTTTCTTCGCATCAATTTAGAGTGCCAGCATAGCATGTCCTCTTTTATTCAAAATATTAAATCGTAAACAAATATTAGTAGTTTTATACCTCAGACTGACTCGTATAACAAAATTATCTGTCCGCATCAACCAAAACTGACCATATTTGCACTTTATTATGGAAATCTTATAGTCGCATAGTTAATCAGTAATATTTTTATTTACAGGGCAGATTGTATAATAAAAATTACAGCAATATTGGAACACAATGACTACAAAAACTTTTCCGCATCAATTTAAGGTACCAGCATGTCTTATTTTTATTGAACATATTGAATCGTAAACAAATTTCAGTAGTTTTCCTACCTCAGACTGACTCGTATAACAAAATAACCTGTCCGCATCAACCAAAACTGACCATATTTGCACTTTATAATGGAAATCTTATAGTCGGATAGTTAATCAGTAATATTTTTATGACAGGGCAGATTGTATAATAAAATGACAGCAATATTGGAACACAATGACTACAAAAATTTCCCCATCAATTTAGAGTACCAGCATGTCCTCTTTTATTCAAAATATTGAACCGTGAACACATTTCAGTAGTTTTGATACCTCAGGATGCCTCAAGTAACAAAATTACTGAGCGCATCAACATAAACTGACCACATTTGCTCATTATTATGTAAATCTATATAGCCGCATAGTAAATCAATAATATTTTTATGTCATGAGGGATTATAAAATACATATCACAGCTATATTCGAACACAATGACTACAAAGACTTTTCCGCATCAATTTAGAGTACCAGCATGTCTTATTTTTATTTAAAATATTGAATCGTAAACAAATTTCAGTAGTTTTCATACCTCAGACTCACTTGTATACCGAAATAATTTGTCCCAATCAACCAAAACTGACCATATTTGCAATTTATTATGTTAATCTTATAGTCGCATAGTAAATCAGTAATATATTCATGTAAGGATGGATTGTATAATACAAATGATAGCAATATTGGAACACAATGACAACAAAATTTTCTTCGCATCAATTTAGAGTACCAGCATGTCCTCTTTTATTCAAAATATTGAATCGTGAACAAATTTCAGTAGTTTTGATACCTCAGGATGCCTCGAATAACAAAACTATTTGACTGCATCAACCAAAACTGATCATATTTGCTCTTTATTATGTTAATCTATATAGCAGCATAGTAAATCAGTAATATTTTTATGTCAGGATGGATTATATAATACAAATGACAGCAATATTGGAATACAATGACTACAAAAAAATTTCCTCGTCAATTTAGAGAACGAGCATGTCTTTTTTATTCAAAATATTGAATCGTAAACAAATTTCAGTAGTTTTGAAATCTCAGACTGACTTGTATAACAAAATTATTTGACCGCATCAACTAAAACTGACCATCTTTGCACTTTATCATACAAATCTATATAGCCACATAGTAAATGAGTTATATTTTGATGTCAGGATGAACTGTATAATACAAATGACAAAAATATTGGAACACAATTCAAAATTTTCTTCACATCAATTTAGAGTGCCAGCATGTCCTCTTTTATTCAAGATATTGAATCGTAAACAAATTTCAGTAGTATTGATATCTCAGAATGACTCGTATAACAAAATTATTTGTCGGAATCAACCATTACAGACCATATTTGCAGTTATTATTTAAATCTTATAGTCGCATATTAAATCAGTAATATTTTTATGTAAGGATGGATTGTATAATACAAATGATAGCAATATTGGAACACAATGACTACAAAGTTTTCTTTGCATCCATTTAGAGTGCCAGCATGTCCTCTTTTATTCAAAATGTTGAATCGTAAACAGATATCAGTAGTTTTCATACCTCAGACTGACTTGTATAACAAAATTATTTGTCCGCATCAACCAAAACTGACCATATTTGACCACTTCAGCCGAAACAGACAATGTTTGCACTTTATTATGTAAATCTTAAAGTCGCATAGTAAATCAGTAATATTTTCATGTAAGGATGGATTGTATAATACAAATGATAGCAAAATTGGAACACAATGACTACAAAATTTTGTTCGCATCAATTTAGAGTGCCAGCATGTCCTCTTTTATTCAAAATGTTGAATCGTAAACAGATATCAGTAGTTTTCATACCTCAGACTGACTTGTATAACAAAATTATTTGTCCGCATCAACCAAAACTGACCATATTTGCACTTTATTGTGTTAATCTTATAGTCGCATAGTAAATCAGTTATATTTTTATGTCAGGACAGATTGTATGATAAAGATGACAGCAATATTGGAACACCATGACTACAAAAAATTTCCGCATCCATTTATAGTACCAGCAATTGTCCTCTTTTATTCAAAATTTTTAATCGTGAACAAATTTCAGTAGTTTTGATACCTCAGGATGCCTCGAATAACAAAATTATTTGACCGCATCAACCAAAACTGACCATATTTGCACTTAATCATGTACATATATACAGTCCGCCAAATGTTAAGCACCACCTATTTTTATTGCATCGATTTTTTTCATTTCAAAAATCAGCTTATCCTCGAAAAATAGAAAATATTCATGTAGCAATATTGCTAACATATACCATAAACAAACCATAAACTTAAGTTTAGTCACTGATGCAGGTTTTATGCATTTGAATTTTGCGTTCATAAAATAGTGAAAATTACATAAATCAGAAACGGAATTTAAGTTTCACTATGATTTTATTTTTTTACAACAATTATTCACCCAATATCATTAAAAGTCTCTACAATTAATCTTTGGTATGTTCGAAAAATTTAATGTCAATATTTAAGTCAATAGGATGTGTAATCATCTCTCTTCCGGTACAGTTCCATAACTAGGCGTCTCACACTCTGAACTTTAGTTGAGCAAATAAATTCCATTCAGCAACAATTGCCCTTCTTAAATCGCTAAGATTTTGCAAAGGTGGATCACTGCGATTGAGATTTCTGCCAATGGGATCCCAGACATGTTCGATAGGGTTCATGTTTGGAGACATGGAAGGCCAAAAGATAGTGTCAATGGCTTTTTGCTTTTTGTACTCGGTTACAATCCTTGCCCTGTGTGGTCTAGCATTGTCGTACATGTACAAGGGTCTTGACGCAAGTGGAGGATTATCAAAATGAGGGACTGCAATGTTTCTAAGCACAAAATCCCTGTATGTCTGTCCGTTCATGCTACCCTGCAGATCATGCATACCACCTTACAACAGTATGAGATGAAACCCCATACTGTAACACCACCAGCAACGTATGCAGTCGTTGGGCAAATGTTGTTTTGGTTATAAGAAGTTTTATTTTCCCGCCAAACTGGTATTCTGCCGTCTATTGGTAGTTACAGAAACCGACTCTCATTTGACCAATGAACATTTTGCTAGCTTCTCATGTTCCTGCGTCGATGGTCATTAGCCCTTTGAAACCTGATTATACGGTGCCTGACTGTTAGGGCAGGTCCCTTGACAACACGACGTGCTCTTAGGTAGCCTCTATGAAGTCGTCATAACAATGTTAGAACACTAACACGACCACCTTGAGGTCAATGGTGTCTAAGCTGTGGGGCAGGGGTAAATGGGTTGGCTTTAGCACGACCAATTAGCAGTCTGTAATCACGATCGGTAATTAAACGGGGTCTTCCGGACCTTGGTCTATCATATACAGTTCATGTGTCAACATGACGTTGTAAAATTCTGACAATGACGGTGTGATTAACATTGAAATGATTACCTATGCTCCTAGTGCTCCTACCGGCATTTGACATGTCAATTGCTTGTCAACGTTCAGTCACAGATAACTTACGCCTTGCTATATTTCACAGTGACTTGGTGAAGGTCAAATTTCACCTGTACGCGCGACAGTAGGAGGATGATTTAAAGGCATCGAAACAGTGTATTCGAAAAATGCAGATGACCTTTAATAAACAGTTGTTTGGCGTGTTTATCGGAGTTTAATTTTTTGGTCGTAATGAATTTTCTTAGTGTATGTTATAGGCAATTCTTAGAACCAAACATAAATATTTTTTCCCAATAGTTTAAAAATATTGCGATTAATATTTAGGTGGTGCTTAACTTTTGGCGGACTGTATATGTGGCCTCATCGTAAATCAATAATATTTCTATGTCAGGACGGATTGTATAATAAAGATGACAGCAATATTGGAACACAATGACTACAAAATTTTGTCCACATCAATTTAGAGTGATATTATTTCCTCTCTTTACCCATAGTAATGAACTGACATTCAAGTCAGTAGTTCGTGATGATATGTACCCTAAGGAAAACTATTTAACGGCATCATCCAATTCTCACATGACTGATTCATATACTTTATATTGAAAAGTATGAGAAGTTCTCTTCTTGGAATAGTATACTATTAATATATTATGTAGGTTGATTGATTTTGTTTGAAGCCTAACGTCCAGGGACGAATATTTCATCCATGTTCAGATCGAGTATATTTTTCGGTATCATTTATAATCGTTATGGATAAGTCTGTCTTAATTGACGAGATGGTACAAATGTAAATACTTATACAACACTTTATTAATATCCCTTTATATACACTGTACAATTTTCGTTTGAACATTTGGCAAAACAGAATCTTAAATCATGTAAATTCAAGGCAAACAAGGTGAATTACGATTAAAAATCCAAGTATTAAATGCATCGAATTATATTTAGGAAGAGACTGTTAAAATGGGGAACGAAGCAACGTAAACCATGATGTTTATATCACATCATATAAAATATTTTTCCGATGTGTTGGATAACCTTTCTATCCGCCTCGATATTTGTACATGTAACTTTTGAAAAGAAAATATAGAAAATCTGCTACTCAGTAAAGTTATTGGAACTGATTTTTTGTAATTAATAAAAGTTAATATTTCGAATTAAAAGTGTTTTTGAATTGTTCTGGTTTGAAACACATACACGTAAAATATTAAGATACAAGTCGTTTTAATAAGATAAATGTACAAATGAAGACGAAGTTTATTTCTTAGTTTACACAATCAATTAACGCGAAAAGAAAACGCACGTTTACTTTCAAATGCACGTTAAAATACACTTGTGAAATCTGTAGTAAACGCCCGTTTACTTTTAAGTGCACGTAAAATAAACTTGTGAAATCTGAAGTAAACGCCCGTTTACTACTGACTAAACGGACACAGAGTAAACGCCCATTTACTCAGGTAGACATTAGAAATTTCCATTTTGACCGCGTTAACGTAATTATAGTAAACGCGAAAATTGAAGTTAACTAACGAAATATGTGCACGCGGCGATAACTTGCGTTTTCTTTATGTAATGCTTGGTCTGCACCCAACTGTAGGAGGTACTCTATTGCAACACATAAAGCTTGGTTAAAACGTAAAATGTTTGATAGTTAAAATAGAAATTTGAACAAACAAGCATTTTTTACCTTTTATAATCAATGTTATCATAAGAAAATATTTAAATATTAAAAGTAAAATCTCAAAATACTGAACTCCGAGGAAAATTCAAAAGGAAAGTCCTTAATCAAATGGCAAAATCAAAAGCTCAAACACATAAATTTACTCTGTTTTTCCCATGACATAGATAATTTGACTGAACTGAGGTCATTAAAATAATTTATATTCTGATTCATATACTAGTATTGATTGGTGATGTAAGGAAATAATCACTTTTAGTTTGTATAATAGAGCAATTTCCTATAGTGCACAATGTCACTTTTAACAAAATGTAGAATTAATCAATAAATTAATTTTCATGAAAGCATTGATTGTGGTAATTCATAGACTTTTTGCTCTCTCATTTTGTTTTCACTATTATTTCATATTTCCTTCCCTTTCTTTTTTCATGTCTTATGTTTTTTTTTTTTTTTTTTTTGTGTGTTCTTTTGTTGGCACATCCTTTTGATCGTACAGCACTTTTTATACATTACGGTCAACCAACTCTTCATGGCGTTCGTAAAATTTACAGATGTATGACTTCAACTTCACCACTAAGAACTCTTGGTTTCTAAAATAGCTTCCTTTTGTGAGTAAATTTTTTTTTGGGTATGAAATGAAGGATTTGTGACCTAGGATTACTGTTGAACCCTTGTTTAATATTTATTCTTATAAGAAATTTACGGAAAGTCTCGGTTCCGACTGTTGACTCCGACTCTGACATTAAAAATAACAGGGTCTTCTCAAAAGTCAATTTAGCGGCGCACTTGATTCATAAGAAGTACATTGTTTATAAACAGAGCATACTATCGCTTATATCAAAATTAGAAATCTAGAGTTTTGTAACAGCACATTTCAATGGGATATGTCGTCAAGCTCATATACATGCATATGAAGCAAGATACGTTATTTTGAACGATTTTTTCCTGCATCTATAATGCCGTAGGTATATACAAATGTATATGCATACATATGTACAAAACATATCCCGTTTTCTGATATAAACATTTTACAGTTTTACAGAAAGGAAAATAAATGGAACATCAAGGTTAGGGAGTTAACTAATTTTATATAAGGGGAAAGGGTAGGATAACAAGAGGAAATTTGCAATAAAAAGGCAGTACCAATATATCAATAAAGTAACAAATCAAAGACCAGTTCAAGTAAGAGAAAACGTCAGATTGGATATTTGTTGAAAATAAAATGTAGGACGAAAGTGTCTCCCAAGTTTGGTTCGAGTCAGCAGATGTGTAATCTAAATCAAAGGGAACCCAGAGGGACCTGGTCTCCTTTAGGGATTGTTTTTTTAATAACGGATAAATTTGGCAGAATATGGATCGTGCAACCCTTTATCTAGAACCAACAAAATGTAGCGGGTCCCCTTTCTAGACGTTATGAATACATGGAATACGCCACTAGTCAAATCAAAGACCTAAACATTATATTTACTTCTTCTCTGCTAGGCACGAGGCATGGTCGGCCCTGAGTCAGAATAATTTGTAAGGTTTGGTTGACATGTTTTACTGCGGACAGGATCCTTTTGAAATGAAACTTTTAAAATTGTTGTGTTGGTCTTGTGCAATGCAAGATCAAATATTCATATCTAATTGTGTTCCTTTTCCTGAATTTTGCGTGCCACTTTAAGTTGAACATCCAACGATGCATTCATCAATCCTACTTCCTTTTTAGACGAGAAGATGAACGCTCAAATGCTGCGATGACAATATTTATAATTTGAAACGGTTGTCAGACATAATTCCTGCATCTGAAGAGCTTTCGTTTAAACCAGGTTTGGTAAAATACATTTTCAGTCGGAAACGATAACGGACAAAACTATGGATGCAAAGTGAGCAAGGCAATAGCTCACTAATATCTTTAAGGGAAAAAGCAGGGGTCAATATTTGTGAAACTGTATATATTAACTTAAAAAATATAGGAAAAAAAAAATGTATCCTAATCGGCATCCCGTAATTACGCCATTTACGCGACAGAAAATCAACAGAAAACCTGATCATCAGAAACGGAAGAATCGAAAATTTAAAATAACAATTTCAGAAGACTGAAATGTTGTCGAACATGCCATTGGTGACCTTAAACATTATAGTGTGATGGGTAGTGTGTGGAGGCATCGAGGACAAAAACTCAGACAAATTGTGGAGACGGGTGCCGGATTGGTCAACAAAAACACACCTTATTTGATAAAATAAATAATTGTGTTAAATCTTGTTGAACTATTATTTGCAAATTTTACCCGGAAAAGCTAATAACTTGGTATTTTCTTTTTTTTTTATTTTGAGACTACCCCTTCATTTTACCTGTCAGAGTCGGTGTCAACAGTTGGTACCGAGACATTCCGTAAATGTCTAATAATAACAAGTTTATATGAGATTGAAATAGAAATGCATATGTCGTCTGTTCCTGCTGTCACTTAATATAAACTTAAGGTGGAACATAACAATCATAACACTTCAAGGAGGTAACTCTGTAAACATCGGCTGAACTTTTAATCACGTTCAATTGTTTAGAAAATAATAAGCTCTTCAAAGATAGAAAATATTGTTCGTAAAATGCTATATATCCAATTAGTTTTTCCGATAAAGTGTGTGGTTCAAGTTGTTTAAAATTTTTATATTTTTGTCAAAGGGTCAAAGTTAAAATATTTTGTGAAATTTTATGAAAATTAAACGAGAAAAATTACTTTTATTGAAGGTGTTATTCAAGGTGTTTGGTACCATCATACGAAAACAAAGTGAATTTAAAATAGAATCGCCAAATTATTAAATGTTCTTTTATATCTTTAAATGTGTGTAATTTGCATCTATATATTTCACAAGGTTATTTCTTAATTTTTCTTTATAATTTACTTTTTCTTCATAAATTTAAAGGTATCAACATATATTTATCTTGTGTCAAAATGATCATGCAGGTGAAAATAAATACGCAAAATAAGCATACTATGGTATAACACTATATAATCTATTGATTAAGTATGATAATAAAATGTTCATGAATAAAATAAGTCTAGTTATAGTAGTGCAAGAACATATATGTGCATGCATATCGTATAACAGTATACATAAAACTTTCAAATATACACATACACCTAAAATAAACACGCATATGTTTATGAATTGACTTCATTCAAATTTAATCAGTGAACTTATATACCTATATGGAGTTATTTTCTTTCAGAACGATAGGTCATTCTTTCGAAGAATCAACCCGGACGATACCATGTTTTAATGAAATATGCTTCAAGGCATAAAATAATTACCTGTGTGAGGTCATTATTTTCCTTATTAAAATTCCAACTATAATTTACTTCAAAATTTAAAATAATTCGATTGATAGTTTTTTGTTGCCAATGGGGAATTTATTGTTTAAATTTCAATCTTTGATAGGTTTAAAAAAATCATTGACCCGCATTTTGGCTTTAGAAACAAATAATGTGAAGTTTTCTTAATTTATCGCTACAATACAGGGACATTATCATATATGTGAGATGAATTTTCATGTAAAACTTTCCATAACACTTTTAAAAAGAGAGATTTAACACATTCGTGTGTAAGATTTTGAAAATATTATTGATTCACACTGAATAGGAAATCATGCTGTGACCTACATGTATTGATATTCGTTTTCGTGTTACATGTACATGTATCACGATTTCGTGCTCTCTTCATGTCAGTTCTTAACTTTTTACATTTATGTATACCTTTTACTCTATCAAATGACCAACTAATAGAATATTTTTATATGCTATTGAATAACATCCACGTATCCCACAATGGGATCGGGTGGGGAGGGGTAGCTATAGGGTATAGAATTAAATCCTGATTATCTGTTAAAAATGTATTGCCATTCAAAAGAAAATTATTCTGAATATTTCATTCGATTCGATTAAAATTGTTGAAAAAATAATCACTTTTCCGCGATAAAAATGTCATTACAAATAGAAAAAAAAAAAAAAAACAACAACATAGCACCCACCTTCCATAAACTAAGTTGGTAAAACAAATTACTACTTACAAAGTGACTTGTATTTTTTCATACACCGTTATCGGGTGGTAACAATTCATTTGTGTCTTACTTCATGCAGTTACAGTAATATTTTTATTGTGTCTGGATAATGATTTCTAAGGTTTATATCTAGATTAATTAGTGAGTTTTATTTCACATTCTAAATGTGCCGTAGGGCGTATTAAAACCTGAACGCATTAGAAAGGAATATCCCACTTTAGTGTGGTCGGTAAAATAGGATGCTAATTCTGCAAATCTTTGTAGAAAATAATATTTTTGACGGTATATAAGTAAGATAATGCATATTTCAAGGTTTTTCTTGTCGGATAACACGCCTACGGTCGGTCTTTCATTTGATCAATCCTGACACCCCTCGGTGTGTTCTACGACAAGAAAACCTTAAAATATGCATTATCTATAACTTAGCCTAGGGATTCCACATTTTCCAGTACAAGTTGTATTTATCCCAATTCAAATATTTTGAGGAAATAAGTTTTTCTCAAGTAAAGTTTTTTGTAGTTTTGAAGTCCTTTTGTGTGAGGTTTTACATCTTGCATTTCAGATCTGTAAATGAAGTACTTAGTCAGTAAAATAACTTTATTTTGATAAAATTCAATTGATAATTTTCATAGCGGCCCAAAATGATAAAATCCAAATCTTTTCTGACTTGAAGAAAATATTAGTGTTGATTCCAATGGTTTGTAACCACTTTTGTAATGCTAATATAAGCCCATAAAACTATAGAAACAGGGTTTTGAAATTATACATTCTTTTAAAATTTTCCTATGTTGCTATATTTCCATGTGCATCTATTAAGCCATTAGTCCATAACCTATGGTGTGGCCAATTGGTATAGGAAATACTGATATTATCACTTTTAATATGCTCATTATTCGATATAAATGCATAATATTTTCCTCAAAATGAGAAGGACGTCTGAGGAGTTTTGACATATTTTTCCAAGCATTAAAGATTCATCTCAAAAGTTGATATTTTAATGATTTCTAAAATAATCCAACTATGTAAAACTATTTTGTGTGGAGGTGAATAATTGTATCCATTTAGATTTTGACTTAAATAATTTTTACCAAAGTAAGTTTTGACCCTTGTATAAAATTTCTCACATTAATATTTGTTGTCCCTTGAATAGAAGATCCCGCTTTAAAATGTCAGGTTTCTCATCTTAAATGAATGAATACATTTGACTATTAAGTTGACTATTAAGAACCCTAGAGTCCTCTATTGTCATAAAACATAGATAGACAACAGACACCATATATATTGTCTGTATTCTATATCCAAGCAGCCTTTGTCTTGCAATTATGTTCTGCAATTAACAAACTATTTTATCTGTGTGTATTTAATATGTTGTATATCTTCTGTTTATGTATTATAATTATTATGCTCATGTGCAAATACAAAGAAATTCATTATAAAAATAGAATGGATGATTAAATTTTGATAGAAACTTATATCAATATAAAGCACAAAAAAAAAATATCAGAGTAAATCTCCTGTCTTCAATATTAAGATCCATTCACACCAGATTGTCCTCACCATCTATTTTAACTTTGTATATTTTATAGTAAAAATTATTTTTAAACAGAATAGAACTCCTAGTTTATTAGACGCAAATAAAGTAAAACACAATGAACTTTCCGTTGGTTTTAATCAAAACTTCATCTTGTTCAACAAAGTGTATATCTTGGAGACAATGTATGTTAAAATCTTTTGAATGAAGATAATCAACAATATCTCCCCGTGTTTGCCTCATATGAAGTCCTTTACAATTTTAGGTTGTTATTTTAGTATTTTTATCCTCCAATGTAATAATTGTTCTTCAACTGTAAAGTATGATACTTGTAAAATCAAAGAAAACAATAGTTCATGCGAAACATCATGACTGCTTTCATATTGTTTTAACTCCTGAAAGAATATGCCATTTACAGTTAAACCTGTATAAACCGGACGGCAACAGGACTATGGAAAAGGGACGGTTTGGACAGTGGGCCAGTGTAAGCAGGTTTCCGTTTTGACCGGAATTTGATGACTTGTGACGTCCGATGTATTGCATCTAAATGTTCTATCTGATTGTAAATTAAAACTGATAAATACAGAACGTAAAAACGTAATAACCTTGCATGATTGTTGTTTTGAATCTTCTTAATCGTTGTCTTTAGAAAGGAGTAGGCACAGTGAGACCCCTTTTGGCCCCAACATATAGCAGTTTTACAAAATTGTTAAAATGTAAACTTTTAGCTATTTATAAGAAAGTAAAATACTTCTGTTACAAAAATATGGGCTGTTTTGATAAAACAATGCACATGTATCGGGTACTAACATCATAAAGTCATGCTAAATTACTAAAATCTTTAAAACTTTAGCATTTGAGTTAAATTTGAGACGGTTTTCGTCTGAAATGTAAGTGGCCGCATTTGTGTTAATTCTTAATATTTAAATGTAAGTTGTATTTGATGATAATACATAACATATATAAAGGTTGAGACTGAACACGAATGCGGCCACTTTCATTTTGACAAAAACCATCTGAAAAGAGACATATTATTGCATACGTGATAGATTTTTCATATTTAAGTTTGAATTTGAGCCTTTAATGACTAAATCAGTTCAAATCTTTGACATAAACCAATTGAATCGACTGAAGTAGACACTTAAGTGTTTAAAAGTGTCCAAAATCTTTTATCAGATGAACCTGAAGTTTGAGGCCAAAATCGGCCCTTACTCCTTTAAGAAAAATTGTTTTTCCCCGAATTAAAAAAAAAAAAAAATATTATTTAATCTTTTTTCCATTGTTCTCATTTGCATCAGAATCCTGGCGTTGTTTGGATTTTGACACAAGAGTTTTGTTTTACTTCCATCTTCATTTCCTACGTTGGTATAGCCGATTAAAAAGCCAGAATTTTATCAAACGAAATTTCATTACGATCGGAACATTGTCGTACAGTGTACACAACCATGGATTGTCGTTTTCCGGGTGTTCTTCATTATCAGGGTCATTGGTTTCGGAGTTCAAAACAGGGAACTCATGATTTCGAAAAGACGATGTAAATTTCTTACTCCGCGATATGAAAAGAATTATCCAAGTTACAAGGAAAGATCTATCAGAGATATCTGCGGCGTGTATTTAAGTTTAATTTACACTTTTATAGTGTTTTAATAATAAAACTCATTACTGTACCATGTGTAAGTTCACGGGTTTACACCTGGCTAATTGATAATCCTGAAAAGCCATCCTGTATAAACAAATATGTTTTGATTGCATATCGATCAATACTGTTATTATTTTAAATTAATTAGTCAAACCGGTTTTGAAAGGTAATAATTGATGTAATTAAGAGTATTGGGAATGCATCATAAGATCGGAATTCGGAAAACACAGGGTCAGGTTTACAAAGGGTATTTTAACAAATACTTTGAAGGGAAAAAATGGGACTTTACGTTTTGACGGGAATGAACAAGAAACCTGTTTATTCAGGGTCCAGTTTATTCAAAGTTTGACTGTATGTGCTAAATACCAGAAATCATAATAAATAGTAACCATAATAAAAATTAAAAAGAAACGAATATGAAACACATTTAGAACATATAATATGAAACTAAGATATGTATCATATGAATGCAGATTTTCATATGTGTTCTATAGGAGATAACTTTTATTTTAATACAATTAATGCCAGACTAAATGTTTACTGGTCTGCTTAATAATATGTATTACATCTCAATATTTCAACATAATTTTCTTACAAACATATACATGTGATGCTTGCTATTTGTTTTGGACCAAGGACCTCAAATCAAAAGACCCTATGTCTCTACCACTTATGGTTTATCAGTTACAATTACATTTTCTTATTTAAAATACTGAAGGAAATAACACTCATATGGAATCTCTATACCGATTCGGTCAAAATTAATCAAAACATCCTGAAGACATAACGAGCAATTTTGTAAAATAAGTTTGTCGTAATCTTTTACGATTGTAAAGGAGTAGTACACACAAGAAAAACAGTGTTTTAGAGGTAACTGTTACAAAATGAAATATTCGGTTTAGCGGTGCCAGTTTCAAAAGCGTATACACTGTTCGATATCATATACAAAAATCTAAGCGACATAATTTAGAACAACAATACAGCGGAAGAACAAAATGTGGCGGAAGAAAAAAAAATAATCAGAACAAAAGCAATAGGTCTTTCCATGGAAAAGTGGAAATACCTAAATATTGGTAGTCATTTGTGTGTCCTCGTATTACCTATAACATAGGTAACTTTATGGTTGACCGGGAAAGTGCAACATGTTTATCTCCCTTTTTCAGGAATGCTGGTGACGTCATTCGTATACTGCCATTCAAAATGTAACCAAACAGCAAGAAAGCGATTACACACGACAATACGAATATCGATTCATAGACAATGAACGTGAACGGGAAGACATACAACCGTATATGTATAAACCTGTTAGTCAAAGGATAACATGTGCCGAATCCGACAGTTCTACATCCAATGGTGAAGATGGAAGTGAAGAAATAAATCTTTTGCAGCCTGGCGGCTTCAAAATATCTCATGGTTCGTAAATTATTTAGTAAAAGAATATATTTACGCATTTTGTAATCATAATATAATGATATTATAAAAGTAGGTTGGTCTACACAATACACTGTTTAGGAAGGGTGGACAGGTGTAAGGCCACTATTGCATTAAGGAACATGAGAAATAGAGGGGTCCAGGGCCCTACACTGAACCAGAAGAAGAAGATGGAATTGGAAGTAGAGGGTTAGGAAAGAGGAAAATTATCAGGGACTCCTGTGTACCCCTTCTTTAGGTTTAAGTTATAATGAAAATGTTATAATGGGGGTTGTGTGTAGATATTTTGGTTTTGATTGAATCTATAAGTAAAGAAAGCCTAAAACTGATATGATATTATCAATTCTTCCCTGTCTGAGCTTCCTTAGAAACTCTCTATTGATATTAATATAAATAAAAATGATGTGTGTGTTGTATTGTACATTGTGCACTATTAATATATATGTTTGTATATATATATAGTATGTAGACAATGTTTGTCATGAATTATTGAATGTGTCTTTAAAAATTATACGTACAGTCAGCTTTTATTTTGAACAAATTTTACCAAATTATAGTACTTGTATCTGTTGGTGTGATCAGTGAATATCTGTTCATACATGTACATTTGTTTCTGTCACTCTTGTGTAGTACATACATATTTTAAATCCAATAGATTTGAATCCTAGGGTGGGTGGGTGCGAGTTTGAAGTTTAAATCCTGGTAATAAGTCTTATTCGGGAAAAAGGACGGGATTGTAGTTACGACATAAGGAACATATTCGCTATCATCTGTGAAACGGATATTCCATAACGGTCAACCAACTCGTGATGGCGCCCGTAAAACTTACGAAGGAATGATTTCAACTTCACCACTTTGAACTCTTGGTTTAATAGCTTCCTTGTCAACAGCAACCCTCTATCAAGGAAAGCATAATAGGAAATACAAGCCTTGAAATATCGTTTCAACTGGGAGACATATACTCCGTATGCAGGCTCTGCTGCAACATAGAAATGTAAATAAGATTTAGAATGGAAATGGGGTCATTTGAATGAAGGAACAAGTCGGCAAGAAGAGGGCACATTTTTTCCCATGGGAATGCCGATTGTGTGTTGAAAATATGTCCTCTAAACGTAACAAATATGTTGTCAATAAAAAATCAAGCATTTATTTATTTAAATTAGAGTGATTAAAAAAAAAAAAAAATAGGATTTATCCTTCCCTAAGACAAGATACTTGTATCTACGTTGGCCATTCTCTTTTATGAAACAAATCGGGACCAACTCTTTCAATTTGTCTTTTAGTTTGGATTGGGAATACGGGCTTGTGTTTCCTATCATGATTTCCTTGATAGAGGATTGCTGCTCACAAGAAAGCTATTAAACCAAGAGTTCCGAATGGTGAGGTTGAAATCATCCCTTCGTATATTTACGGACGCTATCACGAATTGGTTGACCGTTACGGAATATCCGTTTCACAGATGATATCGGATATGTTCCTAATGTCGTTACTACAATCCCGTTCCCTTTTCACGAGTATGACTTACCGAATTAGACTATTTACCGGATTTGTAATAACATAAGCAACACGACGGGTGCCACATGTGGAGCAGGATCTGCTTACCCTTCCGGAGCACCTGAGACCACCCCAGTTTTTAGTGGGGTTCGTGTTGTAGTCTTTAGTTTTCTATGTTGTGTCATCTGTACTAGTATTTGTCTGTTTGCCTTTTATTTTTGGCCATGGCGTTGTCAGTTTGTTTTCGATCTATGAGTTTGACTGTCCCTCTGGTATCTTTCGTCCTCTTTGTATAAAGTGTAGAAAAATCAAATGTTTTAATATTATTGTAAAATAAATGAGTCTTAGGTTGTATGTAATCTCGCAGATCTTTGGATTTTACCCTCGGGGACTAATATTCCATCAGCAGAAGTATCTACCCTATGCTTTAAATAATTCAAACCTTATTGATTTCATGTAACTGAAGCAGCTTTCTGGATTTATCCAGCACGCCCAAAGCCAAATATTTGAAAGCCAAGGATGTATAAGATCCGAAAAGTTAAAGAGCTATATGACCAAAAGGACGTTAATAATAGTCACATCTATTGAAGGTCAAATTTGCCAGAGGAGTTGTAGCTTTAGTTTTTAAATAAATTCTAAATCTACATTCGGACATTTTAAAAAGGTATGTTATCAATCTTTTCAGTACCGAAGTACAAAATACTGAACTAATGATACCATCGGGGACTGATAGTCCATCATGAGCGGTATCGACCCAGCGCTGTAAATCATAAAAAAAACGATTCTTTATAACTTTCATGCTAAGCGAATACGAATACCTTATTTCTCATAAAACTACAATTACATATGTATAGAGAACATACATAAATATAACTATAAGGTACAATTAGTACAAGCATGTGTGAACAATACAATGAAATTAACTTGCAGGACTGACTTTCACATTCATAACTTTGATAAATTTACATAGTTTTTCTAATATTACAGTATTTGATGAGTTAAACAGTTGATCAAATTTATTGATATTAGGGTTTGACCAAAGTATTTTGGTAAAAATTTCTTTCTTTCCAACTTAAATGTTCCACAATTCATAATATAATGGTACTCGTCATCAATGTCGTTTGAGTCACAGAGACGGCAGATTCTGTCTTCTCTCGGTAAACCCTGCCACCTTCCAGACTCAATCGGCAAGTGGTGACTACCACATCTATATTTGCATAATGTATAAATGAATTCGAAAGGTAAAACAGAAAATATTTTTCAAATTGTAAATTTTTTTAAAAATACGATAAAATAAAGTTTTAGGTGATTCTGCAACAAAAGCAAAGCATTCTTGTTGAAACTGGTCTTTGAGTTTTTGCTCAGTACATTTTGACACCCATTTATCAGCAAACTGTGCATTCCATATATTGGACATACCACAACTATCAAAATTATTTTAAATATATGATATCCACTTAGTTTCTATTGCGTTATCGTTATAATATAAAAATAAAAGTTTATATAATATAACACAAATTTTACTTTCTTTTCCATTAAGAAGTCTACTCCAGAAATTAATCATTCGCAGTTTTACAGACACAGTGATTGGGTATCTGTCAAGCTCTGCATACACTATGAAATTTGGAGTAGACTGTTTTAAATGTAAAATCATTTTACAAAATTGTAAATGTACACGTTCAAGAATATCTATATTTTCAAAACCCTATATTTCTGATCCATATAGCAGTATTGGTAAAACCATTTTGTCAAATAAATCAAGTTGAAATTCTATTGACAAATTGTTTTGTCTACCTTTTTAAAACACTATACATAGCTTTTGTGGCTTCTTTTAAATAATTTTATTTGATAAAAGGATCCACTTCTAGAAAATAGAATACCTAAATATTTGTTTACTTTTACAATTTCAATATCGTTACAATTTACTGTGAACTTGAGATTTGCTGGCATTCTGCCAATCGAAAAGATCAAAACTTTAGTTTTATTTGTATTTATTTTCATTTTCCATTCTTCACAATATTCGTAAAGGTATTTAACATGTATTGTAGATAAGTGCTATTTTCTGTTAATAAAACAGTATCATCTGCATATAAAAGTAAAAATAATTTCAAAAATACTGTCAGCTCATTTTCGATTTCTTGTGATATAGATTTTAAGCCAATTATATTTTTCTGTTCAAGAAAAGTTTGAAGATCATTTAAAATATAACAAACAAAGCAAGTGAAAGGTTTTCCCTTGCCGTACCCCTGTTCACAAGGGAAGAAATCAGATTTGTTACCCTGATGTATAATACGAGATTTGGCATAATCATACATATTCTGAATTACACGAAAAATTTCCATTTACTTCATTCTGCAATAATTTGAACAGAAGTAAATTTCACTGTAAAGAGTCAAACGCTTTTCAAAGTCGATAAAAGCACAATGTAACTTTTTCTTTCCCAATTTCAATAAATCAAATAAAAATGTATAGTAAAATATGTTCAGTCGTAGAATAATCCTTCTGAAACCTGCTTGGTTTTCATTTAGTATACATAATTCATCAAGATAATTACATAATCCTGTGTTCAATATTAAGGTAAAAAGTTAACCCAGAGTAGATAATAACGTTATAGGCCTATAGTTTTGTGGATCATTTTCTGAGCCTTTGTTTTTAAACAATGGAATTACATTTCAATTAACCATGCCTCAGGCAAAAATCCTGTGTCAAAAATAAGATTAAATAAATACACATAAACATCAATAAAAATTCAATAGACGAGCATATATACTCATTTACAATAAGATCATCAAGAGGTGTCTTATTATTTTCAGGCTTTTATGGCCTTCAATATTTCATCTTTAGTGATACAAGCATTAAGAATTACATTTGATTAATTTTCGTCAACATCATTTTCTAATATGTATCGGTCTTCTGTTTCGTTATTTTATTTAGATCCTTAAAAAGGAAAACAAATCCTCAATATTAATATCATTTTTTCCTTCGTCTACCTCGATTTATAATTTTCCAAAATTCTTTCGGGTTATTTTATATCATCTTTTCATTTTGAACGTAAATTAACATTAAATGATCTAATACTTGTATCCATAGCTTTTTATATAGAGTCTCACTACGTCTCATACGTTCCTTCAATATGCGTGAACCATAACATTTATATAACCTTTTTGATTTTCTAAACACCCTCCTTTCCCGGCGGCATTCTGTGTTAAACCAATCACGGTGATTTTGTTTCCTCCCGTAAAATCAAATCCATAAGTTTTCTGTACGAACTCCCAAATGTATTTCTAGCAGAATTGAGTAAAACATCTCTTATTTCATTTACAATTTTATCAATAGTATTTTTATCAACATTTTGAACATTTTCAGTTTTTGTCATAATAAACGATAACAATTTAGATATACTCTCTTTGTCGATATTGTCTTTATATTCATTAACTTGATCATGATACCATTTTCAAATATATGTATTATTTTCACCAGATTCTACATTTATATATACATTTGATTGCTTAGTATTACTACAATTGAGTACTAATTCAAGTGGACAATGGATATCAGAATATAAACTTCTAAAAGGTAGAACATCAAAATTTTCAACTAAATACAATACATCTGCAGTACTTATTGCATAAACTACTACACTTGTATAATTCTGTTACGCCGTTCCTCAATTTATATAGTTCGTTTGATTATATTCTCAATCTGTTTATGTGTTCCAGTTTAGGAGGATTATTCATCTTTAACCTGATAAGAACGTTAAAACATCGTATCATCGCTACCTTTCCTTTTCTCACACGTGTCCATTACAGGAAAACTGCAAGGTCATTACGATCACGAGGAATATTTCGTAGAGACGTCATATTAGACACAATTTGTGGCTTACCACAAAGTGCGTTAATTATATAACATTGTATTTGAAGCCTTTAAATTGCTCTTCAAATATTTGAACCTTTTCTCCGTGAAATACTGGAAATTTAACCATTCTTGGAAGTACAACATTTTCTCGCATTCAACGGACTGTGCTATCAATTATTTTGACATTTCGTTATCATAACATTAATTCAACAGCTTTTACCATATGTCAGATTGGTTCATAATTAAAGTATCAGCACCTGAGAGTCTTTTCTGCTAGAGCCCAATCGTCGGTAATACATAATGGTCAGGCCATTACAGTAAAAGTCTACAACTTGCCTGTTGTGTCTCACAGATTACGCCACTCCACGTCAGTTCTTCAGCTACAACCTGCATTTTGATCCCTGTAAGACGTCATCCCTGGACGTATAGTAAATTGACAACAACTTGTCTACACATCTCCTGAACAGGAAATACAACGGAGCATCGTTCGTAGTTGTTACCTTGACACTACGCAACACAGCTTGTGTGTCCTAGGCAGCAAATCAACAACGTTGAACAAACATTGCCTACAGATAGTTGATTTTCATCATGGATCCCAGTCACGCGGAACAGCAAGACGAGATTCAACTCCCAGAGGAGGCGTCTCTAAAGAACAAATAGAGAATCCGTCTACTACAACACCTTTAGATGAAAATGCCGAGACTAGGCGAGTACGTGAACTAACAGAAAAGGGACAGAAATTTTTCAAAAACGTGACAAGTTCTATCATGACTTAGAGGCCCTATGGTCAGATCTAGAATTCCACTTATTAGAAACGACCACGCCTCCTAACGACCTCCAGCAATTGCTAACAGCACAAGATAAAATTGTACAAGCCTGTACTTATTATTGCAGGCTCACAGACGAGTACTTGAAATTTCTAAAAATTACTAAAAATACAAGAACGTTAGACAGTCTTAAAGACATTGATACGTGTAAACTTTCAACAGATATCCGAATGTCTTAAGTTGACCTGACAATTGAAATCTTACACGAGCATCGCCTCACCCTGACAAAGGCTAAATCTACAAAACCAAGACATCTAAGGGCAAGAAAACCTCGCATAGTGGGAGCTCAAACGTTTCTGACATGTCAAGCCTAGCACGGAGAAAGCGTGCCAAGGCAGAGTCTGCTAGATGAAAGTTAGCCTTTGCCGAGCAACAAGCTGCTCTCCTTAAGCAGGAAGCCGTATTAGAGGAACAGGCCCTATACAGACAAACAGAAATCAAGGCCGAAATAGAACAAGAAGCCATCCGTGCAAAACAAGAGGCCGCATGTAGAAATGCTGAGGCTGCACACCTGAAAGCTCAAATAAAACTTGAGGCTGCTCACCTGAAAGCTCGAATGGAACAGGAGAAGAAGCACATCAAAGCTAAAAAGAACAGGAGGCCGTTCGCAGGAAAACTCAAATGGAACAGGAAGCCACACGTGCAGTCCGAACTTAAAGCTGCTATGAACATTCTCGAAGCACAAAGAGAAGCTGCAACCGCAGAAGCCGAGGCCCGTGTCCTAGAATAGGACGACAGCCAAGCGTTGGACGATCTTCCAAAAGAAACGGAAGACCCGCTCCAACGTGTGCAAGATTTCGTAAATATATACTGTAAATTCAGAAATTATTGCGTGCATTTATTATTGCGATTTTTGTGGAAAGGACAAAATGCTAGATCAACTATTGCGATTGCAGGAAAATCTGCATACAGTTATTTATATCAGATATCATAATGCGAATTCTTATTATTGCGATACTCACTCAATCGCATTATTCGCTTTAATAAAACCTCGCAATAATTTCTGAATTTACAGTACCCTGTACCGACTGCCGTACATGAAGCAACAGGCCCTCAAAGAAAAAACACAAACTCCTGTTAAGACTGAGCTTAGTCATGAAGCACCAGACTTCGTGCCATCCGTGGCATTGAATTTGCCGTCACAGACACCTGCTGTCTTGCCTACCGATACCAAGTCACCGGAAGTTACCTTTATCCCAGATCTGGGAATAGTAACCGGCATACAAAAACTAGGCTTTTCAGAGGAGATCCTTGCTGAACACCAAAAACAGGGTGTTGCAGAAGCGATCTCTGTTGCATACCAGCAACAAATCAACCCTACATCGGAGATAACTAGATTTCTTCTACGCAAGGACCTGCTGTTCGCCAGGCTAACAAACTTTAATGACCGGGCAGAATCCTTCAATACATGGAAAGCCAGCTTTAAAACGTCATAGACGAATTACAAGTTTCGGACTCGGAACAGATAGACTGACTTATTAAATGGCTTGGACAAGAGTCTGCCAAACATGCCATGAGTATAAGGGCATCAAATGCCAACAACCCAACAAGAGGCCTACAGAGACTATGGGAGAGACTGGACGACCGATATGGTGCTCCAGAAATGTTGGAGACGTCTCGTCAACAAACTTGTCAACTTCCCAACACTGACGAATAAGAACAACTCACTCCTTTACGATTTGTCAGATATTATCTTAGAAATAGAGTATCACAAAAAATCCTCAGCTGGGATGTTTGCTATCATATTTTGACTCTTCGTCCGTAATAAATCCTATTGTGGAAAAATTGCCATACGGACTTCAGGAAAAGTGGATATCAAGATACAAGTCTAAATATGAAGTTGCCTTTCCACCTTTCACAGAATTCTCTGCCTTCATCAGTGAAATTAGCAAAATAAAGAACGACCCTGGTTCATCTTTGGGTCAAAAGTCACACCAAATACAAAGGCGCTACGCCAAGGTTCACACCTCAGACATACTCTTAAGTCAACGTTCATAACACGGCTGTTGAACAGCAACCTGAAGATAGCAGTCAACAACAAGATCTGTGTATCCTACACAAGACAAAGCATACCTTAAACGAATGCCGAGCGTTCCGAGCCAAATCAATCGAGGAACGTAATGAACTGTTAAGACAGAACACTGTGTGCTACAAGTGTTGTGAGTCAACCACACACAGAAGTCGGGACTGCAATGCAAGTATCAGTTGTAATGAGTGTGAAGTCAACGACATACCACTGCACTTCACATCACTAGACCACAGCAACCTGCAAGTTCTCAGTCTAGCTCGCCCAGAAAAGCCTACGGCGGGGAGCCAACAGAATCGCCTGAAATCAAGTTAACCTCTGTGAGTTCAACCTGCACAGAGATCCACAAGGATCTTAAGAGTGAGAAACCTTGTGCCAAGATAGTACATGTGGATGTGTACCACAAGGACAGGACAGACAAAATTATCCGGATGTACGCCATCATTGACGACAAAAGCAACCGATCGCTTGCCTCGCCTGAATTTTTCAGTCTGTTCAACGTTCGGGAAAAACCTAAAACTACTCTCTTACAACATGCTCCGGCAGAGTAGCTACTTCCGGGAAAAGAGGAAAAGATTTCGTATTAAAATCTGTACATGGTGACGTACAATTTGATCTGCCTACATTAATTGAATGTAATTATATTCCCAATAATCGAGACGAAATTCCTACTCCTGAAGTCGCAATGCATCATACTCATCTAAAAGAACTCAGAGGAAGCATTTCACCAATAGAGGAACATTGTCAAATTCTTCTCTTAATTGGAAGAGACCTTATAAAGGCACACCACGTCCTTGAACAACGCCTAGGACCATCCAGAACTCCATTTGCCCAAAAGTTGAAACTTGGTTGGGTCACAAATGGAAATACACATATTGACAAGCAAAATGTTCCGCTTGAAGTCTACACGAAGATAACTAACATTTCAATCACGGAACCAGAACAACGTCTTGCCTCAAGACCGAAATAGCCTTCAAGGACGAAAATCCAATTGTTGTTAAGGATAACGACCAACACTTTAATTCGAATACCAAGGTTGCAAAATCGCATTCCATACAATTCCTTGAGTGTACTGGACCTAGTACCAAATCTGGTAAACTCACGAATTTCTCTAGAGGGACAGCACTCGTTTCACTAAAAGCAAAATCTGTGACTTCTATAGAAAATTCTATGGATAAAGAAAATTTCATTCCGAAATCAACAAGACCTGAAGTTCATGGAGAGGAAATCAGTCGCATTCACAAACCTATTCAGAAAGAAGGACCGATTGCACATCTCAATCTACCTTTGAACAAGCAACGTCTACTCCGAGTGGGAAACAGTATCGCCAAGTCTGACTTAAATATTAGTAAAAGGAACCGGTGGTCTTATCAGGACATCATCACGAAGTAACACCCTTTGCTGCACATTGCTACGACAAAATCAAACATCGAGGACGCCACTTCACAGATAGAGCGACTAGGTCAATAGGCTGAAACGTTAAGACGAAACGCTTAATGTTGTCCGATACTCACAAAGATGTGACATTTTGCAAACTCGGACGAGGACAAAGTTCTAACTCTCGTCATACTTACCGGAGGACCATCTTCGACCGTCATCGCCGTCTAACAATGTTGGAGAAAACAGTTTCCATTATCACAACAACAATTATGGAACATTCTACAGATCACAGCAATCTCATTGTAAGGACAAGAAACTGTGCCGAACCCAGTTTCCCGTGGAATTAATTTATTCTGGAAACTTTATATTGAAAAGTCGTGAGTTGAGACCTGATATTTCTCGCACGACCAATACTGGACATTTCTCTTGTACATTATCAATTTATGTTTGGATTTATTTATTATCATATATTCATATGCGATTTAGTTATGGAATAGTGATATCAGATAGACATCAGACGGGGAATATTCTGTTACACCGTTCCTCAATTTGTATAGTTCGTTTGATTATATTCTTAATCTGTTTATGTGTTCCAGTTTAAGAGGATTATTCATCTTTAACCCGATAAGAACGTTAAAACATCGTATCATCGCTACCTTTCCTTTTCTCGCACGTATCCATTACAGGAAAACTGCAAGGTCATTTCAATCACGAGGAATATTTCGTAGAGACGTCATATTGGACACAATTTGTGGCTTACCACAGGGTGAGATAATTATATAACATTGTATTTGAAGCCTTTAAATTGATTTAATACCACATACATTTAATGTATATATTTGAATAGATTTATTGTTTTCTATATGACATGGTTTTCATTGTTAATTAAGTGAAAGTCCGTTCCGCTGGAGTAGTCAGGCTGAATGAAACTGTCTGTTAATCCTCCTTGATCTACTAGTACCTAGTATCTTCGCCCTCTGCGGGGTGCAATATGGGATCGAGGTGTTTGTCGTTGAGGCTCTCTGTGGGGAAGCCTTTGGACGCGCACCTTGCTTTTCATACTTCTGCTTGTCGTCATTTGTTTCCATCTCATCGTCATCGGATAGGATGAATTTATTTCCATCTATAAATAGCTTATCCCGTTTCAAATAAGCTTTCTTTTATCTTCTCTAGCCTGTTGAAAATATGGCTATAACATTTTACGTTTGTCATTTATCTCTTTTGGGAATTGTTCCTGGATACCATAATGAGTCCCTTTTAGTTCCTTTGTCGACGACCGAACAATTTCTCTATCTTTGTAGTTTTTAAAGCGGCATACGATAGGTCTTGTTTTATCAGAATCCCATCTTTTCTATCACGAAATTCTGTTCCCTTGCCAAAACGATGCGCTCGGTGAAAATCCACAGTTGTCGCCATTTTAAGTTCTCTATACATAAAGTTTCTAATAATGTTTTCTGTTTCTTCTATGGTTTCGTCGTTTTATGTGAGAAACCAGTAAACACTAAGTTTTCGCGCATCGACCTTGTTTGCAAATCAAGATGCCTTTCGTTCAAGTTGTTGAAATCACGGCGAATATCATCTAAATCAATAACAATTTCTCCATTATTAATTTGTATTTTAGAGACAGTTCTTTTGAGATTTTCCCGTTCTGTTTTACTAACTTCAAAGCTGTCATTTACAAATTCCATTCCCTTTTCAATTTCGTCAATCCTTGTATTAACAGTGTCAACATTTTAACCAAATTGTTTAATGAAGACTCAATGTTTTTCAACTTTTCGTCAATTTTGTCAAGTGTTGATAGTTTTTGAACATTTGATCCATTTTTGCACTAAACTGTCTATTTTATCATTTGTGTCTGTTCCAATGTTCATTGTTGATTGCGAAAGTGGAAGGCTTTGTGGGATCATATTATTACCCGGACTTTGGGATGCCATATTATAATATCCTTGCATAGGCGACATTTGGTTAAAACCCAGGCTTGGTATGGGCTGCATATGTTGCATAGGCTGTACATATTGTTGTTAAGGTGGATAAGGTTGTTTTCTTGCACAATATTTGGTGAATTACAAAACGAAGTCATATTGTTTGTTTTGGTCAGTTCAGATTGTGTACCGATATGTTTGTTTACATTCTTACTTGTAGAGTGAGTACTGTTCTTCCGTTCGTTCGTTTGTTTTTCGTCGGTTTTACAACACCAATATTTTGGTCCTTGGTATCATTCTTCCTTTTCTTTCCTTTCTTTCCTTCTTTTCTAGATTAACCTTCATCAGGAACGCTCAAAGCCGAATATTTGATGTACATGTATAAGAACTGAAACAGTTAAAGACCTTTGTGACCAACGTGTGTAAAGTGATCACATTACCACTGTAATTGGTCAATAATGGAAGATGAAATTGTGCCTGATTATCGTTAAAATTAAGAATAATAATGTGACTGATTTGATCTGAGATCTTTATTTAATGACAAATTTGAATACATGTACACTTTACAACTTCTTACTTTACCGCTAACCTCATAATGTCGGCATTTTGATTATTAAACGAGATGGTGGGTTTGACACAAAGAAAAAAAAACGATCGAAATAAATAAAAGTATAGAATTTTCCTTTTTTAATTGTTTGTCTCGAAACTTATATTTCGCCGGTTGGTTATCAATCGCCATTAAAATCACAAGTGTACTATTGCTTAAATGATTCAGTTCATTTATATTTTCTAGTCACATATTAGAGTCATTTAAATTCAAGTTTCCAGATAAAAACTTATCTTATAACTTTTATGTAAATATAAGGTTTGATATTACTGAAGAAGCAAGATAAACCTGAATGTTTCAAACCTAGAATTTAAATGCCTTTGTTTTGAAGTTTTGTCATTCAAATATCCACTGCTTCAGATACTGTATAGTTTTGTTTGTTTCAAGAGAATTTATCTCCTATTTATATAAACCAACTACTTCTCGCTAGCTATATTTATTGTCACGACAACCCAAAGGAGCAAAATAACGCAAATATAACTAGTCGCATTATATATAATATTTGGATCCTCAATGATATGAAAACATTTAAAAAAAATCGCAAAAATAAATCCCCACGAAGTCGATTAGAAACGGCTAAACGCGAATTAAAGTATCCGCGAAAATAAGTTGGTTTGCACCATTAGTAATAGAATATATATATTGTGTATATGGGATTCTTGCAAGCGTTATATGTCCGTCAGTCAGGGTTCTCCTGCCTGCCCTAAAAGATCTCAAATACAAGCACAACCTCTAGCAGGAAAATAATATGTGACAATATGAGGCAGCGTTAAACTATAATTTTAGTGATCATCTGTACCCATTTTGATTTCAATTCTAAGGAAAAGTCGTCCCGTTTGTCATAATTTGTTGTTTCATAAAACACTGTTATATAAAACTACTTGAAGAACAACGATCAGGTATTCCGTTATATGGTAAGGCTAAGTTCAGACGGAAAACTGCATGGACTTTAAGGCAATCAAATTTTCAAATGTTCAAAAGGGAATCAAACAACCGTGATAAATGTTTATAAGTAGACTGCGGAATACCAAATTTTAATGTAACTGAAGAAATATAATGCTAAGGATTACCTTTCAATTTCATGCATCTTTACATTTTTAAACATTTTAAACGAATGTGACCTCACACCGTGTCGCATTTGTTTGATTGATCGTTCAACTAATGAACACACAAACTTTTAGAATTAAAGAAGACAATAGCAATGTCCATCAAATTAGTAAATTATTTGAAATATTAAACTTGATATTTTTGCTGTGACGTACCTTGAGTATTTGCATCATATTTTTTTTTAAATATTTCCTATTTTTAATTTTTACTTTTGTTTTAGTTTCAATTATTTTATAGCAAGAAGAACTATTTCATAAAGATTTAAGTTACATGTACACTTTACAACTTATTACTTTACCGCTAACCTCATAATGTCGGCATTTTGATTATTAAACGAGATGGTGGGTTTGACACAAAGAAAAACAAACGATCGAAATAAATAAAAGAATAGAATTTTCCTTTTTTTAATTGTTTGTGTCGAAACTTATATTTCGCCGGTTGGTTATCAATCGCCATTAAAATCACAAGTGTACTATTGCTTAAATAATTCAGTTCATTTATATTTTCTAGTCACATATTAGAGTCATTTAAATCCAAGTTTCCAGATAAAAACTTATCTTATAACTTTTATGTAAATATAAGGTTTGATATTACTGAAGAAGCAAGATAAACCTGAATGTTTCAAACCTAGAATTTAAATGCCTTTGTTTTGAAGTTTTTGTCATTCAAATATCCACTGCTTCAGATACTGTATAGTTTTTGTTTGTTTCAAGAGAATTTATCTCCTATTTATATAAACCAACTACTTCTCGCTAGCTATATTTATTGTCACGACAATCCAAAGGAGCAAAATAACGCAAATATAACTAGTCGCATTATATATAATATTTGGATCCTCAATGATATGAAAACATTAAAAAATCGCCAAACATAAATCCCCATGAAGTCGATTAGAAACGGCTAAACGCGAATTAAAGTATTCGCGAAAATAAGTTGGTTTGCACCATTAGAAATAGAATATATATATTGTGTATATGGGATTCTTGCAAGCGTTATATGTCCGTCAGTCAGGGTTCTCCTGCCCTGAATTTATTTCATTGATAAATGATCAAGCCTAAGGTATAGTTTTCGTGGTCATGTTTTTATCTCAGATACTGTAGGCAATTGGTCAACTACCTTTTGTCCATCTGGCAGGTTTAATCTTGCATTGACCATATTTCCATGGTTGATTGGTAAATGCTTTTATTTTATTTTGGTCTGTTTCTCAGATACTTAACGCAATTGGTCAACTTTATTTGGTATATGAGATTATTGTTAACCAGTGTACACGTCTGTTTGACAAATATCATTTGACCTTGACTTCATTTACAGGGTTCGTTGTGATGTAACGTGTTCCTGGTTTGGTTTATTCTCAGACATTATAATCAATAGTCAATCATGTTTGGTGCATAGAATGATTGTTATCATACATACATGTCTGTCTTGTAGAGTTAATTTTGTATATACTCCACTGTCATGGTTCATTTGAAGATTGGTAATTTTCAGGAGACTGTTGTTCAGTGGTTGTCGTTTGTTGGTGTGGTTGATAGCTGTTTCTCGTTTCTCGTTTTTGTACAGATTAGACCGTTGGTTTTCCTGTTTGAAATGTTTTACACTAGTCATTTTGGGGCCCTTTATAGCTTGCTGTTCGGTGTGAGCCAAGGCTCCGTGTTGAAGGCCGTTATTTATTAAAATTGTTAACTTTTATACATTGTGACTTGGATGGAGAGTTATCTTATTTGAACTCATACCACATCTTCTTATTTATATTAAAGAATTGTAAAGTTCTTTTGTAGGTACTATGAGCAAGTTATGTGTCAAATGTATTCGGTGTACTAAATGGTTGAAATAATACATGTCAATCTAGTCAAGATCACCTGACCTTGACCTAATTGTAGTGGTTTTCTGGTCAACATGATTTTTGTTCTGGTCATTTCTGTATCTCAAATAACTATAGTTGGTATATGGAATGAGTGTAAGATATAATAGTTCGGCTTCATATCCGCTACACAGATCATTGGTGGTGTTTTGTTGACGCGTTATTGGTAGTAAACCTTTTTCTGAATGACTTTCAACATAAATTTAGTTATGATTCAGTAAACCAGGTGAGATATTTCAGGGTGCGAACAGTGTCCGGCGTTTCTTTTAACTACGCAAAAGCGGTAATTATGAATGAATAAAGACATTTTGCTACAAAATTTGATTCAAATTAACGATGTGAATCTTTATATTTAAGGAGCTACGCAGCCATTGACATTGTACGAAGAGCACTGACTAAGATAGGTCCTCTCGCATACAATGCACTGTGGAGTAATTGCGAACATTTTGCATCTTGGTGCCGATATGGTGCCGCAATATCAGATCAGGTATCGTATACATGATGATTGGGTATGTTAACAAGTGGTGTAATGTTTGGCTCAATGAGATATCAAGCGTAATCCATTTTAAACTAGAAATATAGATCTTTTACAAGACATATGCCCATATATCATGTGTCAAACTCTTACTCTGACGTCCCCAGTCTTGACAACTAATTAAATAAAAGTTTATTAACAATGTGCCGTAAAAGATCTCAAATACAAGCACAACCTCTAGCAGGAAAATAATATGTGACAATATGAGGCAGCGTTAAACTATAATTTTAGTGATCATCTGTACCCATTTTGATTTCAATTCTAAGGAAAAGTCGTCCCGTTTGTCATAATTTGTTGTTTCATAAAACACTGTTATATAAAACTACTTGAAGGACAACGATCAGGTATTCCGTTATATGGTAAGGCTAAGTTCAGACGGAAAAACTGCATGGACTATTAAGGCAATCAAATTTTCAAATGTTCAAAAGGGAATCAAACAACCGTGATAAATGTTTATAAGTAGACTGCGGAATACCAAATTTTAATGTAACTGAAGAAATATAATGCTAAGGATTACCTTTCAATTTCATGCATCTTTACATTTTTAAACATTTTAAACGAATGTGACCTCACACCGTGTCGCATTTGTTTGATTGATCGTTCAACTAATGAACACACAAACCTTTTAGAATTAAAGAAGACAATAGCAATGTCCATCAAATTAGTAAATTATTTGAAATATTAAACTTGATATTTTGCTGTGACGTACCTTGAGTATTTGCATCATATTTCTTTTTAATATTTCCTATTTTTAATTATTACTTTTGTTTTAGTTTCAATTATTTTATAGCAAGAAGAACTATTTCATATAGATTTAAGTTATTGCGGAAAAAGTGAATATTACTTCAAGGGTAAAATGCCTGTAGCGGACCCTCGGTGGCCGAGCATTCTAAGTAGTTCTACTACTATATCACTAAAATGTTAACACTGAGGATGTGAGTTCAAACCCGCACGTGGCAGATGCACTTGCCTCCAATTACAAAAGTTTGGGCAACAAAAATATACAAATGAAATACATCTAACTGTACTAAATTTTGTTTAAACTGTTTGATGGGTCTCTATTTCCGATCCTGGGTATTAACAGTTAATGTATTTTTATACCAATACCAGTTCAGTTTAAATCTTAATGTTAATTGAGTAGGAATCTTGATATTTTTTACTGGTGTTTCTTTCTGGTTGTGAAATTTCCCGAACTCGTAAAATAACATACAATAGAAAGGTCGTGTGCAGTCAAATCATTACCAAGCTCTAAGTACCTTTTACATAAATCCTCTTATGGATTTTAGATGATAAAAATTACTTCAGTCAACACACACCATTACAATCAAATTAAATTAATAATAAGAGTCATGACATGTACAGTGTAAAACATTACCTGTTCATTTCACGCTAATATTGTACAGTATCAATTTTAGAAATTTTGGTTGTTGGTGCGGCTTTTATCTAGGATTGAACACTTTGTTTGCTTGCAGTGACATCTTCGACGTAAATATTTCATGTAAATGTAAGATACAAGTTATCGTTATTTGTATTCCCGGTCAGTCATTTGGTATCTAAACTGAAATTGAGTCTATTTAATTACAGTAGCAACTCAACATGACAAAATATGTCAACGAAATGTTTCATCGATAATCTCTTTCAGTAATTTTTAAGTTTAAGAGCCCTTCCAGACAAGTTGTGTTTAAAATGTAAGATATCATTTCTTGTGGTTGTGGCCTGTTATCTTCATTTAGTACCTTTAATGTTACTGATCATCTGTTAACTATTGTTGCCTTTGTTAACAGTTTATTCAGTGTCCTGGATGGTATGAACAATAGGTTCCGAAGAATAAGAAACAAAACGAAAAAAAAAAACAAAGTCTTATATTTTAACTCAACATTCCGCTACAAAGGAACATCCGTCCACACCTGAATGAGACCTAGATAGTGATAACAAATTTATTGCATTTGCCCTTGAACTTGAAATTATTCGCAGCGCAGATACAATTATGCATAGTTTAGACTGCTCTTATCTTCAATCAAATCAAGAAATGGACATAGAGGGTTTGTAAGGATTTGTCATATTTTTACTGTATGAGGAACGATTTCGATTGTGAATTTTCTAGTAGCAATACTTATACCGCACCTGTTTGGCAATTATTTAGTATAGAGTTGGGTGCAGACCAAGTATTACATGTAGACCTGCGGAAAAAGTTAACGCGGCGTTTACTCGCGTGCACTTCATGTAAACGCAGGTGTTAACTCTGCGTTAACTCCGAAATTTCAGTAGACATAAAAAGTAAACGGGCGTTTACTTTCGCGTTTACCTCCGCGATAATGTGAAAAATGCGCGTCTTCTATTTTTGTAAAAATAAACGCACGTTTACTGATTGTTGTAAACGCGCGTTAACGCAGATTGTCATCGTATCTGCCGTAAAGAATGTTGACCAATTACTCTTGATTTTGTATACAACATAATTTTACATGTACACGTAGTTTTGCAGTATTTATAATGTTGGCATAATTGTTTTCAAATATTTTGTAGTCGATATTTGTACATGTAACTTTTAAAAGAAAATATAGAAAATCCGCTATTTGAAGTTATTGGAACTGTTTTTTGCAATTAATAAAAGTTGATATTTCGAATTTAAAGTGTTTTGAATTGTTACGGTTTTAAACACACATACGTAAAATATTAGGATAAAGGTCATTTTAACAAAATAAAGAAAAAAAAAATGTACAAATGTACACGAAGTTTATTTGATAATTTACACAATTAGTTAACGCGAAAGTGCACGTAAAATACACTTGTGAAATCTGTAGTAAAACGCCAGTTTACTTTAAAGTGCACGTAAAATAAACTTTTGAAATCTGAAGTAAACGCCCGTTTACTACTGACTAAACGGACACAGAGTAAACGCGCGTTTACTCGGGTGACATTCAAAATTTCCATTTTGACCGCGTTAACGTAATTATATTAAACGCGCGTTTACTAGTAAACGGGAAAATTGAAGTTAGCTAACGAAATATGTGCACGCGCCGTTAACGTGCGTTTACTTTATGTAAAGCTTGGTCTGCACCCAACTGTATGTTGATACGATATACAAGGATTTGTGTTTTCTATTATGATATCCGTTAAAAGGCTGTTGCTAACAGTGTAATTTTTAACCGAGGATTGATTTCTGATTTTACATTGAAAGTGATGTCTTTAAAATATAATCATGATCATTTTGACTGTCATTGACTACCGATGTCACGGATAACCCAAGATATGCTATATTGTCGTTGTCAAATGCCATCTTTTTCTTGGTTATGACATTCCTGGATGTAAAGAGGACGAAAGATACCAGAGGACAGTCAAACTCATAGATCGAAAACAAACTGACAACGCCATGGCCATAAATAAAAAGACAAACAGACAAATAATAGTACAGAAGACACAACATAGAAAACTAAAGACTAAGCAACACGAACCCCACCAAAAACTAGGGTGATCTCAGGTGCTCGGAAGGGTAAGCAGATTCTGCTCCACATGTGGCATCCGTCGTGTTGCTTATGTTATTACAAATCCGGTAAATAGTCTAATTCGGTATGTCACATTCGTGAAAAGGGCAGGGTATTGTAGTTACGACATAAGGAACATATCCAATATCATCTGTGAAACGCTTATTCCATAACGGTCAACCAACTCGTGATGGCGTCCGTAAAATTTACGAAGGGATGATTTCAACTTCACCATTTGGAACTCTTGGCTTAATAGCTTCCTTGTGAGCAGCAATCCTCTATCAAGGAAATCATGATAGGAAACACAAGCCCGGGAATATCGTATCAATTGGGAGATATATACTCCGTATGTAGCATATCACGAAACAATTCCTTGCCATGAGTATCGCAGCAGCCGCCATTGTTGAAAGTGCAAACTGCTATTAAGGATAAACTTGATATTCTGAATATTTTCTTTGCCTATTAACAAAGAACACTTTTCATACATAATTTAGTCTAATACAAATAAAAGGAAAAGAGGAATAATCAATTCTGGAATTTATTCGAAAAAAATTTCTCTCTTAGTGTCGATTCTCGCAGCACTTAATCTTATATAACATTTTGGAGATGTGGTATAATTACCAATGCATGCAATAACTATCAATCTGAGTTAAAACGAAGTGAAGTAGAAAACTTGTTTGATACATAAGCATTTGTTAACAATAAGTCTTCATATATTTGTAACACTCAGAAACGTGTCCGATTCCCCAAACGTGTCCATATGACGTCACTGACCTGCAAAACATGTCTAGGTGCTAAAGGGTGCCAAAACGTGTCATTTTAAGAACGCCCAAACGTGTCTATTTTTAAAGAACGCCCAAACGTGTCCATTCCCCAAACGTGACAATATAAGGCCTAAACGCTCAATTAAATTAAGTTAATTTTGGCCTTCAAGTAACAATAAAATGTCCACCAATATTAAATATATAATTTTGTTATTCTTCTTCTATTGACGTATTCTCCTTTTAATTTACTCTTTCATCTATTGACCTACCCCAAAGCGTGACTGGAGAACAGACATATGGTTAATAAGGTCTTCTTCCAACCGACTGTTAAATCCTTGCGAAAATTAGGCGTCCGTTTGGCTATGTGGGATGTATAAGTACGTAGCCACGTCCAGTCAGAATGGGGATGTTAAACCTGAAACCTCGTGTAGGAAGAGATAAACCTACCTTATGTATTTATTGTTAATATGTTCTAGTCTTGAATATGCATGAGATATTTGCCGCTAGATGTTTATCAACCATCAATCAATGAATTTATTGTCTTAGATATGCTCGAAACAATTGCCACAAGCAACAATCAGTTAATCTTTTACTTTTCCTAGTCGATTATTACCTCTTTCACAATTGATTTAACGTAATGCGACAGTTAAAAGGATGATGCACATTCAAAATTACATACATTTAATATTGGAATTTACGAATACAGTTTTAACGTATTTTAACGATACCTTAAGGTAATAACGGTTATGAATTATAAGGTTGGTATCAGGGATGGTAATGATACATGCAAATTTATTCCTCTTGTGTATGTCTCTTTTGTGATGCTCGAACCCAAAAACTTAATGCCAGTACATACTTTGAAGAGCTGATAAAAATCAGTGCAATATTCTCAAACATTATTAATATGCATGTAGTTAGACATCACTGGAGTATATTGGTACAAAAGAATTCACATAGTAAACTATGAATGTAACTGTACAAAACAAAATAATTGCAATTTGTTTATGTTCGCTCTAAATATGCATGAAATATTTGTCATTGGACATTAAGCAATCAACAGTAAAGAGTTAATTGATATGTTGCAAATCAAACATGCAATTATGCTAAATAAACCGGCGTTGAACAAATTAGTGCTAATAAATTTTGGATGTTCTTCTTTCAACTCTGTTTCTTTTTAATTTCCGGTAATTGTGTCCAAAAACTTCAGCATTTATGTCCTTTAAATGCGGCTTTAATCTTTTTTGGATCCCAACATCTACAATCGTAAAATTGAATTGCCGTAAACGTTATTGACGACACTGAGGACATAATAGCGCTAAAAGTTTTGAGACGTTCAGGCGTCTTATAGTAGACACGTTTTGGCGAATAACAATTATCGGACACGCTTGGGGATGTGAAATCAGACCATTTTGGGCGATTTATGATTTTACGGACACGTTTGGGGGATGGACACGTTTGGGAGTGTTACATATTTAGTACATGTATATATAGGAATCATATATATTATGTACAATTAGCTTGCAAAACACACATTTTTTGTGTAAAGCTCATGAAACCCAAGATATCAATCCACATTTCAGTTGACTTGAAAATTAGTAAACATCGGAATCAATTTGGACCATTTTAAGTATCGTAAAATAAGCCTTAAACATTGAAACTAGAACAATCGATACAGATCTATCTCTCTCTTTTATCTGACATTTTGTACAATAGTATGCGATCATATAAACTAAGTATGTTTTATTTCCACCAGACACAACTTTTTCATACATTTATATTTAAAAGTTAAAGGAAGTGACATCAATATTGATGGGGATCATTCTCTAGCTCAAAACGTTTAACGGATGGGTTGCAATCATTTAAAGCAATTGATTTGCATCCAGAAAGCAATTTGATATACCTGTTTTCTACTACTAGGAAACAAATATGACTGACAGACAGACGGGACTGATAGACTGGCTGATTTATGGACGGGTTGAGATCTATGCACATGTTCCCAACTTCTTTGTCAATATTTAGACAATAAGAGCTAGATTCAGGTAATAATATATAAATTTGCAAGTTACAAAATAGGAACAAAGGTGTTATCGCTACAAACAAAGCTGGAAGTAAATATGCTGAGTTATTTTGTCTTGGAAAAAGTTGTTTGTTGTTAATAGTTTGGCGTCATATTCATTATCTTACACAATATGTTCGGTAATTGAATAGCTAGCTCTTGCAATAAGATGCGATTCGTTTTACAAAGATAGAAATGCCCAGTCAGGATCATAAATACTAGAAATGCGCACATTTACTTTGAAAAAAGCTTATATTTCAATCAAACTACACATTAAAATTTCGATATATATATATATTGATTTGTCGGTTATCTGTTTAAACAGTATTTTGAAATGAAACGCTAAAACTTAAACCTGTTCTAGGTTTTTTACCTCAATTAACTTGTCAAATTATGTGAAATTAAACTTACTAGATAAACACAGATACTCGATAGCATCCTTCAGTGTTCCGGTACTGACATGCTTTCTTACATATTTTTGTTCAAGAAATTTATCAACTCTCTCAGACACTTAAGTTAGTAAACCAAAAGAAAATCATCATTCACAAGAAAAGTATACAGCTTTAATTATCGTAATGTATCTGGTGTTTTAATGTATATAAATAAGGAATGTATTCCTCCAAACAACAGTTTAAAGGGTAGTATATAGAAAACAAAATCGTGTTGACAAATAGCATTCTGCAGCAAACATATATATTGAATATTCAAAGTGTATAGTTCTGTTCCTATACACAGATTTTTTATATCATAAATCCATCCACTGTTCATTCTTGTTTCATATTTTTTTTTGAATGTGGTTCCTGCAACAAGGATAAAAATCATAATTATAAAAACAACATTTTCTTTTTAAAAAGAGTTGTACCGCTTTGTTCGACGATAATTATTGACGGAGAATTAAATCACCAATTGTATTTCTATATTCGTCGCCTAAACGCGTCTCAACTTATGTTTACAAAACTTAAACATGTTAAACTACTGCTAGATTATGACACGATGGACATCCTGAAAGGTGTTTTAGTTTGTGGCGATCTACATAGGAATACTTTCAACATTTAAACCAAACACAGGCATTCGGTAAAAAGCAAGATACAACTTCTATTGGTATGCCTTAGATTTTCAAAACATTTTATTTTGATTATTACATAATTGCATAATACGTAAACAATACATTCAGCGGGCAAACGATTCGTTTCTGCTTACAAAAGTGTATGATGATTATGTAATGGGCTGACCTGGTCTTTTGAATTGGTAGATCTAAAAATACAATGAGCATTACAGTTAAACAAGTAGATCTAGACCAAACACTACGCCGAAAACAATTGTTCGTGAATCATCAAAATAATTTATTTATATTTCTGATAATAATTAATTCAGTTTGGAAAAAGAAAACGCATTACAAAGTATGTTCTTCGAGATGAAATAAATTGCATTATTTAATTGAAATTAAATTTATGGTTTCTGTAGTCTTATATTTTATGAAAGGAATCATTTTCTTTCTTTATTTTTGACATTTAGTTTGAAAATTCCTACGACATGTCTTACGTTCTGTATTCTTAAGATACAATGATAATCGTCTTATCAACAATTAAACAGATTATAGATTTATATGCTTTTTAATATAAAGCAACTATATGCACAGAATTTATTTGTTTTACACAATTTGATTTAGAAGAAAACCCCACATGGTTATAAAATACAAATAATCACACCATTACTAAAACAATTCTGTATTCATATTCTTGTAATGGTTAGAAAATACATCAAATAACACTATTAAAAACTTAATCCCAATTTCATATTCTATCTTTAGAAATTTACATTTGACATCACTTGTTTGACGTTGAAACATTCATGTGACGACCAGTTCATTATTCTATTGTGTCGTATTTGTGTTCAGTCGTAAATCAATTGAAGGTGTTCGTCGTTTTCTGTGGTTTACATGTTGAAATTTTATTATTTATTTATTTATTTCTCTGTCCTGAATGTTCTTGCATTTATTTGTACTGTATTCCTGTCACGTAATGTTGTCATTTTAACGGTATTTGTAACATTGCCATATAAGCAGGAGGTTTGGCTAGCCACAAAACCAGGATCAATCCACCATATTTTCTTAAAATGTCCTGTACCAAGTCTGGACTATATCAGTTGTTATCACATAGTCCGTTTCTATGTATGTTGGCGTTTGTTTTGTAGCAGTTCAGTGTTTCTGTTGTTCCGTTTTGTTTCCTCTTAAAGTTGATGTGTTTCACTTAGTTTTGGTTTGTGACACAGATTTGTTTCAAGTAAATCGATATATGACTATTGAAAAGCGGTATACAAATATTGCCTTTATATATCTCAGACTCTTTAGATGATTTTGATAGTACGATGACCGTTTAATACTAAAATGCATTAATTAGTGTTCAGAAAACATGTACTTTCTAAGATTTGAACGTTGTAGTACACATTTGTATCGGCTTCTCTTCGTCAAAACCTCGCCAACACCTATTTAAAGCTCCAGAATTGTATAATGCCGTCTTGTACCTCCTTTTGTGTGGTATTTCCCACATGATTTTTTAGTTTCCTTCCTCGGAATTTAGTTATTACTCCAGCAAAATTATAGAACAAAGACCACAGGTTTTGTTTTAACTAAGTTTTTAGAACTTAACAAAAGGATTTCAAACTTGTTGAGGTTGTGCATCATCCAAGTTGTTTATTATAACTTTGTTTTAATTTTCCTATTTTATTCTTCAATATTCACTGCACAAAAAGTTAAGCGAAACAATTTCTAAATGAAAATAAAGCAATTCAAAGATTTGTGTTCTCAATTTTCCAATCATTTGCGTACTCAAAATCCTAAAGTAATGTTGGTTGAATTGCAAACACTAATCACGGTTATAAAATTGAGAATGGAAATGAGAAATGTGTCAAAGAAACAACAACACATCCAAAGAACAGAAATCAGTCCAAGGTCATCAATGGTTCTTCAACACGGCGAGAAAATCCCGCACTCGAAGGCGGGCTTCAGCTCTCCCTAAACATAAATGAGCACTAGTTTCAGTGAAAATGGACGTCACACTCCGAAACATATTATTGAACTAAAATTTATAAAAAATAAAAGACTTACAGAGACTCCTGACTTGGGACAGGCGCAAAATATGGCTGGATTAGACATATTTTAATATCTCAATCCTCCTTATACCTCTAGACAATGTAGAATTAACACAACGTTATGCACACAGTAAAACTCAGTTAAAAAATCGAGTCCGATGTAAGAATAGGTAACAGAATAAAGTCTGTGAAAAAGACAATGATACAATATACAAGTAGCAATAACTGACATGCCAGCTCCAGACCTCGATTAAAATGACTGAAGTATTATGTCTCCATCATATGAAAATCAGGTACAATACCTTCCGTTAGGCGTTAAGTGTCATACCGTCATAAAATATAGAAGAACATAACCCGTATTATGCTAACAACTGGTTTTAGAATACACGTGTTTATTTCCGATGCAAAGATCCTCTGATTGAATCAATATTAACATGATTAATTCCATTCATAACGGAATACATCTACATGTATAGCTAATCATTTACTCAACTAACTAGACATTCATGACATTGCTTACCTTTTACAACAATATAATGAAAAATCGTTTGTATGATTCTTTGATGTCTCGTTTTGAAAAATATGTCTTTTGTTCAATGCAGCAAATCCTTTTGGTACTATAAAGAAAATAAAGAGATATAAGAAGATGTGGTATGAGTGCCAATGAGACAACTCTCCATCCAAGTCAAAATTTATAAAAGTAAACCATTATAGGTCAAAGTACGGTCTTCAACACGGAGCCTAGGCTCACACCGAACAGTAAGCTATAAAGGGCCCCAAAATTACTAGTGTAAAACCATTCAAACGGGAAAACCAACGGTCTAATCTATATAAAAACGAGAAACGAGAAACACTTATGAACCACATCAACAAACGACAACTACTGAACATCAGATTCCTGACTTAGGACAGGTGCAAACAAGTGCAGCGGGTTTAAACGTTTTAATGGTACCAAACCTTCACCCTTTTTCTGAAACAATAGCGTAACATCACAACATAGAAAGACACACTATAAAATATCAACTGAAATAGCTTAACTCAATCAAAGGACATATTAACACCATTGAACATACACTGAACACATTAATTTGACCTATGATACAATGTAAATTCAAAATAAATAAACTAAGGAAGAATAATAAAAGTAACATGTTATATCGGTATGAAATGTTAAACAATTTAAGAAAAACAATATGCTCGAACAAAAATATCAGCCATTTGCAATAACTTTAAACACAGGTAAATGAAAATAATTTTGTTGTTAGGTATACGTGTACAGTTACAATAGAGAAAGGAAATATTTTAACAAAATAAATAATTTTGATGTTCATAGTACGAGGTGGAAATTTATATTAGTACCAAACACTTATCAAAGCTGGTATATAGACCAGATATAACCCTGAATAACATTAAATAACAAAAATAGCATTACAATTAGTATCAACAGGTCAAATAAACAAGAAAGTACGATTTGAGAGTACTCGCAGTTACTGACAGCTAGTTAAAAGCCAAAACAATTAATAATAAAAATCATGCATCAGAGACTAAAATCAACTAAAACACATCCCAGGGATTTAGTATTTTAACGTCATGGACAGTTAAAGAAGACATGACTTATGCAATGACAAAATAAATGTATCGACAGACAGTAGGATAGTTAGGAGTTTAACCTCTTTATAGATCAAAATGAACGTGGGTGTGTCTTTAAACATCCCGTTTGAAAAGAATACAAATTTAGTTATGTTTTAATTTGCTGATGACAAAATCGATGTTAGTGCCAATGTAAACTATATTCAAAGATCTAATTACAACATTGGTAAAATAACCTGAACTAATAAGTTTATTTAAAGGTTCGATGAGTTTACACGGATCACATAGTGATTTCCGCGGTTTAAATACAATATTACCGTAAGATTTAGGATGTGAAATACCGTTTTAATCAGTTTTCTACAGGTACAGCCAAATTTACTAATGAAATCTTTGTATCTATGAAAGAACTTAGCAAAAGTTTTATGTAATTTATGGTAACGAAATCCCTGACTTAATAATTTACTAGTGATGCATTGATTACGTTCGTTAAAATCTATGACATCACTACACACACGGGCATAACGAACGAGTTGGGATATATACACACCGTATGATGGAGCCAAAGGAACATCGCCGTCTAAAAAGGAAAATTAACAATAGGGAATGAAAATCGTCTCTTTTGTCGTAAATTTTCGTATGGAGTTTTCCTTTAGAGATTGAAATGTCCAAGTCCAGAAAAGGACAACTACTGCTGTTTATGTTAGATTTAGTTAAAGTAAGTTCTATTGGGTAAATTTCGGTAGTATATTTAGAGAACTCTGGATTATTTAACGAAAAATATCATCTAGATAACGGAAGGTATTGTTGAATGTATCAACCATATGTAACAATGACGTGTCTTTACTGAGTTTGGTCATAAACTGAGATTCATAGCAATGCAGGAATAAATCTGCTATTAAAGGGCGCAGTTAGTTCCATAGGAATACCTACTACTTGTCGATACACTTTATCGCCGAAACGTACATATATGTTGTCCAGGAGAAAATTTAAAGCTTCAATCATATCTTCACATTTCCAGTAAGTGTATCTAGCATACTTTCCTTTTCGTTACAGAAAAAGGCTTTAAACGAGTTACAGCAAATAAATTTGTAATGAGATTTTCAAAAGACCATTTAATTAAATATGAAAACTTTTTCTTGATAAGATTGTGTGGAAGTGTAGTATAGAGTAGAAAAATCATAACTGTCAACAGAATTAAAAGGACCATCAAAAGCATGTATTTTATCTAAAACCTCTAAAGAATTTTAACACTCCAAAATAATTAATACCATTATTTTCATAAGCTTTATTACAAAAGTTAATAACAAGTTCTTTGATAGTAGTAAGAGAGGTAGTTAGAAGAACTGATAGATATTGGAAGTAGAACACTTACTAGATGCGGAGATGAAACGGAATTTAAATGGTTTTTGTGTAATTTAGGTAACCAGTACATAGTAGGGACTTTCAAATGTTCGGAAGAGGCTTTAAGCTGGGTAGTGGCAGTGATATGCTTGTTTACAATTTGACTCTCTGTGGAGCGTACGGACCTGAATGTAGATGAATTTGTAATTTCGTTTTGGAGAACTTCCGTGTATTATTTGCTGCTTTGTCTGCCGGTACGAACACAAACCGCTTTGCGAGTACTTGAGTTTATTTTTATTCTGGAAATGGGAATATCATGGACCCTATTACTAATTTCAGAATTGTTTTCAAAATGAGATATACGAATATTAACAGTATTCATAATTTTATTCAAATAACTGTCTAGAGATTTTTATCAGATTTTCACGTTTACACCAATTTTACAGTAGACAGACAGAGCGTCTTTAATAACCTGACGACACTGTTTCCAATCTATTTTAGATGGAGGACGATATTTCGGTCCTTTTTAAGAAAAGTTATGACCTCACGGTCTTCGACGATGTTGAGGTCTCTTGTAAGGAGGTATGTTATAACATGTATATATATATGTATATAGAATAAACTCCCGAACTACAGCTGTACTGTTGGCTTTGAAATATTTGGCCTTGATCAAGATCGATTCAAAAAGCGGACGCATGAAATTTATAACGTGTTGTTTTCATGTGTGTAAGAGGCATTTTATCATTAATAGTACAAACACATTATATTTTAAGTATTCTTGATTATAACAAGGAATATAATACGGAGAAGGTAAAACTTTGAATAATTGATATATAACACAGAAGCTTTACATTGTACGATGAGATATGTTTACCATTGCATTCAGCATATTTTGTTTTTAATTTTAAGACAAGCTATTGTTTTCTTACAATCTTTAACCATTCGAACGCAGTGAGCATATACAGTGATTAAAATTGGTATAAGTACCAATTACACAACAATCAATCAGAGTTCAAATGAAGTGGATGTAAGTAATTATAGGTCCCTATACTACCTTCAAGAATGATTCTAACCCATTCCGTATACATGGTATAGTCAGCATAAAAGACCATGACATGACAAAATGTGAAAAATATCTAGTTTCATTTCGAACTTTGATCTTCTAGCTAGAAATAGTAGGAAAATACCAGTATTTCCACTTAACTTTCCTCACTTTACGGTTTACCATTCTATAATGGAAAAGGATGACTTGGGCAAAATAAATCATATAGTCAAACGGATATAAAATTATCTTCAATTTTAAGAATTGATGTTAATTATATTTACTTTTATAGAACAATGCTCTTTTGGTCACTACATATACCATTTTAGTAGTTATACAGCCATGAAATGACTACAAACTAAGTAAAATGGCGACATAATTAAACAGCCTGACTTGCTTTAAATACACATAGAACACAATCGTTTTCAAAAATATATTCAAAATATGAGTCTTTTTGTATTGATTCATTCACCCATTCATTATTTATTTTGACCATTTTGACGATGTGTGTGCTCTGTTTTAATTAAGCCAAAAGGACAATAATCTTTTTGTACACTTGTTGCACATCGTGCCGATGACATCGTTCTAAAGACGTCGCAAAACATATTTCATATATCGTTTTTAATTGTGAGATTCTTAAAATAATCGAAATTTAAACTGTTCCAAACGAAATTTTTAAAATTCATTTGAATATACTTAACAAAGATAATACATGTAACATTAAACTGTCAAGTGATAAGCGTTTGCTGCTTTGAATTCGTCATCTATCAGTTAACAATGTTCGGGAAATGTAACCAATCGGTTAATATACAGATAATTCGCCTATTTCGGTAACTTAGCACCCATAAGATCAACACTTATCTTGAGCTGATACAAAGACAAATTATATCGGTCAATCGATAGGAATGTGCGATGCTAACCGTAAATTGTATGTAGTGTTCGTCATCCTAACTTGTCTTTTTGTGTTTTAGTTTTAGTTCCAGAGCCTTGTTAGGAAATTTCTTAAATTGTATGAATGCATGTGCATAGCATACAAGTTGAGATATGTAATAGCCGTACTACGGAAGAGAGATTACATTATGGATAGAATGGGAATTTTACAATGGTTAAAAGGCTATTAGTAGTTAATTCTATAAGGTCTGAAAATATTCAACAAAGTTTTGTTTGCCCTCGATTGAGGCTTAAAGGTATTTGACTGTTCTGTAGACTCTTTGTGTGTAAACCGAGTCTAAACTGTAATTAAACTGCTAGAATTAACTTGACTTAATCGCAACTTTGTTCTAAGTCTAAAATACATTTCATGAAGCTTTTACTGTGTTAAATTAAGTCGGTCCTGTATTTGCTAGAATGTAGATTGTGCTTAAATCTTGCTTTTCGTTACCTAATCTGAATCTTACGGCACATTTGCCACTTTTATCAAACTCAATTTACATCTGTGACTTTTCGTAGAGTTAGAATTTAATTAATATGTAGAATTAATACGATTTAGTACATTTAAATCCTTCTTAAATTTTAGTGTTCTAGGTTGATCAAATAGCATGATGTTTTCTGGATTTTATTTACACATATGATACTCATATTTAATTGTGTATCTTTGCATATTATATTTTACAAGATATAACTTGAAAAGAAAAACAAAATAATGCAATGGAGCCTGAATGACTTATCTTGATTATTTTGGTTGACAAGAAAGATTCCAAGAGTAACTTCAAAAGGTCTCTTTTCATCATTCTGGTCACAATGATCATATTTCGTAGAGAACCTTCAATGCAGCATTCCTGTCATGTTTATCTGCATGTAATATTACCCATATTATGTGAAAGTCGAATATAAAATGAATTTATCATAGGGTTTTAAGGAAAAGAAGCTATTTCTTCTAGAAAATAATAGAGGTACAGATTCAACCTGCTGCCTATTGTTTTTCCTCAATAAAAATCGTTTAGTGATTGTGAATGACCTTTTATACACATACATCATGTTAGTCGAGTTTAAAACAAATCAGACAAATAGTTGAAGAGAATAAGTTGAAATTGCAACACGCGATTTTCGAACAGTTATAAATGTGCAGTTCATAGTAGAGAGTCTCAAAATAATAAATCCAATACTGATTACAACAGTCAGCCTTGTATCAAGAGAGAATATATATTTAAAAATTGGCGTATTACAATAATTATAAATTGCTAAGTTGTTTTCTGATTAATATCAACTGAGAATTGTTTCACTACTTCCTGCGAAATTTAGTTGTATTTGACAGTTTCCGAAAGGAAGGTTACAATAATAATAATGTGAGGATTTAAATCGAAAATAAGTGCTGACAATAATTATTTATGGTAGACGTTCAGGCAATAATTAATGTTGTACGTTTTAACACATATAGTTTTGTCTTATCAGGGAATAAAATGGCCTTTTAGAATCAAATTTAGCCTCGTAGATTTTTTTTTTTCGTTAGTAGGAACTATTATAGACTAGTATTTGTAGAGATAATCATGCTTTAATATTAGTTTCATGATTTTAGACAAGCATATACAATGACGAATGTTCACAGACAACCGACGACAGAAGACGTCTAAGGTCTTCATATGAATGAAGACATTTCAAGTTACTTTTTTTGCTTGGTGTGCTTAACATTAATAGAAACTTTTGTTCGTGACAAGAAAACCCACCTTGCATATGTGTTATTGCATTACTATATGCTGTTTTCAAATATAAGATATATTAAACGTAGATAAAAATAGATTTAGTGCATGACATATGCATTGACACACATTATAATTTGTCATAGTTTGAAAAGAAACCGTAGTTTAAAAAAAAAAAATTAAATGGTTCAACACTATTGTCACACAGAGCGATATAATCTTTCTCACGAAAAACTTTTAAAAGTACATTGTGGGAAAAATTTATTGGCAATATCTAAATATAGTACCAATACGCACGTTTTGTGCTGAATAAATATTCCAAGCTAGATCTATTTCATGATTCATTTATTGGAAATCCCTAGTATAAGTTATTTTTATTGGTTATAACTTCAACCTATACAGCCTACACACTGTTTTTAAAACAGTAATGCATTTTACGGAAGATAAAATTTAGTTTCTTTAACAATGTTAAAACACATCTTATAATATAGTCAAAACTTCAAATCTTGCATTTGTGCAGATATATAATTATGATGATTTGTAAAGGCATCATATGCATCAATAATAACGATTTACCTGTATGATGATGAATACTAGGAAAACCATATGATGTTTGAGATGAGCATGGGGTAGATATTCAAAGTGTAGTTGATTCACAATATCTAATGTAAACTTTTGTTAATGAAATGATGAATTATTCTAAATACTAAAGTGTTTCTACTTCCAGACAGATAATATTGAAGCCGTATCTGGTATTTTGGTTTTAGTGCTCCTTAATATCGTAGTTGATGTAGGTTGATTTTTGTTTATTGCCCTCGCATGTTCTTTTCTTCAAGTATTTTCTGAAGAATTGAAATGATCTTAGAAACAAAAGTCTAACCAATTTACATTTTGACTAAGATATGTGTATGTTACAACATCTGTATATTAAAACCAGCAAGAAATTAAGGAGATGACAAGTACCCATTAAAGGGTAAATTATAATGTTTGATATCGCTTGTGGTTGACGGAAGTCCCTGCTGATAAATTAAGAAATAACAAAGAAATTAAAGTTCTAACTCCTCAAGCAAACCTGACTTCATATGAATTTTGCTTATTAATTTGAGTCTGTTTTATAGATAAAATGTACCTAAATGACGTATATATACTTCACTGGCTTGTAAATGTTAACGTTTGAGTATTTTTGTTCAAGGAATTGTAGAAACGCACTTAGATTCTTATACATCCTTGGCTTTCAAAAATACGGTTTGACCGCTCCAGATAAAGACAAATCCAGGAAAGTGCTTCACACATGACATTTATAACGTGTTATTATCATTTGGAAATAATAATAATAAGCAGTGAATTAGAGAAAATTAACATAACAAAATATTTCAAATCAGCACGAAAGTGGAAATAACATTTCATTAATTTCGTGCTTATAACATGTTGTATTACAATGTATTATTAGAAATATTTTATTTACTTTAATGATACATAGTAATGCTCCAAAAGTAGGTAGGAGTAAGTAAAATTAGGAGTTCAAGCTCTGTCTCCTATTTGCAAAATTATCAACGAGAGCTAAAATGTATAATGTGCTATGTAGGCATTTAAATCTCATGCGTCATTGTTTTGCAATTTGTCCACTGCGCCTCCACTAATGTCATTTCAACTCACACTACATTGCGCTAAATTAAATCCAGATTATAAAATCATGTCGTTTGTTGACACTCGAGTAAGACGTGAAATAAAGCTGTATCCTAGTTTCTAAACATTAAGGAAGTACATGTAAACATGTAGGACGACGAGAAAGAATAAACGAAACAACTTCCCATAAGGGCTTGTATTAATTCACATTTTCGATAGTTTCTGCATTGTTGTAGTTAAAACCAAAACGATGTTTAAAGAAAAGTGTAAATAATACTCGCAATGTTGATGTCGAAAACACTGCTACATAATTATCTTATACAGTTTGCGATATAATTTATATATTCCAAGTCAATGTGCGTTTACGTACACATATACCTCAGATCGCGAAAGAGCTCCTCCTTATCACCAGTACATCATCAGTTCAAAAGAAATATGCACTACCGAATACATGAATAAAACTTCATAGAGTCGTCCTTAAAAATATTCAATCATTTTATCTGTAAATTGATATAAGCCAAAATAACGAATAAAAATTCATAAAATCCAAATTAAAATTTTTCTTTACAAATTATCGATCTGTAGATCATGAAAATGGGTAATACTATGTATTGAGTGGAAACTGACAAATAGTCATCTAGCCAAAAGATCGTAATGCAGTTGTTCACCAAAGGGTTAGGAAAATGTAAATTTTGAAACAAATTGATAGTTTCCTTCGTCTGCATAAAATAGTTATCAAAATAACTTGCATATAAATTTTGTTCTTATCACATGTTGTATTATTAGAAGTATTAAAGTTTTTTTTTATCCAAGGCTTTGACTTTTTAACTGTATTTTGAATTGTTTAGCTGGATTTCCTTCAGTGTCTTGTTTTATATGGTCGTCCGTCTGTTCTTTTTGAGATCCACTGATGACTCCGATGCAGGCAAAACTCGCCTCTGGTGTACTAAATTATATTCCTGGCATGTTTGATGAGTTGTTTTATTTTTCAACACCATATCGTATATTATAACCCTGATCAAATATAAATCGTCAAATTTAACTTATAAATGTTTTACAAACTTGTATGCTTGAATGCAATTAATATTTGATGTTTTAAATTTTAAGATATATTAATTGTAGATAAAAACAAAATAAGTGCATGACATATACCTTGAAAAAATATAATTTGTCATGATTTTAAATGTAACCTTCATTTGAATAATAATCTTGATTGGTTAGACACTATTTTTAAAGTATGCGATATAATCTTTTCATTGAAATGTCTTAAAAATACATTATTGGCAAATTTAATTAACAAAATCTAAAAATAGATCCATTGCAAGTATGCACGTTTTGGTTGTCTGTGTAAATGTTCAACGCGTAGATCTGTTTCACGATTATTTTATGGAAAATCCTAGTATGAAATTATTTTGTTGGTTAATATTTCAACCTACACATCATGCACATTTAAATTTAAAAGTTATTGATTTTCACAAAAGTTATAATATAATTTGTTAAGAAAATAACAAGAAAACATTTGATGATAAAATTTAGACATTAATTATTTCATGTATGCTGAGATATAATTATGATTGATAGGCATCACATGCATAATTAAAACAATTTACCTGCAAAATGATTTACTAGACAACACATCTTATGATTGAGGCGAACATTTTATGCGTATGCACAATTACTTAAAAAAGTCTTAAAACATTGTGTGCTTACATTTTGAATCACAGATTTTTTTTAATTCCAAATAACAGGAGATATTTGCTTAAGATAATCAAGTTTTATATATTAAACTGAATGATATAGGAACGCGATATAAATATTTTCACTGGAAAATCTTAAAAGATTCATCGTGGAATGTGTGTTTTGTGCAAGATGTAAATAGAAAACCTAGTCAGCACATTTATACAATCGGAGTAGCACTATTAGGGATGCTTTTTCTGTATAACTGTTTGCTCATGAAATGGTGAAAACATTACAGAAGGACATAGCAAAGCACTAATCTCTATCAATACAGGAATCCGGCAATCACAAGTTAAAAACAACAAAACAAAACAAAACAATAACATGTTAAAATAAATTCATATAAACATGTGTTCTGGATATACCTCAATACCTCCATTTGTGGGTTATTACGTGTATCTTATTACAAACCATATCACCAGGTTGTGATCTCACATCTACCTCCATGACGATTTCGAATACAATTGATCAATGTTCTTCAATCAACAATGAATGATACGTTGGTTTTCGAGAACAATTTCTTTCTTTCAAATTTGTAAAATATCTGTTATTCAGCTATTAAAAAGTTCTCTCAGCTCCAAAAAAAAAAAGGAATATAATTGTGTATATCATTAACGTTTAAATACATTTTGAATTAAACATGAAAATTAAATGTTGAATTTTCAAACAAATCCCACCCCAGAACTAGTTATTAATGTTTATTTCGTAAAGATATTCGAGAAAAAAAACTGTTAAAAATAATGAACTGAACATAATCATTGTGATGCATGATGGACTTTAAAAGGTTTTCTACAACAAAACGATATTCGTGGTATTGTAATGAACACTTACACATTAACATTTAAGATTGATTTCAAAGGAGATGTAAATATAACGGGTTATTATGGGACATTTTACCTAAAATAGATGTTGTATTTATAACCTATTATATTGTATGCAGGCCATTTTACAAACAGCTGCAATAGATGATGTGACACGACAAAATTACTTTTCTGCTTTATGTTATATTTTTTTCTTTTCAACCCTCCGCGAGAATTAATTGCACAATATTTTAATTACAGCATATCAAAGTTGCGTTTACATATTTAATAAAACCGTTATCTGAAATGACCGGATATATTTACATAGATGGTATGTCTGTCATAAATGACTGAAATTGTCATATTAGATTATAACCCTCTTTCATAGATTTAGTAATAAAGTAACCTCTGCGAATTATAAGATTTGTGTTTATTGATTTTTATGAAATATGAAATCATTCAAAGTACTATAATTTTGTTTTATTCCAGGTTTAATATTAGTTAGCCAGATTAAAGATATGCAATTTCGAATGAATAATCCATTGCAAGGTCCAATTAGGATAATTATAGTCATATTTGTATAGTTTTGTCTTAAGGGCTTAAGAACAACTAACACGTCAACAAAACTACGGATACATTACATCATTTTGTTAATGTTTTGTGTGTTACTCAATGCGTGGCTATGCAAGTCCCTTAAAAGAAAACGATTATTGATTTTAAATTCAATTCACTGTTCAGTTTTAAATAACTTATATTTTTTCGCCGTGGTGTTGATCTTTCAAGACTTGTGGTAATCATTGTGGTTACCATCAATCTGCCTTCCCCTTGGTACCTTGACATATTGTACCATTGGAAACATAAGCGTATTCTATCTTTATTATTGACTATCAAAGTCATTCTTAGTTGTCTTTTTCAGTTTTATCTTTATTTACATAGCCTTGATAGGAAACTCCTACAATTGTATGAATGCATGTACGTAGCATATACATGTTGAGATATGTAATCGCCGTACTACGGAAGAGAGATTACATTATGAATGGAATGGAATTTTACAATGGTTAAACTGAAATTAGTAGTTAATTCTATCCAGTCTGAAAAATATTCAACAAAGTTTTGGTTGCTGTCGGTCGAGGCTTAAAAGTATTTGACCGTGCTGTATACTCATTGTGTTTCAACCGAGTCTAAACTCTACTTGAATGTCTGGACCTAACTTGACTTAATCTCAGCTTTTCTTGTCTGAGTCTAAGATATATTTCATCAAGCTTTGACTGTGTTACACTAAGTCGTTCCTGTATTTACTAGAATCCGGACAGTGTTTAAATCTTGCTTTTCTTTACCTAGTCTGAATCTCACGGCACCCTGCCGCTTTTTATCAAACTCAATGTACATCTGTGACTTTTCGTAGAGTTAGAATTCAATTATGTTGAATTAATACGATTGAGTACATTTAAATCCTTCTTAAATTTTAGTGTTCTAGGTTGATCAAATAGCATGATGTTTTCTGGATTTTAGTTACACATATGATACTCATATTTAATTGTGTATCTTTGCATATTATATCTTACAAGATATAACTTGAAAAAGAAAAAAATAATACAATGGAGCCTGAATGACTTATCTTGATTATTTCGGTTGACAAGAAATACTCCAAGAGTAACTTCAAAATGTTTCTTTTCATCATTCTGGTCATCATGGTCATGTATCGTTGAGAACCTACAATGCATCATTCCTGTCGTGTTTGTCTTCATGTAAAATTACCCATATTACGTGAGAGTCGAATATAAAATGAAATTACCATAGGGTTTCAGTGAAAAAGGCTACTTCTTCTCGAAAAAAAAAAAAAATAGATGTACAGATTCAACCTGCTGACTATTGTTTTCTTCAATAAAAATCGTTTAGTGATTGTGAATGACCTTTCATACACATACATCATGTTAGTCATGTTTAATACAAATCAGACAGATAGCTGCAGAGAAGAATATGAAGTTCAACACGTGATTTTCGACCAGTTATAAATGAGCTAGTTTATAGTAGAGAGTTTCAAAATAATAAATCCAATACTGATTACAACATTCAGATTTGTATCAGCAGAGAATATATATTTTAAAAATTGGCGTATTACAATTATAAAATGCTAAGTTGTTTTTCAGATGGATATCAACTGAGAATTGTTTCACTACATCCCGCGAAATTTAGTTGTATTTGACTCCACAGTTTCCAAACAGGAAGGTTACAATGATAATAATGTGAGGCTTTAAATCAGAACTAAGTGCCGACAACGATTATTCTTTGTAGAGGTTCTGTCAATCATTAATGTTGTAAGTTTCATACATTTCGTTTTGTCTTATCAGAGAAGAAAATGGACTTATGGAATCAAATTTAACCTCACGGATTCATGTTTTTGTGTCAGTAGGAACTATATAACTTTTATTTGTAGAGATCCTCATGCTTTAACATTGGTCTCATGATTTCAGATAAGCAGATACAATGGTGAATGTTCACAGACAACCGACGACAGAAGACGTCTAAGGTCGCCAAATGAAGGAAAACATTTCATGTTACTGTTTATGCTTGGTGTCCTAAAAATAAAAGAAACTTTTAATAGACGAGAGAATCCATTTCAAATATTCAAGAATTACAAACTTTCATGTGTTATTGCAATTACTATATGATGTTTTCAAATTTAAGATATATTAATCGTAGATAAAATAGAATAAGTGCATGACATATACCTTGACACAGACTAAAATTTGTTATGATTCGAAATGTAACCTTGATTTAAAAACAATATTGAATGGTTCAACATTATTGTCGGTCAAAGCGATATAATCTTTTCACGAAAAACCATTTTAAAAATACATTGTGGGAAAAGATTATTTGCAATATCTTAATATAGTACCAAAACGCACATTTTTGGCTGTCGGTATAAATATTCAAAGCTAGATCTATTTCACGATAATTTTATTGAAATCCCAGTATAAATTATTTTCATTGGTTAGTATTTAAACCTATACAGCCTGCACACTGTTTTAAAACAGGAATGAATTTTACGAAAGATGAAATTTAGTTTGTTTAACAATGTCAAATAAAACATCTAATAATATAGTCACATTTGTGCAGATATAATGATAATGATTTGTAAAGTTATCAAATGCATCATTAATAACTATTTACCTGCATGAAGATGAATACTAGGAAAACCAACTGATGTTTGAGTTGAACATGGAGTAGATATCCAAAGTGCAGTTGATTCACAATATCTGATGTATTTTTTTGATAATGAAATGATGAATTACTGTAAATACTTAAGTGTTTCTACTTCAAGGCAGATATTATTGAAGCCGTATCTGGTATTTTGGTTTTAGTGCTCCTTAATATTGTAGTTCATGTAGGTTGATTTTTTTATTGCCCTTGCATGTTCTCAAAGTATTTTCTGAAGAATTGAAATGCTCTTAGAAACAAATGTCTAACCAATTTACATTTTGACTAAGATATATGTATGTTACAACATCTGCATATTAAAACCAGCATGAAATTAAGGAGATGACAAGTACCCATTATAGAGTAAATGATAAGGTTTGATATCACTTGTGGTAGACGGTAAATCACTGCTGATAAATTAAGAAATAACAAAGATATTAAAGTTCTAACTCCCTCAAGCAAACCTGACTTCATATGAATTAGGCTTATTAATTTGGGTCTGTTTTATAGATAACTCGTGATGTACCTAAATGACGTATTTATACATCACTGGCTTGTAAATGTTAACTTTCGAGTATTTTTGTTCAAGGAATCGTAGATTCTTTTACATCCTTGGCTTTCAAAAATACGGTTTGACCGCTCCAGATAAAGACAAAACCAGGAAAGCGCTTCGCACACATGACATTTAAGTGTTATTTTTATTTGGAAATAATAATAAGCAGTAATTTGGAGAAAATTAACATGACAAAATATTTCAAATAAACACGAAAGTGGAATAACACTTCATTAATTTCGTGCTTATAACATGTTGTATTATTAGAAATATTTAATTTAATTTATTGATACATAGCAATGCTCAAAAATAGGTTCGAGTAAGTATAAGTAGGAGTTCAAGCTTTTTGAGTACGAGTTGGTAAAAGTACAATTTAGTTAAGTACCCGTTGTATAGTACCCATACAAATAACAAGATTAACAACATATGATTCCTGTGAAAACTTGCATCAAATCAACAATATAGCATTCTAATGTTTCTCGTTTTAAGCTTGCATGACACAGGTAGTTATTTCACCGCAGGTGCAGATCCAGAAGTTTGAAAAAAGGTGGTTGGGGTCTACTGGCAAGCTACTGTTCAGAGTGATACTTGTTAAAATGCTATTTATTTATGATATGTTTTACTCCACCAAGGGATGGGATCCATGTATCCCTTAATCCTCTTCTGGTTCCCTTTTGCAAAATTATCAACGAGAGCTAAAACTGTATAATGTGCTATGTGGGCATTTAAATCTCATAAAATCATGTCGTTTGTTGAAACTCGAGTGAGACGTGAAATAAAGCTGTGTCCTAGTTTCTAAGGAAGTACATGTAAACATGTAGGACGACCAGAAAGGACAAACGAAAGAACTTCCGATAAGGGCTTGTATAAATTCCGATTTTCGATAGTTTCTGCAATGTTGTAGTTAAAACATAAACGATGTTTAAAGAAAAGTGTAAATAATAATCTCAATGTTGATGTCGAAAACACTGCTACATAATTATCTTATACAGTTTGCGATATAATTTATATATTCCTAGTCAATGTGCGTGTACGTACACATATACCCAAGATGGCGAAAGAACTCCTACTCATCACCAATACATCATCAGTTCAAAAGAAATATGCACTAACGAATGCATGAATAAAACTTATATAGAGCCTTCCTTAAAATATCCAATCATTTTATCTGTAAATAAATATAAGCCCAAATAACAAATGAAAATTCATAAAATCCAAAATAAAATTCTTCTTTACAAATTATCGATCTGTAGATCATGAAAAATGGGTAATACTATACATTGTGTGGAAACTGACAAATGGACATCTAGCCAAAAGATCGTAATACAGTTGTTCACCAAAGGGTTAGGAAAATGTAAATTTTGAAACAAATTGATAGTTTCCTTCGTCTGCATAAAATAGTTATCAAAATAACTTGCCTATAAATTTTGTTCTTATCACGTGTTGTGTTATTAGAAGTATTTAGGTTATTTTCTATCCAAGGCTTTGACTTTTTAGCTGTATTTTGAATTGTTTAGCTTGATGTCCGTCAGTGTCTTGTTTTATATGGTCGTCCATCTGTTCTTTTTCGAGATCCACTGATGACCTGATGCAGACAAAACTCGCGTCTGGTGTACCAAATTATAGTCCTGGCATGTTTGATGAGTTGTTTTATTTTTCAACAACATATCGTGTATTAAATTATAACCCTGATCAAATCTAAATCGTCAAAATTTAACTTATAATTTTTTTGCAAACTTGTATGCGTTAATGCAATTAATATTTGATGTTTTAAATTTTAAGATATATCAATTGTAGATAAAAATAAAATAAGTGCATGAAACGTACCTTGAAAAAATACAATTTGTCATGATTTTAAATTTCACCTTCATTTGAAAAAACAACCTCAATTGGTTGGACACTATTTTTGGAGTATGCGATATTATCTTTCTTCATTGAAAACACTTTTTAAAATACATTATTGGAAAATTTAATTTGCAAAATCTAAAAATAGAACCATTGCAAGGACGCACGTTTTGGTTGTTTGTGTGAATGTTCAAAGCGTAGATCTGTTTCACGATTATTTTAAGGAAAATCCTAGTATGAAATTATTTTGATGGTTAATATTTCAACCTACACATCATGCACATTTAAATTTAAAAGTAATTGATTTTCACAAAAGTTATAATATAGTTTGTTAAGAAAATAACAAGAAAACATTTGATGATAAAATTTAGACATTAATTATTTCATGTATGCTGAGGTAAAATTATGATTGATAGGCATCACATGCATACTTAAAAACGATTTACCTGCAAAATGATTTACTAGACAACACATCTTATGATTGAGGCAAACATTTTATGCGTATGCACAATTACTTGAAAAAAATCTTAAAACATTGTGTGCTTACATTTTTGAATCACAGATTTTTTAATTTCAAATAACAAGGAGATATTTGCTTAAGATAATCAAGTTTTATATATTAAACTGAATGATATAGCAATGTGATATAAACATTTTCACTGGAAAATCTTAAAAGATTCATCGTGGAATGTGTGTTTTGTGAAAGATGTAAATAGAAAACCTAGTCAGCACATTTATGCAATCGGAGTAGTACTATTAGTGATGCTTGTTCTGTATAACTGTTTGTTCATGGAATGGTGAAAACATTAGAGAAGGACATAGCAAAGCACTAATCTCTATCAATACAGGAATCCGGCAATCACAAGTTAAAACAACAAAACAAAACAAAACAATAACATGTTAAAATAAATTCATATTAACATGTGTTCTGGATATACCCCAATACCTCCATTTGTAGGTTGTTACGTGTATCTTATTACAAACCATATCACAAGGTTGTGATCTCACCTCTACCTCCCATGACGATTTCGAATACAATTGATCAATGTTCTTCAATCAACAATGAATGATACGTTGGTTTTCGAGAACAATTTCTTTCTTTCAAATTTGTAAAATATCTGTTATTCAGCTATTAAAAAGTTCTCTCAGCTCCAAAAAAAAAGGAATATAATTGTGTATATCATTAACGTTTAAATACATTTTGAATTAAACATGAAAATTAAATGTTGAATTTTCAAACAAATCCCACCTCAGAACTAGTTATTAATGTTTATTTCGTAAAGATATTCGAGAAAAAAACTGTTAAAAATAATGAACTGAACATAATCATTGTGATGCATGATGGACTTTAAAAGGTTTTCTACAACAAAACGATATTCGTGGTATTGTAATGAACACTTACACATTAACATTTAAGATTGATTTCAAAGGAGATGTAAATATAACGGGTTATTATGGGACATTTTACCTAAAAATAGATGTTGTATTTATAACCTATTATATTGTATGCAGGCCATTTTAACACAGCTGCAATATATGATGTGACACGATAAAATTACTTTTATGCTTTATGTTATATTTTTTTCTTTTCAACCCTCCGCGAGAATTAATTGCACAATATTTTAATTACAGCATATCAAAGTTGCGTTTACATATTTAATAAAAACCGTTATCTGAAATGACAGGATATATTTATATAGATGGTATGTCTGTCATAAATGACTGGAAATTGTCATATTAGATTATAAACCTCTTTCATAGATTTAGCAATAAAGTAGCCTTTGCGAATTATAAGATTAGTGTTTATTGATTTTTTATGAAATACGAAATCATTCAAAGTACTATAGATTTGTTCTATCCCAGGTTTAATATTAGTTAGCCAGATTAAACATATGCAATATCGAATGAATAATCCATTGCAAGGTCCAATTAGGATAATTATAGTCATATTTGTATAGTTTTGTCTTAAGGGCTTAAGAACAACTAACACTTCAACAAAACTACGGATACATTACATCATTTTGTTAATGTTCTTGTGTGTTACTCAATGCGTGGCGTTGCAAGTCCCTTATAAGAAAGCGGTTTTGATTTTAAATTCAATTCACTGTTCAGTTTTGAATAATTTATATTTTTTTTTCGCCGTGGTGTTGATCTTTCAAAACTTGTGGTAATCATTGTGGCTACCATCAATCTGCCTTCCCACTTGGTACCTTGACATATTGTACCATTGGAAACATAAGCGTATTCTACCTTTATTATTGACTATCAAAGTCATTCTTTTTCAGTTTTATCGTTATTTACATAGCCTTGTTAGGAAACTCCTTCAATTGTATGAATGCATGTACGTAGTATATACATGTAAGTTGAGATATGTAATCGCCGTACTACGGAAGAGAGATTACATTATGAATGTAATGGGAATTTAACAATGGTTAAACTGAAATTAGAAGTTAATTCTATCCAGTCTGAAAAATATTCAACAAAGTTTTTGTTGCTCTCGGTCGAGGCTTAAAAGTATTTGACCGTGTTGTATACTCATTGTGTTTCAACCGAGGCTTAACTCTACTTGAATGTCTGGACCTAACTTGACTTAATCTCAACTTTTCTTGTCTGAGTCTAAGATATATTTCACAAAGTTTTGATTGTGTTACACTAAGTCGTTCCTGTATTTACTAGAATCCGGACAGTGTTTAAATCTTGCTTTTCTTTACCTAGTCTGAATCTTACGGCACATTTGCTGCTTTTATCAAACTCAATTTACATCTGTGACTTTTCGTAGAATAAGAATTTAATAATGTAGAATTTATACGATATAGTACATTTTAGTGTTCTATTTTGATCAAACAGCATGATATTTTCTGGATTTTAGTTACACATATGATACTCATATTTAATTGTGTATCTTTGCATATTATATCTTACAAGATATAACTAGAAAAAGAAAAAAAATCAATGGAGCCTGAATGACTTATCTTGATTATTTCGGTTGACAAGAAATATTCCAAGAGTAACTTCAAAAGGTTTTTTTCATCATTCTGGTCATCATGGTCATGTATCGTTGAGAACCTACAATGCATTGTTCCTGTCGTGTTTATCTGCATGTTATATTACCCATATTATATGAGAGTCGATTATAAAATGAAATTACTATAGGGTTTCCGTGGAAAAAGCTATTTCCTCTCAGAAAAATAGAGGTACAGATTCAACTTGCTGACTATTGTTTTCTTCAATACAAATCGTTTAGTGATTGAAAATGACCTTTATACACATACATCATGTTAGTCAAGTTTAATACAAATCAGACAAATAGCTGAAGAGAAGAATATGAAGTTCAAGACATGATTTTCGACCAGTTATAAATGTGCTAGTATATAGTAGAGAGTCTCAAAATAATAAATCAAATACTGATTACAACATTCAGCCTTGTATCGGATAAGAATACATATTTTGAAAATTGGCGTATTACAATTATAAATTGCTAAGTTGTTTTTAGATGGATATCAACTGGAGATTGTTTCTAATAACCTCTATTTCCCGCGCAATTTAGCTGTATTTGACTCTACAGTTTCCGAAAAGAAGGTTACAATGTTAATAATGTAAGGGTTTCAATCGGAACTAAGTGCCGACAATGATTATTCTTTGTAGAGGTTCTGTCAATCATTAATGTTGTAAGTTTTATAAATTTCGTTTTGTCTTATCCGAGAAGAAAATGGCCTTGTAGAATCAAATTTAACCTCGCGGATTCATGTGTTTGTGTCAGTAGGAACTGTATAACTTTTATTTGTAGAGATCCTCATGCTTTAACATTGGTCTCATGATTTCAGATAAGCAGTTACAATGGTGAATGTTCACAGACAACCGACGACAGAACACGTCTAAGGTCGCTAAATGAAGGACACCATTTCATGTTACTGTTTATGCTTGGTGTCCTAAAAATAAAAGAAACTTTTGTAAAGACGAGAGAATTCATTTCAAATATTCAAGAATTACAAACTTGCATGTGTTATTGCAATTACTATATGATGTTTTCAAAGTTAAGATATATCAATCGTAGATAAAAATAGAATAAGTGCATGACAAATACCTTGACACAAACTAAAATTTGTTATGCTTTGAAATGTAACCTTGATTTGAAAAACAATATTGAATGGTTCAACATTATTGTCGCTCAAAGCGATATAATCTTTTCACGAAAAACCCTTTTAAAAATACATTGTGGAAACATTTATTCGCATTAAATAAATATAGTACCAAAACGTTTTTGGTTGTCGGTATAAATACATGGAATATTCAAAGCTAGATCTATTTCAAGATAATTTTATTGGAAATCCCAGAATAAATTATTTTCATTGGTTAGTATCTAAACCTATACAGCCTGCACACTGTTTTTAAAACAGGAATGCATTTACGAAAGATGAAATTTAGTTTGTATAACAATGTCTAAAAAAAACATCTGATAATATAGTCAAGACTTTAAATTTTATATTTGTGCAGATACATAATTATAATGATTTATACAGGCATCACATCCATCGATAATAACGATTAACCTGCATGATGATTGATTAGGAAAACCATCTGATGTTTGAGATGAACATGGAATAGTTATTCAAAGTGAATTTCTACTTCACAATATCCAATGTAATTTTTTGATAATAAAATGGTAATTATTCTTAATACTAAAGTGTTTCTACTTCCAGGCAGATATTATTGAAGCCGTTACTGGTAATTTGGTTTTAGTGCACTTTAATATCGTAGTTCATGTAGGTTGAAATCTTTTGTATTGCCACCACATGCTCTTAAAATATTCCTGAAGAATTTTAAAGCTATTAGAAACAAATGTCTGACCAATTTACATATTTACTAAGATATGTGTTCGTCACAACACCTGTAAATTACAACCAGCATGAAATCAAGGAGATGACAAGTACCCATTAAAGGGTAAATGATAAGGTTTAATATCACTTGCGGTGGACGGCAGGTCACTGCTACTAGATTAAGACATAACAAATAAATTAAAGTTCTAACTCCCTCAAGCAAACATTACTTCATATGAGTTTTGATTATTAATTTGGGTGTGTTTTTATAGATACTCGTGATGTTTCAAATTGACTTATTTATAAATCACTGGCTTGTAAATGTTCGCGTTTGAGTATTTTTGTTCAAGGGGATTGGAGAAACGTACTTAGATTCTTATAAACCTTGGCTTTCAAAATTACGGATTGACAAGTCCAGATAAAGACAAATTTATGAAAGCGCTTCGCACACATGACATTTATAAAGTGTTATTATCTTTTGGAAATAATAATGAGCAATGAAAACAATAGTTATCATAATAACTTGTCTATAATTTTTGTTCTTATCAAATATTGTATTATTAGAAGTACTAAAGGTTTTTTTAATCCAAGGCATAGACTTTTTTAACTGTGATTATTTAGCTTGATGTCCTTCAGTGTCTTGTTTTATATGGTCGTCCATATGTTCTTTTTCGAGATCCACTGATGACCTCGATGCAGAGAAAACTTGCATATAGTGTACCAAGTTATATTCCTGGCATGTTTGATGAGTTTTTTTTTTTTTTTCAACAACATATCGTATATTAAATTATAACCCTGATCAAAAATGAATTGTCAAAATTTAACTTGTATTTACTAACTTGTATGCGTTAATGCAATTCAGGTGTAATACCACCATTGATTTCCCCTATTAGTCTTTGTTAAATTTGCTCTTTCCAAAAATTGTGCAGAATTTATCTTTGTTTCAAATAAAGAAATACTTGGCATAAGTAAACTTTTATCCTGTCCAGGACCATAGAAAAAATTCACATAACATTTCATTCCATATAAGAAAATAACCATCACTGGAAGTTAACCAATCAAATTTTCCCCTTTTTAACCTGTAAACAAGCTTTAGTAACCATGTAACCTCAAGTTTCCAAAATATTCTATAGAAACCCCAAATAAAAAAAATAATGGTGCTTTGAAATACCCAAGATATATGATTATGACCCAGAAATGTTTTACCGCAATGAAATGTAGGATCAATTACCTACAACTGTCAAATTCAAGAGAATATTTTTTCGACCTATTTTCGTATGTAACCGGATGTGACGTACTATGATTTGGTGGTATTACATCTTCATATTTGATGTTTTAAAATTTAAGATATATTAATTGTAGATAAAAATAGAATAAGTGCATGACATATACCTTGACACAAATATAATTTGTCATGATTTTAAATGTCACCTTCATGTGAAAACAACTTCGATTGTATAGACACTTTTTGAAGTATGCGATATAATCTATTTTCATTGAAAACTTAAAAATATATTATTGGAAAATTTTAATGGCAAAATCTAAAATAGAACCTTTGCAAGTACGCACGTTTTAGTTGTTTGTGTAAATGTTCATAGCGTTAATCTATTTCATGATTACTTTTATTGAAATCCCTAGTGTGACATTATTTTTGTTGGTTAATATTTCAACCTTCACATCATGCACATTGAAATTTAAAATCTATTGATTTTCAAAAAGTTATAATATAGTTTGTTAAAAAACCAAGAAAACATTGATAGTAACATTTAGACATTACATAATTCATTTATGCAGAGATAAAATTATGATTGATAGGCATCATATGCATAATTAAAACGATTTACCTGCAAGATTTTTACTAGACAACACATCTTATGATTGAGGCGAACATTTTATGCGAATGCACAATTACTTGAAAAAAGTCTTAAAACGTTGTGTGCTTACATTTTGAATCACAGATTTTTAAATTTCAAATACAGGGATATATTTGTTTAAGATAATCAAGTTTTATATATCAAACTGAATTATATAGCAACGCGATATAAATATTTTCACTGGAAAAACCTAGTCAGCACATTTATACAATCGGAGTAGTACTATTAGTGATACTTTTCTGTATAACTGTTTGTTCATGAAATGGTGAAAACATTAGAGAAGGACATAGGAAAGCACTAACTTGTGTAACTTCAAGGCATATTTTAGCGGCGATCGATGTCTTTCATAATTTCTGCACTTTTGTTGTATCCCTGGTGCTTTCGACTGAAGAACCGTTGTACACAAGCATCGCACAAGTTGGCACTCCGAGGCAGGTGGTGAGCAAGAAGGTGAACTGTGGTTTATTTTTATCAATAGTAGCGCTTAAGTCGACGTTAGGGCCGTCTTGACCTTGTTGTAGGGTATGAATGATTCATTCATTGTTGAAGACCCTACATCAACTGTCAAGATGTAGAACAGGAATAAAAGCCCTGTTCATTGATAATTTTCTATGTTTTCTATGTATTGTGTGCGATTTTGTCCCATGTACATTTACTCCATATCGTTTCATTTTCTATTTATTCTAGAGTTTGTCTCTAGTGCTGTGTGGAGGCAGTAGAACGTTTCCCGTGCTTGAGGTGTATGCTCTTATAATATTAACAGTTATGGTGTGCTTGTTCATGTGAGAATTTCTCATATTAATAAAACGTCAAAATGTCATGTTTGGTTAAATTTCTTCAAAATACTGGTTGGTCATCTGTTTTGTATATTGCCCTTTCATACTATTTTAAACTGCTAGGTTTGCTTACATATATTTCTATGTGCCCCGTGCTCTCTATTATTTGTTGTTTAGTTTTGTATGTATTGTCTATCATTGTTGTTTCGAAGTTATTGGTCTTTTGTTGGGCAATGTATGACAAATATATGTTGAAAAACCTCGCCCGTAATTATCAATTATGTAATTCATTGACCGCTCCCAACATGTGTAACTTCAAGGCATATTTTAGCGGCGATCGATGTCTTTCAAAATTACTGCACTTTTCTTGTATCCCTGGAGAACCGTCGTACACAAGCATCGCACAAGTTGGCACTCCGAGGCGGATGGGGAGCAAGAAGGTAAACTGTGGTTTATTTTTATCAATAGTACCGCTTAAGTCGACGCTAGAGGCCGTCTTGACCTTGTTGTAGGGTATGAATGATTCGTTCATTGTTGAAGACCCTACATCAACTGTCAAGTTGAAAACAGGAATAAAAGCCCTGTTCATTGATAATTTTCTATGTTTTCTATGTATTGTGTGCGATTTTGTCCCAAGTACATTTACATATCCTTTCATTTTCTAATCACAAGTTAAAAACAATAACACAAACAAAACAATAACATGTTAGCATAAATTCATATTAAAATGTGTTCTGGATATACCCCAATACCTCCATTTGAAGGTTGTTACATATATCTTAATACAAACAATATCACCAGGTTTTGAACTCATCTCTACCTCCCATGACGGTTTCGAATACAATTGATCAACGTTCGTCAATCAACAAAGAATGATACGTTGGTTTGTCGAGAACAATTTTTACGAATCTGTAAAATATCTGTCATTCAACTATTAAAAAGGTCTCTCAGCTTCAAGAAAGGAATATAATTCTGTATATCATTAAAGTTTAATCAAATATTCAATTAAAGTAAAAATTAAATGTTCAATTCTCAAACAAATCCTACCCAGAACTAGTGATTAATGTTTATTTCGTAAAGATATTCGCCCAAAACTTATCATCAGAAACCATTTAAGCAATGCTTTAAAAGAACAACTGTTGAAAAATATGAACTGAACATAGTTATTGTTAGGCATAGTGGACTTTAAAAGGTTTTCTGCAAGCTAATCGTGCTACAGCCTTTGGATGGTGTAAACTTCCCAAAAAAACGTGTATGGTGTAATGGTGTATGGCATATGGAGCAATGGTACAAGGTGTATGGTGCTATGGTGTATGGTGTAAGGGAATGGTGTAATGGTGTAACGTTCGATCGGGAATGGTGTGAATGAATGGTGTACGACATTTAAAACTATGCAAAATATTGATAAGAACTGATTTTTAATTTCATTCATTAGTTTACAATATTGTGATCAAAATTCGTTTTTAAAATAAATAAATAATTTTGTAGTCTCACGCTTTCTTTGAAATTAAATTGCATTATGGTGTAATGTGTAAGGTGTATGGTACAAAGGTGTAACGCGTATGGTGTAATGGCACAGGGTGTATGGTGTAATGGTGTATGGTGAATGGTGTAATGGTGTATGGTGTTAATGGGAAGTTTACACCATCCAAGGACTGTATTGTAATGAACACTTAACATTTAAGATTGATTTCAAAGGACATGTAAATATAACGGGTTATTATAGGACATTTTACCTAAATATAGATGTTTTATTTATAACCTATTATATTGTAAAACTGAAAGAGATGATGTGAAACGACAAAATTACTTTTCTGCTTTATGATACACTTTTTTTCTTTCTCAACCCTCCGCGAGAATTTATTGCATAATATTTTCATTACAGTAAAGTTACGTTTACATATTTCTAAAAACCGTTATCTTAAATGACCGGATATTTTTACATAGATGGTATGTCTGTCATAAATGACTGGAAATTGTCATATTAGATTATAACCCTCTTTTATAAATTTAGTTATAAAGTAGCCCTTGCGAATTATACGATTTGTGTTTATTGATTGTTTTATGAAATCTTAAATCATTCAAAGTACTATAGTTTTTGTTCTATCCCAGGTTTAATATTAGTTAGCCAGATTAAAGATATGCAATTTCGAATGAATAATCCATTGCAAAGTCCCATTAGGGTAATTATAGTCGTATTTGTATAGTCTTGTCTTAAGGTCATACGGAACAGTGTTGATCCCACGGTGAAGTTTTAACGAACATTTGCATACAAGCTATTTTCAACCTAGTCAATTTAAATGTGTTATAAAAAGTATACCTTCATATGATACTTTTAGAGATAAATTATGTCAAAATTTTAGACATTTGCTCCAAATTTCGATTTCTTGGACATTTCTATCCTTTGAACGGACATACCTTAGTGTTTTTTTTAAAGATAATCACAGGCGGATTTTTGTAAAACATTTGGCATATCGTCTTAACATAAGTATACCATAAGTTTATGTAACAATTCTTTTATTATTTTTTCGGATTTGAAAAAAGTAGTTTTCGCTGGTCAAATTTGTATTCTTGAACGAAGATTAATCAATAGAGTAATTATATCCTGTAATAAGTTACTTGTATACTTATTCAATTTAGAAAAAATTCAATCTAATGTCTTGATTAAAATCAGTCGAAAAATGCATTTTCCCGATATTTCACAGTTTGACGTCCCGCAAAATAACATGTAGCGTAAGCAACGTCATTATCCCCTATAACTGTATCGCATGCCATTATATCAGGCCGTTTGGTTTTAAATTATAATTTAACAATTTTAATTTCCTTTTTACGCTATTGAATAATCTTTATTCAAGTATAAATTTTCATTCGAGCTAGCTAATTTAATTAAACGAAAATAACATCAAATACATGACGGTTATCACTAGTGCAGCAGGATGTCATAAATCTTCTGGGACACCTGAAAATTCCCCAGTTTCAGCAGTGCTCGTTTTACTCATTCTCTAGTTTTGTGGACTAGCTTGTCGTTTCGTCGATTTCCGAAATGTTGCCATTGCGTTGTCAGTTTTGCGACTAATGAGTTTGAATGCCCTTGGTATCTTTTTTTCAAAATTCACAATATGTAAAATGTTCCAATGTTATAGAACAGCATTAGGCGTGAAAACTTTCAAAAATAGGACAGGGTTTTTTCGGGATAGTAGGGAGGGCACTCTGCTTTCTGTGAATACAAAATAAATGCAAAAAATTAACGGTATATATTTGGATGCATCATATGCAGATGTTTGGTATATTAATGTCTCTTCAGTGATGCACAAGGCCAAAATAATGGAAACTCAAAACTAATGCATCACCAAAACTCGTATAGACGAATAACAAAACGAATACAAATGTTTTTTGACTGTAATTACTAAATTCTTTTAACTATTGTTCTGATTTATTCTTTCTGTTCTCCATTTGAAAGTTAGTTAGAGTGTGTTCTAATATCTTTAAGGTTCTTTCATTGCGAATGGAAGATCTGACTAGATTCTATTGATATTTTTTCTTCCTCAGAACTGTTGCTTTTACTTTGTCATTACATTTCCTTATACTTGGTATAAGCTGTCCTCGATTAATAGTTCCAAATTGTTCTCTGCGAAAAATGTCTATACAAATGAACGATTTAATGATGGAATAACAATGACGTTTGCACATATAGATACCAAGATGTTACAAAAAGACAGCACTAACGCATAAAAGTACATGTATAATTCCCATTGTACTACGATTTCCCTTCACATGTACAGACAGTTTCAATCAAAATCTATTCGGTGTAATTAAACAGATATATCATGTTATGGAGGGGTATTTGCGAAAAAAATACCAGTCTTGGGACCAAATTTCCCTTGCCTAGTGGCTTGGGAAATTTCACTGTCCCTTGACTGGTATTTTTCGCAAATACCCCTCCATAACATGATATATCTGTTCAGAGAACATTGGGGTATTTTCTTTAATATTTTGGATGTAGTTTTTCTTTTGAAGATCAAGTAAAGTTTTCTGTACATATTTTTAGTGTGGAAAATATTGCTGATACTAAAAGCATTAAAATTTTCATTTGCGAATTATACCTTAAACAGAAACAAACTACGTATTCATCGTCTTTGGAAGAAGTTATCACGTAATGTAATAATAAAAGTTTGTGGTAAGCAAAGTCAATATTTATTGCAACAAATATGTACTAAGCAGATTTTGAACCAATACGTTTCTAAACCTCTAGAAATAAAAAGTTGAGCTTTGATAATGATATGAAAACAATTTAAATCAGGCATTTGGAATTTTGTTTGGCTTTGAACAGAGATATCAAAACATCCATAAATAAAGTGCGAACTTCAAATGAAGTATACTTTGGATAGCCGAGACTCATATGGCATCGAACAGAGCAAATTTGTTGATACGTTTGTATCACTACAGCTGGGACTATACAAAATTCTCACACCATCAATTATGTTGATGCCTCCATAAGGATTAGCTTTTCACGAATATAGTTGTTTTACTCGTTGTAAGTGATATAGTGTTCTGCAGTGATATCATTGGTTGAATGATAGATTGTACAGGTACACCTGGCTGTCATTGAAAAACGGAATGACCAGGCTAAATATAGTGTTGAAATGAAAGTTGAATTGTATTTAGGATCATTGACAATAAACCGGTGATTATTCATTATGTCTTTGTCATGTTTCACTGTCATCGCTCAATCTACAAAGTGTACACAATATCAAGTGCACTACATTTGGGTTATAATGACTGCGTGTTTACTACCATGTGGTATTGTTTCAAACATGCAGGCAGGAAGCATGATTCAGATGTGTATTTTACACAAATCGTTGGAAATTATACTGAACCCGCGCGCAAGTCTAATTTTGAAGGAAATTATTCAATGATATATATAAATCGCTTTCCATTTGAAAGTATGACTGAAACTGCAATGTACACGCGTTTAACTGCAATTTTCGTATTGTTATATAATAATGGATAGGTCTATAGTACGGCTTGAAAATGATAAAACAACACTTTATAACTTTATGCGTCAAAAGCGCTTTCCAGTATTTACCTGCATATGGAATAGCCAATTTTTGCTATTTTATCTTAATACTTTAACGCAAATATAAAAACGCACTCATAAGTCAACATAATAAAATAAATCAGCCACAATACATCATAGAGAAATACAATAAAAGAAGAAAACTTAATGACAAAAATAAAAGAGAAGTGTTAAATCATGGCAAAAATCAGATAACTTTAAGACCTTTTTAGAAACGTTCTAGAATTTTTAATACAATTCGAAACAATGAGTAAACTACAATTTTTTGTAAATGGTTTAAGACTGAAAGATTTGAAAGCAATCGTTGACTTTAGAATCACGAACATTTTGATTTACCCAAAGCAAAATGTTCACTTCAACGGACTTGCCAAAATTGGACAGATTGATCTACATTAGGTTTAATCGTATTTTCCTCTTTTAAAGAGCAATTGAAAGGTATTTACTATGACTAAAAATAAAATGAAAATTTCACGTGACCTCTGCATTCTTATATAACACAGCGAAGGAAAACTATCGACATACTCAAGCCAGAACATATGGAAAAGGCAGTAGAATATATCAAGAGGAAAATACATAATTGTAAGTCAAACCAATATTTCTATAAAGTAAATGTATTTGCCGTAATATGTATTGACAAGTATAGTAAAATATTAAACACATATCAAAGAAAGAAAGATAAAAGACGGAGTTCTGCTCTAAATGAAGTAACATCTTTCTATACATAAAACTTTTGATAACATTCGTGAATCACGATTCGTGAATGGGTAACTGAATTGATGAATATTTGTTAATGAACGTATTTACATATTAAAATGAATTGTTAAATTTTGACTGCACTTATTTGATCTTAGCTACATGAATGTATACATCGCTAAACAAATCTTTAACTCCCTGAAGTTAACGCATTAATATTTTGCATTGATGTCATTACAACAATATGAATCTACAAACAAATATTTGATAACGATTTCATTGTTTTTTCATAACTGTTCAGCAAGTTATCGTTTTCTAATTGTTTGAAAATACCAATTAGTTAATCCAACTTCTGGTTTTACAAAGAACAACAACGAATCATAATTATCATGATTCGATAATTTCGAAGAGAAGACACTTCTATCTATGTCGAACATTTGAATTGATGCTTAGTGAAATAAAAATTGGGAAGGTTATACACATGAATATTATATATTATTTTGTTTGCCTAATTACACGTTTGTCTTCATGAGTAAATAAGATGTGATTCTTTAAATACTATTCATTCTTTACTTTGAACCTATGACTATTGATGTCGATGTTACTACCCTCTTCAAATCAATGTTGTTAATATCGTTGTAATCAGTCTGTTTAAGAGCATCTTGGCCAATATTGACATTGTCAACAAGTAAAGTGCTACAGCATTAAACACAGTCCTACGAAACAGACATGTTTTACGAGTTCAAAAATTGATAAAAGTTTCCGTCGACAACAAGAAAAGAACTAAGTTAAATATAAATAATATACAATTTAGGTTTTCCATTTAAACATAATTACAACGATGACTGTAATAATTTAAATTCAGTGGATACATACAAAAACGAATAGCAACAAATCAATGCAAAAGATTGACTCATTTTCAAAATCATAACATACAATGCGAGAAAATAAATACTGTGAAGTTAAAATTTAGTTTGAACCTTTATTTCTTTCTTTTTTTTTTTCGTGGACAGATGTAATCAACAAAATTTAAACCCCAACGGAGATTTAATCAACATGGAAAAATACCTTCGTTCATATACGTCAAAGTAAATGCACGCACATAAAACATCTTGTCTTGCAGTCTGAGTTCAATAGAGGCTATTCTTACATGTTGTAAAACCGTATTCTTTTAAAATAATGAATTGAGTGATATTAATCGTTCCACTTGAAAACCTATTTAGATATTTAATCTCATTAACATTTTTGTATTTTTAGACCCCATAATATCGGAGGAGTTTGCATGTAGACAAGGTTACCACTTCTTGCTTAAGTTAAAATAAAATATCTCGGAAATGTGAAGTGAACTATACATCGATGCCTTTTGAAAAATAAATTACAGTTCAATTTTTTTTAAATGATATACCAAAACATTTTGTTTTATCTTTAAAACATTGGTATTAATAGCTACTATTTGAACTTACCATACTTATTTCTGTATGGATAAAAATCAATATTTGACTTACCTGAGGTTATTGAACATACTGGATTTTAAAGTCGTCCGAATTTCGAAACCCATAACAGATTTTAAAGTTTTTTCTTCGTGAAACAATTCTTTCAATCTATACATACACCTACACCAGTTTTCTGAGACTGAGCATTACAAATGAGCCCGGCCATAAGAATGTTGCAGACAGGATTACGTAAACGTGCTGTTGCTAGACACTTTCACTTCAAAACCCGTCATACTGTCCTTACAACAACGGTACAGGCAGACGAGATTTGTTGGTTACCACCCATGCCCAGATAATTATGTAGTGACAACGCCAAGTAAAAGATTTTGATAACGCAAAGTCATTTGCGAGACATGTTTACGGCCGCAACGTCAAGTGCTACTGTAGTCGTCAGATCCCCGCCATAATTGTTTCCCATATACTTAAATGCCAAATAATCGACTGCAGCAAAAAATATTCAAAGCTCTAAAGTTTAAACCTCATAATTCTAAAATCACACAATAGTGAGTGGGACAGAGGCTAAATCAGAAGGTACATAACATGCCAACCGAATTGGTTGACCTTTCAATCTTCATTTAGGCGTTGGTTAAAGGCAGTCATTGTCTACAACGGTGACACATACATTGATAAGGTGAAACCAGGGATTTAGGGCATACCTCATGATTTTAAAATCAAACATGTCGTTAACAATTCAACTTTCGAACTCCAAACTTTCTAATACAATGAAGTAATGAACGAAATGATATTTGTACCATCATTTTATAAAATTGCATACTAATTATGTGAAAATGATGATTAAAAAATAATGTTGTGTTTTGTTTTTAAAGTCCGTCAGTATATTACTATTAATTTGAAAGGCGCTACTGGAACAAAATGAAAACTGACACAACCCTTAAATACTTAAATTGTACGCAATTTTCCTAAGCTTAACCGTTCTTTATTTGTTAGAAAAGGAGCATTGGAAAATTACGGCATTCAGTTCAGAACGGCGTTTTGCAGGGACAGAGTAAACCGTCTTTAACGTAAACAAAACTAGTACAGATGTTTGCATTGGTCAATGATGGGAAAACACCATTCAAACAGTTTGGGCACATGAAAGCTGATTCAGTTTCAATCATGTCAGTTATGTAGCAAGGTTTTTAAAATATTTTGATAGATTTTAAATTGCAGATATGAAATTCGGAACTATGATAAATAAAGAATGCTCAAACAGAAGGAATGTTCCTCATTTCATTCTGTTAAAAGGATCACTTTTGCTTTCAATCCTAATAACTGAAAAATAATGAATTTTAAGCCGCTATTCGCTGAATCATCTTTTTGGAAATACCCCATTTTATAAATGTAAAATGTCGATAGCAACTATTTATTTACATATAAAAGTTTATTAAGTTTTTCCTTGTCGATAGCTCTCACGTTGTCATTAATGTAATAATTATGATTCATGGTTGCCATTAAAAGGCATGCTACAAAAACATTTATTCGTTTTAATGCAATGAATGAATACACACTTTACCTTTACATTTATTACAATGACAACTAAAAGAAATTCCATAGGAAAATTTTTCACCTAAAATAGATGTTTTATCGATAATTTTAGAGTTTACACGCAAGCTATTTTCGTTATAGGTGCAATAGATGCCCTTTAATACTTTTTACTGCTTTGTATAATCAGGTAACCATTGAATGGATATAAAGTGAATAGTTTAATAACAAAGTGTCAACGTTTCGTTAATATATTTGTTAACCTATAATTATTAAGTGACTGTCTTTTTAGTATACATTTCCACAGCAGATATATGCATAGCTGAAATATACTACTTGTTTGAATATCATATACATACATTTGAACCAGACAAAAAACGATTATATATCCTTATCATATATGCTTAATATTGATAAGAACTATGCGTGTACCAGTATGCGTATATTGTTTTAGATCAAATCCTTTGCATACAATCATTTTGATAGTAAGTGAAGTATCTAAATGCGTTTAGCTTCATTGACAACTCTTGGCGTACAACGTAAATAATTTGTTTAAGGAAAGGATGTATAACCATGAAACAGACTTTATACACGAAATCTTTATTTGACAGCCAAAACAAATAATGGGTTTGCTTTAGATTAATCAACACACCGATTATTTTGATTTATCAATACTGTTATCAGTAATAAACACAGGGCAGAAAATATTTAATGACATTATTGTTGACAATTGTGAGTTTACTTCATATTTTTCTGAAATCCGTCAATATAAATGTATATTAATTTAAGGATGATTTACTGTTTATGATTGTTGAATCTTCCAACACCCGAGGCATACATGGCGTAAGCCTTTCTCGACGCTACTTAACGGATTGTTGGCTTCCAATGTTCTTCGACTTCCTTTTCGTTTGACCTCTCAACTGTTTTGAAACTTTCGTCACTAATTAGGCATGTGTTTTGATGTATAAGCTTTGTATCTTTAATCGTTTTTATGGTATATTTCGATGATGAATCGCTGAATCGGTAAATAAAAGGAAATATAAAATATAAAATAGTTTTTTAATGGAACAGTAATTAAATTTGTCTGGATAATTTCAGAAATATTTGATCTGTGTTTAATCATTTTTAATTAAACCTGACAAATCTGATTAAAACATTCAAAATCAATTGCATCCAAACTATTCTTGATCTTGCCTGCACTGTTCTCAATATAATATAAATTGTACTCGGCCAAGTCTATCCTGTTCTGAACTGAAAGGAAAAGTCCTACACCGAAATTGGACTGTTCTTCCATCAAGCCTAATCGATTGTGATCATTGTTGATACTGTAAGGCCAATAAATGCGCATATATCGTTAGGTAATCACGAATTAACGGATATATTATGAAAATGCCAGAAAATCTTGATTAATAGACAAATATCATTTACAAAATTGCCAGCTTTAAATTGGGTTTGAAAATAAAACATAATATATCATAGATCGGTCATTGATATTCAAATATCATTCAAATAACAAATCCAAAAGACAACTAATGGTACGGTTGATGATACACGCATCCATGGCAGTGGTAATTTATGTTTTATTATCTTTTACTGCGTAGTTAAATTTTAAAAGCTACTTAAATATTAAACGTATTCGGGTTATAAATAAGATAAAGGCAACAGTAGTATACCGCTGTTGAATAGTTATAATTCGATTAAACACAAACAAAAGCTTCGTCTAGTTTACCATAAATTTTGGAATTAATATTTAAATTGGAAGCTAATTTCACAAGTTCTAACAGTAAACCGATTACTATAATTAATAAGTATTTAGTTACAGTTATTTGTGCTGGATTTATTGCATGTATTGCTGGTGGTTTTAGGAAATTTGACATATATGACATCGGCTTAATATATGCATAAACTCTTAAGAGTATCAGCTTTTTTCAGTGAAATTGTGATTCAAAACACTTAAACGAAAGGAAAACTGTTTAGAAACAAAGCTGTTTACAGAACACCTGAACTTGGCAAAGAAGCTATAAGGTTATCGGTATGTATTTATTGACCGATACGATATGTCTGTTTCTAACCGCACTATTTTGGCACAGTCGTATTTCTTTACATGTAAGGAAAGACGTCTAATCTTGTAGTTTAACGATTCTGTCATAATCCGGATTGGGCCATTTTGACTATGTGTGGATTCACAGCAGGCAAAACGGTCTCTCTCCTATTTTTTTTTTTTTTTTTTTTATTTATTACAATAACCATGATTTGTCTTCTTGATCCATTTCAGAGATTTGAACACTGGTAAAACAATGTCACCTTTATTAAGAAACCATAAGAAATAACAACTTTGCAGAATATAGGTCCTACGGATTGGTGCTTTTAAATTTTAATCTAGTATATTAAAGTTAAACTTTATTCTGCATTCACGAAAACACGATGAATATAAAGATTGTTTTAACTGGTCGTATAAATCCTTTGTATATATATTACAGTCTAAAATGAAAATAAATGTATTCGTGCAGGTATCCCCAAGTTTATTTGAACATATGTTGAATGCAAAGACCACTGAATACTAACAAAATTTACTTATTTTTTAAGAACAATCATGTTATGAAAACAGGAAGAGATCTGAAACAAAATTGATATGATTTTCAAGTCATTTGAAATAAAAACAAACACTTAAAGTGAGCGTTATAAAAGTTAACACATTTAAAAATAACTTTTAGAAAATCCTCTCAGCAATATATTTTTATATAACAAGGTCCACATTTAAACTAGAGGCTCAATTGTTTAAACAAAACCCTCGATAAGAGTTCATAATTTAGAAAAGACTTATCTTTTAATATACAAATGTATAATGTATAATGTACAAATATACAAAATTTTGTATGTGTGAGGAGGAGGGGCGCTTCAATTGTTTACATGTTTTGTACAATACTCTTTGATTAATTCGTACTTGTTTTGGTTACAATTGTTTACTTAAGCAAAATGCATTTTAAAATTTGACATATACAAGTCATGTTTCACGTATATTTTAGATACTGGAAAATCTCAATCATTGCAGTAAAACGTGACTGATCATGACCTACTGATTTTATTTAAAATCGACAAAAATGATGAATCATTTTACATGTCACTCTCTTGAATTAATTTCAAATTCTTACTTTTAATGCTTGAATGGGAATTTGTTCATGTGCTATATATTCTGACATGGATTTCAAAGGTTGTCTTTTACCGGATTGTTCGATCTATTATAAGTTATCATGCTTTGATTTCAACTAGCATGATTATTTAGACAGTGTCGAAAATTGTTGAACGGTGAGGGCGAAAGCCCGAACCGTTCAACAATTTTCTACACTGTCTAAATAATCATGCTAGTTGGGTCAAAGCATGATAACATTTTTGTGCGGTTATGCTAACCGTATTGAGTATATAATTAATGAAACGTTAAACACACAAATGTCCTAGATTTCACTTCGCAAAATTCACATGTTTACTCCGCCCACTGACCGCGTGTTTGACCCTCACTCTTAATGTGTATGCTCCGCCCACTGATCGTGTAACCTGATGATCTATTGATTTTCCATGTAGCGCATAGTTGATGTGTTTTTATGCCAACTAAAGATGGAGCCTGGTAAAAGACGATTTGTCGATACAAGTGATGAAGAAATCGAACAAAAACGTTTGAAAATGAGTGCTGATAAAACAATAAAGCAGAATATAGCAGCAGCGACTATTTTTCGGGAGTATTTAAAAGAAAAGAAAATGGATCCAGGATTCGAACATTATGACACATTAAAACTAGATGAAGCGTTGGGCCATTTCTATATGGATGTGCGTAAAGCTGATGGAAATCGTTATAAAACAAATTCACTGCAGTGCTTGAGATACTCATTGAATAGATATTTAAAGGCTCCACCGTACAATAAAAAAATTGACATTGTGAATGATGAAAGATTTAGCGCTTCCAGAGAAAATTTCAAAGCGGCAATGGCAGAACTAAAACGCATGGGATTAGGAGACGTCGAGCATTATCCGTCTATTGACGAAGCTGACAGAAGGAAACTATATACCTCAATATATCTATTATCCCCAAATACACCATTTGGACTTCAAAATAAAGTTCAATTCAATATTCGCTTGTATTTTTGTCGACGGGGAATGGAAAATATGCCATCATCGAATATTCGTGCTTTACCAAGCTCCAGTTGTACAGTGCCTCCTAAAACTTTGCCAATTGGCCCTTCTTCTACATTTCTTCTTCTACCGAATATTACAACAGGAAGCACTGCTGTCATTAGTACAGAACGTTGTTCCGTTACTTATAACGTTGGACAAAATACTCTATATACACCTGCTAAGGAATACAAAGCGGCGCCTTTACCATTTAGCGGACCCTTGTCATGCAATACTTTTAAGCCAAAACATTTATGTACAACCCAACAAGGAAACAGCACACAATCATTTAATGAATCATTGCAAGGTGTCAATCTAAATGAACTGTTCAATGATTTTACTGAAACTTCCGTAAACATAAATCGTACTATACTTTGTCCACAAGTTTTTCAAAACTGTTCCGTAACTATTGTTTATAAAAAGAATGACTTCATTTTAGAACAAGAACAGATTTTATTGTTTTAGAACATATTTTTATTTAGAGTTTGGTTTAATGTGCTCGGGAGCATTTCACTTTATTTCATTCCATCTTATATTGTTTTTATTTAGATTTTTAAGGGTTTTCTGGACGAAAAACATTTTTTACATCTGTTATCACTTTTAATTTTGTATGATATATTACAGAGAAGTATAATAAATATATATTTTATTTGAATTGCTCTAGATCGATAAAGCCCTGGATTGCGTCATGCATGTATAGATGTCAACCAGTGGAATTTTCTATTCGCCGACCGGTTAACAGGTCAACTTGCCTTGTGTAGGCAATACACTAAGGTTATCACAAGACAGCGTGTTCCTTACTTTGTTCTTTTATAGCACACATGATTTAAGGTCAACAGGTTGAGCACACATGATTAAAGGTCAACATATTACAACGCGATTGCTGGTTGGCTACAGGCACATGTTTTGTAAGAAGTTTTTTTGGGGGCAATTTGATTGGGTTGTGTACGGCGAACATGGTTATTTAGCAGATGGCAAGGCAGCCAGTAGAATTCAAGTTTACAACTGCATAACCGCACAATATGTTTTAGAATGTTCGGCAATAGACAAAAGTAGACAAACGCTGTTAAAACGGGGTTTTGATCCCCAAGGACGCCACATTTGGCAATAAATTTTATCGATATATTATTTTATTTTTCAATTGAAATACATTGAATGGAAAATTTCTCCACTTTTGAAGATTTTTCAATTGGCTTCAATAATTACAAACAAAACGAAAAGTTTATTTAACATTTTGCAAAAACAGTATGTTTATTATTTTCAAAGGAAACCTTTTGTTTGCCAAGTTTACTTGTATGTGTTTATTACCATCACTAATCACAGTGACATTCCTAATTATTAAAGATCAAACGACCTAATCAACATGATAATTGGTATTGAATATGATCATCGGTTATGCATATTCCAAAAACGGCGCGTGCCGATAAAAACTTAAATAACTTCTCAAATATTGAATTGATTTTATGAAAACAAAATTATAAGATAAAAATTAAATTATCTATCGAATGCATACCCTTAACGCACACTAAAACATCTATTACATGTCCTGAGTGCACATCGCAGCAGTGACAAAGAAAAACTTCAGGGATAATGCCAGAAAATTCCGGTTCTGAATTTTGCCCCGTGTCCTCCTTTGAAAAGTATGTAAATAAATTAAATCCGGAGTGTGACAAACTATGGCAGAGACCGAAAGATCAGTTCTGTGAGGAGGATCCTACATGGTATTATAACATTCCTGTGGGCGAAAAAACGCTTGGCAATTTCATGTCATACCTGAGCAAGAAGTGCAACTTGTCTGAAATCTACACTAACCATTCTATCCGAGCTACCGGGGCTACTGTTCTAGCTAAAAATTCGTATTGCAATGCACAGATCATGGCCGTAACTGGACATAAGTCAGTAGCATCCCTTTCTTTGTACCAGCGGGTTGATAATGATGATAAGATACGTATGGGACAGACGTTAACAGAAAGCATCACGGAACCTTCTAAAGCATTAGCTTTAACTGTTGGTGAAACATCATCGAATATTCGTGCTTTACCAAGCTCCAGTTGTACAGTGCCTCCTAAAACTTTGCCAATTGGCCCTTCTTCTACATTTCTTCCTCTACCGAATATTACAACAGGAAGCACCGTTGTCATTAGTACAGAACGTAGTTCCGTTACTTATAACGTTGGACAAAATACTTTGTGCGGTTATGCAGTTGTAAACTTGAATTCTACTGGCTGCCTTGCCATCTGCTAAATAACCATGTTCGCCGTACACAACCCAATCAAATTAACCCAAAAAGAAAACTTCTTACAAAACATGTGCCTGTAGCCAACCAGCAATCGCGTTGTAATATAGAATGGTTAGTGTAGATTTCAGACAAGTTGCACTTCTTGCTCAGGTATGACATGAAATTGCCAAGCATTTTTCGCCCACAGGAATGTTATAATACCATGTAGGATCCTCCTCACAGAACTGATCTTTCGGTCTCTGCCATAGTTTGTCACACTCCGGATTTAATTTATTTACATACAAAATCAATAGATCATCAGGTTACACGATCAGTGGGCGGAGCATACACATTAAGAGTGAGGGTCAAACACGCGGTCAGTGGGCGGAGTAAACATGTGAATTTTGCGAAGTGAAATCTAGGACATTTGTGTGTTTAACGTTTCATTAATTATATACTCAATACGGTTAGCATAACCGCACAATATAAGTTATCATGCTGTCTAAATAATCATGTTAGTTGGGTCAAAGCATGATAACTTATACTATATTCATCTGCTAAGGAATACAAAGCGGCGCCTTTACCATTTAGCGGACCCTTGCCATGCAATACTTTTAAGCCAAAACATTTAAGTACTACCCAACAAGGAAACAGCACACATTCATTTAATGAATCATTGCAAGGTGTCAATCTAAATGAACTGTTCAATGATTTTACTGAAACTTCCATAAACATAAAGCGTACTACACTTTGTCCACAAGTTTTCAACAACTGTTCCGTAACTATTGTTTATAAAATGAATGACTTCATTTTAGAAGAAGAATATTGTTTTATTTAGATTTTAAGGGTTTTCTGGACGAAAACATTTTTTACATCTGATATCACTTTTAATTTTGTATGATATATTACAGAGAAGTATAATAAATATATATTTTATTTGAATTGCTCTAGATCGATAAAGCCCTGGATTGCGTCATGCATAAAATTGAGAATGGAAATGGGGAATGTGTCAAAGAGACAACAACCCGACCACAGAACAGACAACAACAGAAGGTCACCAATAGGTCTTCAATGCAGCGAGAAATTCCCGCACCCGGAGGCGTCCTTAAGCTGGCCCTAAACAATTATATATACTAGTTCAGTGATAATGGACGTCATACTAAACTCCAAATTATACACAAGAAACTAAAAGTAAAAATAATACAAGACTAACAAAGGCCAGAGGCTCCTGACTTGGGACAGGCGCAAAATGCGGCGGGGTTAAACATGTTTATGAGATCTCAACCTCCCCTATACCTCTAGCCAATGTAGAAAAATAAACGCATAATAATACGCACATTAAAAGTCAGTTAAAGAGAAGTCCGAGTCCGATGTCAGAAGATGTAACAAAAGAAAATAAACAAAATGACAATAATACATAAATAACAACAGACTACTAGCAGTTAACTGACATGCCAGCTCCAGACCTCAATTAAACTGATTGAAAGATTATGTCTTCATCATATGAATATCAGGCACAATCCCTCCCGTTAGGGTTTAGTATCATACCATCATAAAATATATGAGAAGAGCATAACCCGTGTCATGCCAACAACTGGTTTTTAAATAAATGTGTTTAGTTCCGATGCAAAGACCCTATAAGTGAATCAATATTAAAGCCAAAATATGCAATCTTTAATGACCTGACAACAGTATCGTAACTATATCCCTTCTTAATAAGTCTATTTAAAGGTTTTGTTAGCTTCTGAGGTGAATACTGACATTTTAGTGCTTTATAAAGAATATTACCATAAAAGATTGGATGTGAAATACCTGAACGTATAAGAAGTCTGCATGTTGAGCTATATTTACGAATGATGTCCTTGTACCGATGATAAAATTTAGTAAATGTTTTGACTAGTTTGTGATATCGAAAACCCTGGTGTAATAATTTTTCTGTAATACATAAATTTCTTTCGTTAAAATCTGAAACGTTGTTACATACACGAGCGAATCGTACAAGTTGAGATATGTATAGATGTCAAACAGTGGAATTTTCCATTCGCCGACCGGTTAACAGGTCAACTTGCCTTATGTAGGGCAATACACTAAGGTTATCACAAGACAGCGTGTTCCTTACTTTGTTCTTTTTATAGCACTCATGATTTAAGGTCAACAGTTTGAGCACACATCATTAAAGGTCAACATATTACAACGCGATTGCTGGTTGGCTACAGGCACATGTTTTGTAAGAAATTTTCTTTTGGGTTAATTTGATTGGGTTGTGTACGGCGAACATGGTTATTTAGCAGATGGCAAGGCAGCCAGTAGAATTCAAGTTTACAACTGCATAACCGCACAATTATAGTTATATTGCAACATAACTTCCCAAATTATAGGTATTAATCCCACAACAATTTGAAACTCGACTCTTATTCAAAATAAATTTTGAAATGGAAACTCTTCAGAATTTAGTTTATTCTTGGTGTCAAATGAAGACGTTTTTTTTTTTTGTTTGTTATTTTTCTTGTAACATTGTATTTTAAATAGAAAGATTTCAAAGCCCTTATGTCTTGCATTTGTTCCATGAAAATGGTGTCAAGGTCAAAGGTCAAGGTTATTTTCTAAATTTTGTACTCTGCTTGTGTGTGCATCTTATCTAATATTATAAAACTACATATAAAAGAACTGATGCAAAATGTTTTGGGTGTTGAGACAAACAAATGATACATTTAGTCCAAAGTGATCTGATTACACCGTATGGGAGTTATTGCCTCTTAAATGTTGAAATTTAGGGTAAATCGAATAGAAATTCGTTCTGGTACATGATGAAGCCATACTGTCTTTTTCAAAGGGTTAGGTGACACATGACCTTGATAAATATTAACCGGAAGTGATCTTGTGCAAACCTGAAGTAGTTTTTTTGCACTAATTGAAGGAAATAATACGTATAAACTATATATTTTTAAATCAGCATACAATAGCCTTGTTAATGACACCGGAAGTCGCCTTTTGTAAATTGGAAATAGCTTATTATCTCCTTTACTTGAAGGAAAAGTATATAGAATAGGGACTCTGTGGGAACGTCACGTCAATAAACTCATATCTGCCGTAATGCATAATTGGTGTTATCGACGTTGGTACAGATAACAAAAAAACAACTTTTCATTCGATGTCAGTTAAAATAAAATATCACAGGAAACATGAATTTTAGCTCTTCAAACTAGTCTAAAAGTTATAGACTTAACCTTTTGTATCTTTATTTTATAACAATGTGAAAATCGGTAATATTATCCACAACGTTTATTTTTCGCTATCATATGCAACAATTTAATATCCTATCGGGACCTAGCGCTATTTATAGAATCGTAAAGAGACATCAAAGTTTTGAGAAAAGATACCCCATGTTCACATATTTTCAAAGATCCATCGCTCCTCGCAATCTACAACATAGTATCTTTATAACAATGTCCAGTTTATGTAAATGTGTTACGAATTGACGAGGCGCCAGTGCGTCAAAGGCGGCAAGGTCCAGCATTAAAAGAACCAAAAAGCGCCGTAACGTTAGATTTATTCACTGTTCACATCATCATGCAGTCAGTTAAACATTCACTTTCTGCTAAAAATTACACTGACGAACGTAATGGTTGCGTTATTCACGATCCATTGTTGTCAATTAATCAGATTATAAATTCGAATACATATTTACTTGCACAAATACAACAAATATTCGCTCGAAAACTAACTTCATGCAATATTGTCATTATAGATACCTGATAAGGGTTAATTCCCTTTGTTTATAAAAATAGTTTGAGGTACTGTGTAGGATATTCTGTACACTTGAATTAACATAACTTAATAAAATTGTAATACAATAGTAAGAGTTAAGTATAAATAATTTATTTACCCAACCAATTAATACTTTTAAAGAAAAATATATTATTATAATTGAATTCAAACAAAATATGCAATACAAGCGACGTAAAATTTTTCTATTTTAAAAATCAGAATGGTCCAGGTTTTGTAAAAATGTTGAAAAAATAAACTACCCCCTTCCAGTTTCCAAAAATAAAAAAAAAACAAAAACAAAGCAAGACGAAAAGAAAAGTCAAAATGATTGAACGAAAATTAAAATGAAAATAAGCAAAACAAGCAAAAAGAATTAACAACTTCATGTTTTATCTTAAAATGATATGGATACAACAAAATAAAGATAAGGAGATGTGGTATGATTGCTCAAGAGACAACTATCCATCAAAGTTCAAATGAAGTGGATGTAAGCAATTATAGGCAACCGTGCGGCCTTTAACAATGAGAAAAAAACCATACCATATGGTCGGCTATAAAAGCTTGTTATTCATTGTCCTCAGTTATTACCATTCAGTATTGATTAAATTTGAAGTCAACAAGTATAATATTTATAATAAGCATTTGATTCAACATTGAATTTGTGTCACAGAACACATACTACATGAAACACGTCTTCTTTAAAATATAGAAAGTTACATCAATGCTTCCAATCAAAAACACTAAACCACTCACTAAATTCATTTCGAAATTGCAAAATTGCATCACTTTTTTAACCAAGCGTATGTCAAAGTGTTACATGTATATGTTTAAAATCTAACAACATTTATCAAGTTGAATTAAGATGTTTTACCACGATACAGTTTATATTAATGTGATTTAGATTTACACGTAACAGCGTTCATTTATAATAATTTCATTCTTAAAACTATATATCCCTGAAAATCTTAAAGTTCCTTTCAAATTATATATATTATATATAAATTAAAGAAAGTTGTATTGAATCTAGCTGTTTTAACCCAGATGTAATGTTTCTAAGCTTGAACATTTTGTAACTTGAATTTAAAATTTGCATGGCTATACTATCCCTTTTCAAAACCAAATTGTTGGCCAAGGTTTTCGGATGTAAAACCCTTATTGAGGTGGCTGTACTTTAGCTGTTTGGTATATCGGATGCATAAATACGAAGCAACAGTATGTAAACTTTAAATTTGAAGCCTTGTTTGCGGAGAGCATTTATCTCTCTGCAAGGCAAGTCCACACACATACTTAACAATTCCGCTTTAACGTTTGAAGTCTTTATTTCCTGCCCTTCATTCCGCGATCGTCTTTTTGAAGACCATAAATAAATGAATAATTTGATTTGTTAACTTATTGAGCATATATGAAATGTTTGCCACTGGACATTAAGCCAATCATTATGCATTATAAACCACATATCGTGTCATGTATAAAGATCAATCTACAGATGAATAAGAGTTTCTTAGCTGGTTTGACTCCTTCATATGAAATAGTTGTCGTTTTCATCCACCACTACACGGATTTATTCAAATACATGCATTGTAATATTTCGATTAAATATTTTAAAAATAACATCTTATTACTCAACAAGTCTTTTTATTTGGAGGATTCAAATCCAAAGTATTCTAGAGTCTAAATCAAAACATATTGAAGATTTTACAAAAAAATTTACACATATCTGTCTATTAATTCAAAAGGTTATTCAGTGCTATATATTGTTGTAGGGACAGTTTTAAAACAGTATATATAAACAAAATATTAAAAATGATTTCAAAATTTTGCATTGAAAGACATCCTTAAAATAACTAAAATGATTTGTATCTGAAATACAAGAAGGAGCGTTACTTTGGAGTTTAGTGTGGCGATCATTTCGATGAACTAGTATACATTATTATTGAGGGGCCAACTGAAGCCCTCCTCCGGGTGTGAGATTTTCTAACTGTATTGAAGACCCATTGGTAGTCTTCGGCTTTTTCTGATCTTTGGTCGGGTTGTTTTCTCCTTGGCCATTCCGTTTCCATTCTCAGTTGTATTGGTTTTGGTAAAGTATTCTATTTTCTTCATTGTTGTGGTACAAATGTACATGTGCATACTTGTAACAATCTACCTAAGTTACAGCTATGACCCATAATTAGGTGATATGTTTTAAAGAAATGTCACAATGTTGTGGTTAGACCTTCAAAGTATACACAAGAAGATACCTTACTCTAAATATTGATAATGATGAGACTCTTTTGAAATTGTCCGGATGTCTAATATATTCAGGAAATTTAGCTCTATTTTTTTTCAGACGAAGATACCAACATAATAAAATCTGAACTTTAAATTAGATTAATTCATAACATATAATGAAATTGTTCATATTTTAATAGACATAAGAAGATGTGGTATGAGTGCCAATGAGACAACTCTCCATCCAAGTCAAAATTTATAAAAGTAAACCATTATAGGTCAAAGTACGGTCTTTAACACGGAGCCTTGGCTCACACCGAACAGCAAGCTATAAAATTACTAGTGTAAAACCATTTAAACGGGAAAAACAACGGTCTAATCTATATAAATACGAGAAACGAGAAACACTTATGAACCACATCAACAAACGACAACTACTGAACATCAGATTCCTGACTTAGGACAGGTGCAAACAATTGCAGCGGGGTTAAACGTTTTAATGGTACCAAACCTTCACCCTTTTTCTGAAACAATAGTGTAACATCACAGCATAGAAAACACACTATAAAATATCAACTGAAGTCCATATTTTGTATTGAATGTATGAAAGAGTGCCTGTACATATATATGTTACGTATATACAGGCCTGTGTTATTCTCATTTTCTGTACATAAAAGACATGTACAGTAGCATGTCTTCATCCTTGAACCCCAAAGGTGACTGGTAGTATAGAAATATGATTTTCCTCCGACCACAAGTAAAACCCTTGGCAAAGTGAATCATCCGTTTGGTTGTGCGGGATGTGTGAATACGCAACAACGTCCGGTTAGAAAAGGACGAATTGAGGCCTCGTGAAGAAAGAGTACCACGCATCCTGTACGTTAAGAATTTTTGCATCAACTCTTTTATAGGTCCGTGTGTATCCTGATGCAAGGAAAAATTCATGCTCTATCCATTATACCCACATTTTCAGCTGGTGACTGTTGAACTTCCTCCTTTTCCCTGGTCGATCCCTATTACAGAACCAAGCTATTACATCTATTTATATTTTGTTCACATCCTGAACGTGTTTGAAATATTTGTTACTTGACATGAAACAAACTGTCAATACATTTTTATCTTGGCTCATGAATGAAAGGAGATGTATAAAGTAACAAGACAGCAACGTAACCACAAAAATAATTAGAAATAATAATTAAAACACAAATCCAGGCACATAATTTGTTTTTCATATTTACTGCAAATTATAACTCAAACGCGTCAAAAGAAATACACGCAGCTTTGCTTCAAGTTATGATTTTGTTTGCTTAATCTATTATTAGTGTCTGAAATCTGGAAATCTTTAATAGTTGATGTAGAGGGTTTCACATGAAAAGGTGGATTGAAACTAATTTTCATTGATTTTATCATAAGAAAAATGGTAGAAATGATGGGGTCAGTTCGTACCCTAGACCTTAGACAAACTGACTTGTGCATCCAACACCGGTAGCCTTATTAAACACGTGCTACACTTCTAAAACAAGAAACTACTATTTGTTTAAATCATATGGTCAAATAGTAAGTACATGGAAATTAAAAATTCAAAACATTTGAAAATTTCGTTTTTAATGTTTTGTGCTAACTTGTACAGTTTCCGTATTTTATAATTATCATTATTAAAATTATCATTATTATTATTTGTGTTTCTTTTCCACCTACCTTTTACATGTGCTGTATTGTGATTTTAAAAGATGTCGCTTAGAAATTTTGTATATGATATAACAGTTTATACACTTTTCAAACTGACACCGCGTAACCGATTACTTTTCCATGTAAAAGTGTTCTCCTGAACACTCTTTTCATGTTATTTCTAATACTTCGCAACCGTATAAGGAATTGACATTTTTTTCCAAATTGCTCTTTTAAGCGATATAGAGATTCCATATGAGAGTTATTTCCTTTCAGTTTTTGAGATAAGTGAAATGTATTTGTAACTGGCAAACCATAGGTGATAGAGACTTAGGGTCTTTTGTTTTGAGGTCCTTGGTCCATAAAAAGAAATGAGGTCAAGGTCAAAGTTCAAGGTCATGGTGATCAATGAATTTCAGAAATCGTATAAGATAGCGACAAAATAGTTTTACAGAATTGTTAGTTGCAACATGTCGTAGCACAATAAATTATGGTTCAAAGGGTACGTAGACATTTAATGGGAGTTTTCTCGTCTTATATTTAATATTACGCGTATGATGATATAGCTCATCAACTATATATAATAAAGACCTAAGGTATTTTGATTTGAGGTCATTATTGTATGACCTTGAAATTGAGGTCAAGGTCACAGGTAAACTTTAAGTTCTAGATTTTGACCTTTGCTTTAACTTAATAAACATGCATGATAAAGCTATGGAACTTTGTGCATTAAGTTGCAAGCCCTTGAAAAAATCAACCGGAAGTGACCTTGTTTAAACCGGAAGTAGCTATTTTAGTACTTATTTAATGTTAAAGTATACAGAACTATATATTTTGGGAATCAGTGTCAAGTAAACTATCAAATACCGGGAATGACATTTTTCAAACCGGAAGTAACAAATTATCTTATTTTTTTCGCCTAATTTTTGTTTCCTTTGCTGTTTGGTTGTTTCGCAAGATGTCGATAAGATATTTGGTATATGATATCAAACAATTTATACGCATTTGAAACTGACACCGTCTAAGCAAATATTTTCCAATGAAGAGTTATCTCCCCGAACACTGTTTGTCTTGTTATTTCTAATACTTCACAACGGTAGAAAAACCGACAAATTTAATTTCAACCGAAGCGGTATAGAGATTCCATGTGAGAGTTATATCATCTTCTGTATTTGATACAAGTGAAATGTATTTGTAACTGGCAAACGATAAGTGATAGAGACCTAGGGTCATTTGATTTGAGGTCCTTTGTCCATAAAGAAGAAAATGAGGTCAAGGTCAAATGTCGAGGAAATGTTCAAAATTTTGATTTTGGCTTGTTATCACTTATTTTCAGAAATAGTATAAGATATCGACAAAATATTTTACAGAATTGTTAGTTGCAACATGTTGTACCACGTAAATTTTAGTCGAAAGGTTACAGAGACACTAAATGGAAGTTTTCTCCTCTAATATATAAGATTAGCCATATGGTGTGGTGATATAGCTCATTTACCATATATAGTATAGATCTATGATCGTCTGATTTATTGTTCCTGGTTTATGATTTAGAAATTAAGGTCGAAGTCATAGGTAATTTTACGTTCTGTATTTTGACCTTTGCTTTTTCTTTATATGTATACATGGTAAAGCCATGGAACTTTTGCATTAGGCTGCAACCCATATAATTTTGAAAAGGTCAACCGGAAGTGACTTTTTGTAAACCGGAAGTAGCTATTTTTGTACTTATTTAATGTTAAAGTATCTAGAACCATACATTTTGGAATCAGTGTCAAGTAAACTATCAAATACCGGGAATGACATTTTCAAAACCGGAAGTAACAAATTATCTCCTTATTTCACACAAAAGTGAATAGGAACCATATATTTTGGAAAAGTATACAAAAGCTATAACTTGTCATTATAAATAACATGTTAAACTGGATTTTAATATTTTCATATGAAATATATCTATTCGGGTGGAAGGACCTTCAATTGTTCTCTGAAGAATTGGTTTTAATTATTATTATAAGTTTTTCCACTTTTCTGTGGAAAGACCTATTGGTTTTGTTCTGCTTATTATAATTTTTTCTACTTCCGCCGAACCCTTTCTTGCGGTATAAAAATGTTTCGCAAGATCTCGCTTAGATATTTTAGATACTATATCGAACAGTTATTGCGCTTTTAAAACTCATCTTGTTAAGCCGAAGACTTTTCATTGTAAGTGTTATCTCCCCAAACACTGTTTTTATTGTTATTGTATCACCTCCGTAACCAGAAAAGATAACGACAAAATTATTTTTGTCACAAATTAATTTGTCGTAATGTTTTGTAACTCATAAACCGAGAGCCGTATACACCTAGGGTCTTTTAATTTGAGGTCGTTGGATCCTAACTTTAGAAATGAGGTCAAGGTCAAAGGTCAAGGTCATGTCCTCAATTTTGTTTTTGCTTGTGTTTGCATTTTCTCTGATACATTGGGTCTGAACTAATCCAGTGGCATCTTATAAGAGTTATTGCCCTCAAATGTTTTATTTAAGGTAAATTGGTTATTACTTCAGATTGGTACATGATAAAGGCTTAAGGTTTTACAAAATGTTAAGTGACACATGACCTTGAAAAACATCACCCGGAAGTGACCTTGAATGAACCGAAAGTAGTCATGTTTGCACTTATTTTATGAAAAGTACCTAGAAACCATATATTTTTAAATGGGCATACGAAAACCTTTCATTTAAGACCAGAAGTGACATTTTCTAAACCGGATGTTGCCAATTATTTCCATCTTTAGAGGCATACGTATATAAAAACCATATATTTGTGGAATCATTGTAAAAGAGCTATCTTTTGAGATCGGCAGTGACATTTTCTTAACCTGAAGTCGGCAATTATCTCCCTGATTTTTAGGCAAAAGTATATAGAAACCGTACATTAAATGAATCATTACGAAGAAACCTATGATTGAACACCAAAAGTGACTTTTAATAAACCAGAAGTAGCTTCTTATCAATTATTTTGAAAATTGAAGTGGAAAGACCTCCAATTGTTCTCTGTACAATTGGTTTTAATTATTATTATCATTCTTTTTTCCGCCAAACTTTGACAAATTTTCCTTCCGTAACCGTCAGGTTCACACTTATATTGGTGTCACAAATACCTACCCGGAACTCATCTTTCGAGAAGTAAAATTTTGTCTGTCCGGAGTTATCTGCCCAATACCTAAAAACCTTGTCATCAAACACCGTAACCGTAATAGGTAGAAAAACTAAAGGGTCGAATTTGTTCAGGACCAGACCCTGGTTCTTCGTTGCATTTGGACCGAAAAGATTCAAAGGCTCATTTGTTGGGTTATGCCCCTTTGCAATTTAACCGATGTCGGTTGGCCACTTAAACTCAGAAACCGTCGTAGCGACCTAGGATCTTCACTAATAAACATCAATTCATGTGACTTTGAAAATGTCAAATTTGTATTTTGACCTTGACCTTTGACCTTACACCTTGTTATGGGATAATCTCAGAAACACTTATATTAAGAGAAGTCCTGAATAGTGGTTAATCTTTGGATCATTAAGGCGCTTCTTTGTTACATTTTAACCGAAGAGATATTTGACCTTTCTGTTAGGGGCATAACCACCGTTAACGGTTTCCAAAAAGACAAAATTAGCTTTACCATGGGGTCTTTTGCAATGGCATAACGGATCAATGATCTTGACAAAGGTCACAAGGTCAAAGGTCAAGTCCCAAATAGCAATTATGTGTTTCGACCTTATTTATATGATTTAATATGTTTATGTTTTAAGCTTTTAAGGTTTGACCTTGACCTTTGACCTTACAGCTTTTCATGAGATATCTCAAAACCATTATACTTACAGAAGTCTTCAACAGTGGATAATGTTTGACACATTAAGGCGCAACTTTGTTATATTTAACTGAAGAATTTTGACCTAAACGTAAGGGCATAAACTCCATTAACGGTTTCTGGAAAGACAAAATTAGCTTTAACTCTTGAACCAAAGGTCCTATACCTATAGGGTCTTTAGCAATAACATCGTAGACCAATGATCTTGAAAAGGACATAAGGTCAAACGTCAAGGTCATGTCCCAAATAGCGGTTTATGTATTTTGGCCATATTTTATGGGTTTTATGTTTGATTTAAAGCTTTTAATGCATTCTTCGCCTTTTGAAACATATATTTTACATTTCCAAAAGGAAAGACCTTTCAATTGTTCAAGAACAATTGACATTTTAATTAGAAAAGTGGAAAGACCTTTTGCTTTTGTTCTGATTATTATTTTTTTTTCCGCCTAATTTTTCCTTTGCTGTTTGTTTGTTTTGCAAGATGTCGCTTAGATATTTGGTACATGATATCGAACAGTTTATACGCTTTTGAAAATTACATCGCTTAACCGATTACCTATCCAAGTAAGAGTTATATCCCCGAACACTGTTGTTATTTCTAATACTTTGCAACCGTAGAAGAAACCGACATTTTTTTCCAAAATGCTCGTTATATCCTCAGGATGTTATGTTTAATTTTACCCGAAGCGGTATAGAGATTCCATATGAGTGTTATTTCCCTTTTGTATTTGATCTAAGTGAAATGTATTTGTAACTGGCAAACCACAAGTGATAGAGACCTAGGGTCTTTTGATTTGAGGTCCTTGGTCTATAAAAATAAAAATGAGGTCAAAATCAAAGGTCAAGGTCATGTGAAATTTTTTGATTTTGGCTTGTTATCACTCATTTTCAGAAATCGTATAAGATATCGACAAAATATTTTTACAGAATGGTTAGTTACAACATGTAACACATACATTATAGTTGAAAGGTTAAGTTGACATTGAATGGGAGTTTTCTCCTTCTTATATTTTAAATTAGCCGTAAGGTAATATAACATATTTACCATATATAGTAGAGACCTAGGGCTATTTGATTTTAGGTCCTTGTTTAATGACCTTGAAATTGGGGTCAAGGTCAAAGTTTAATTTGACGTTCTAGATTTTGACCTTTGCTCTTACTTATTATTGATTCAAGATAAAGTCAGAGGGTCTTTTTCATTTGGTAACAGAAATATGACCTAGAAGAAAGTAATACGGATGTTACCTTTTGTAAACCGGCAGTAGCCGTTTTTGCATTTTTTTTCATGTACAATTTACCAGAACTTAAAATGTTTGGAATAAGCGTGAAATCTGGTTCAAATGTATTCGGAATAAACTTTTTGTTAACCGGACCTACTGATCTCCCTTATTTTTAGCAAAAGTATATAAAACCATATGTTTTCAGAATCAGCATTCATTAGGCTTTTATCTTGACACCAAAATTGACTTTTTTAAACTAAATTCAATATTTTCCTGTCTAGATATGTCTATGTCTATTTGGGGTGGAAGACCTTAGAAAAGAGGTTTTTGATTATTATTATTATTCTTTTCCCGCCAAACTTTGACGAAGTTACCAGCCTTAACTGTAAGACATGTCGCTTTCAGGTTGAAACTTTTATTGGTGTCACAAATACCTATCCGAATTCACCCTGTGAGTAGTAAAATTTTGTCGGTCCGGAGTTATCTGCCCGAAACCTAAAAACCTTGTTATAAATAAAACACCGTAACCGTAATAGGTAGAAAATAACTAAGGGTGAAATTTCTTCAGGACCAAACCCTGGTTCTTCGTTACATTTGAATCCAAAAGATTCATTGATTCATTGGTAGGATTACGCCCTTTGAAAACTGACCGATGTCGGTTTGTACTAAAACTCAGAAACCGTAAGTCGTAGTCAGCTAGGATCTTCACCAATAAACATCAATTCATGTGACTTTGAATATTTCTCATTGTCAAATTTGCATTTTGACTTTGATCTTTGACCTAACACCTTGTTATAGGATGATAACCTTAGAAACCCTTATATTTACAGAAGTTCTTAATAGTGGGATATGATTGGGTCATTAAGTCGCTGCATTGTTACATTTTGACCGAAGAGATTTGACCTTTCTATAAGGCGCATAAACCCCGTTAACGGTTTCTGAAAAGACAAAATTAGCTTTTATTATTAAACCAAAGGTAGTATGGGGACTTTTGCAAGGACATCAGGGACCAATGACCTTAACAAAGGTCACAAGGTCAAAGGTCAATGTCATGTCCCAAATACCGAATTATGTGTTTTGACCTTTTAAAAGGATTTTAGTGTGTTTTAAAGTTTTTATGGTTGACCTTGACCTTTGACCTTACAACTTTTTATGGGATATCTCAAAGACATTATATTTGCAGAAATTGTGAATAGTGAAAAATTTTTGTGTCATAAAGGCGCAACTTTTTTAAATTATGACCGAAGAGATTTGACCTATCCAGAAAGGGTTCACCGAAGGAATTTGACCTATCCATAACGGGCATAACCGAGCTAACTAGCTTTTACTTTTGAATTAAAGGTCCTTAACCCATGGGGTCTTTTGCAGTTACATACGAAAAATGACCTTGACGAAGGTCACAAGGTAAAAGGCCAAGGTCAAATCCCAATTAGCTAATTCTGTGATTTTCTTGCCATTTTAAGGATTTTATGTGTGTTTTGAGCTTTCCAATGAATTCTACGCCTATTTAAACATATATTTTACATTATGAAACAGAAAAAAACCTTAATTATTATTATTATTTTTACCGCCAAACTTTGACGAAGTAAGCAGCATTCAACGAAGGACATGTCGCTTTCAGGTTCATACTTTGTAACGGTGCCACAAATACCTATATGGAACTCGCCCTGTGAGAAGTAAAATTTTGTCGGTCCGGCAATATCTGCCCAAAACTTAAAAACCTTGTTATTATTCAAACACCGTAACCGCAATAGGTAGAAAGAAACCAAAGAGTGTGATTTGTTCAGAACCATTACATCGTTACATTTGATCCAAAAGATTCAACGAATCATTGGTAGGGTTATGCCCTTTGAACATTAACCGATGTCGGTTGGCCACTTAAATTCAGAAACCGTAAGTCGTAGCCACCTAGGATCGTCTTACATGATCATCAATTCATATGACTTTGAAAATGCCCCAAGGTCAAATTTGTATGTTGACCTTGACTTTGACCTTAAACCTTGTTATGGGATAATCTCCGAAACCCTTTTACTTACAGAAAGCTTGAAAAAGGAAAAGTTTTGCTCATTAATGTGCAACTTTGTTACATTTTGACCGTAGAAATTTTACCTTTCTTTAAGTGGCATAACCCCTGTTTACGGTTTCTGAAAAGACAAAATTAGCTTTTACTATTAAACCAAAATTCGTATTGGGGTCTTTTGCAATGACATCGAGGACCAATGACCTTGACAAAGGTCACAAGGTTAATGGCATGTCCCAAATAGCGAAGTATGACCCTATTTAAAGAATTTTAGTGTGTTTTGAAGTTTTAAGGTTGACCTTGACCTTTGAACTTACAATTTTTATGGGATATCTCAAAACATTATACTTACAGAAATCGTAAATAGTGAAAATGTTTGGGTCATTAAGACGCAAATTTTTACATTTGACCGAAGAGATTTGACTTTTCCGTAAGGGGCATAGCCCCATTTAACAGTTTCTGAATAGACAAAATTAGCTTTAACTTTTGAACCAAGGTCCTAGACCCATGGGGTCTTTACAGTAAAATTGGGGACCAATGGTCAAAGGCCAAGGTCAATTCCCAAATAACATTTTTTTTTTTGACACTATTTTAAGGGTTTTATGTGTGTTGTGGAGATTTCAATGCATTTTACGCCTATTTAAACATACTGTTAACCAACTAATTTTCGCGAGCGATTAATTCTCGTGTCTTTCGCAAGTTGAAAAAAAAGCGAATATAAATCGTCACGAATATGTTAAACTTAGATCTTCTTTATATTGATACATCACTGAAATTACGACATCGCGAAAATAAATCGCCTCGAAGTCGAATAGAAACGGCTAAACGCTAAATAAAATATCCGTGAAATTAAGTTGGTTTGCAGTATATTTTACATTCCGAAAAGAAAGACCTCTCAATTGTTCATGAACAATTAATATTTCAATAATTATTATCATCTTTATTATTATTATAAGTAGTAGTACTAGTAGTAGTAGTAGTAGTAGTAGTAGTAGTAGTAGTAGTAGTAGTAGTTGTAGTAGTATTGTTATCAGTAGTATTTATTTCGCTTCCGCTGTCGAATTTGTCTATTCCAAATCCTCTCAATAACTTACATTTTATCTCTTCAAGCAAAACAAGTACCATTTTATTTACTAACTATGTTTACCATTTTTTACAGAAACTATCCTTTTATGGAATTTTCTACCTTAGTGTCGCTTTAACAATGAATCAAAGAAGACGCCGTCCACCCTTTGAGAAAGTTGGTAAGGTGGATTTAAAGCATACGCATTTATAACTTCCGGATTTAAAATTAAAATGGCAAGTAAAGGACAACTAAATGACATAAAGTAAAAGTTACGTTCATCAAATAATTTATATTTTAGAAGTGGTGCAAGTAATACTAATTTCCAACAATTTAAGAGAGAAGCATTTGTAAATTCACACTATTTTTCTAGAAACATCTATACATTAAATTAGAAAATTTACTGATTTCTTAATGTGTTGATTACTAATGTTTCCCTCTGACATTTAAAGTAATATTTTCCAGATTGTCAAAGCCTTATTGCTTTAGGTGTGAATTTCTTTGGATGGCTAAGAAGTCGGAACATTATGAATAAATGTAAGCATATTTGAAACAAGACACATATTTTATTATATTAATTAAAGTTCATAATAACAAGAACTCAAAGGAAAAAAGAAAATCTATTGATAAAAATATGTGGTGAAACATCAATGAGACGGCACCCATAAAAACATAGAAAACCAAAACCCTCTCGAGATCAACAATCTTAAACAATAGGCAAGTGAATGGCATAAAATGAGTCAATGTAATTCATATCTTTATTTCTTCAAATTCACAGCAATACTTCCTATAAAATGTGCATTAAATATTTAATTCCTACATTTTGTTTTGTTTTTGTTTTTGTTTTTTCATTTAGGGTCAAAGAAATTTGCAGTGTTATACAAAGGTCATGTCTATATTTTCAAGAATGAGCACAGTACAAATCACTTCAAAGAAACTTCCTTCTCATTGTATGGATATAAAGGTGATTCTTTTACATCATTAGTTTTCATTAGAAATTATTATATGTTCTGCTTTTCAAGTAAACTAAAAGGTAGGGCTTATGTTCCTTGTATTTTTCCAACAAATACAATTTTAAAACCACAATATTTTAAAACCAACAGTTACTTGAATATAAAACAGCGTGAAGTATACACGTTTAAAAAATATAATTTTACACTAAACAACAAAATGATTTGACTTCTCTTTGCTGTTCAAGACTTATTGAAGGTGTAATACCACAAAATCATAGTACGTCACATCCGGTTGCATACAAAAAGGGTCGAAAAAATTCCTTGAATTTGACAGTTGTAGAAATATTTTCTACATTTCATTGCAGTAAAATGTCGAAGTCATAAACATATATCTTGGGTGTTTCAAAGCACCATAATTTTTGTATTTGGTGTTTCTATAGAACATTTTGGAAACATGAGGCTACATGGTTACTTAAGCTTGTACACAGAAAAAAGGGTTGAAAGTTTGATCGGTTAACTTCTAGTGCTGGTTATTTTCTTATATGGAATAAAATGTTATGTGAAATTTTACATTAGTACTGGACAGGATAAAACGTTTAACTTTACTCATTCCATGTATTTCTTTATTTGAAACAAAGATAAATTCTGCACAATTTTTGAAAAGTGCAAATCTAACAAAGACTAGTAGGGGAAAATCAATGGGGTATTAAAACTGAATTCAATATCCCAATTCGAAAAGAGTATGATTTTCCGTTAAACATTTTCTATCGACATGGATGAAACTTTGTACTTTCTTAACTTGCACAGACAATGAAAAAAAGTATTATCTGGCAAAAACAGCATAATCGTCAGGGTCTTCATTAAGTCAAAGCATAGATCTTCTTTTATATTATCTTATTATTGGCAAAGATGACCCCGGTTTTATGGGGTTGATGTTGCTCAGTTTTTCTATTTCTTTGTTGTGCTCTGTGTACTGTTGTTTGTCTTTTATTTTTGCCACGACATTTTCAGTTTGTTTGCGACTTATAATTTTAAATAACCCTTTGGTATATTTCATTCCTCTTTATCATCTATCTAATATAACGATTGGGAATTTATAGATATCATATTTTAATATTGATATAATTATAACGACACTCAAACCACGTATATCTTGTAAACTATCATATTATACCGGAAGTGACACTCTCGGTGATTTATATTCCATAGGCAGGGATGGGGCGATTACTTTAAAAATCTAATCGATTGAATTATAATTACTATGCTAATTTTATGTAATCGATTACATAAGAATTACACCTATATTCAAATGTAATTGGTTACATTAGATTACTTTTCTTTAAAGAAGTCATGCTTACTTTAAATTACTTATGATTACATTGTATATTGTGGTATTGAAAAAAAATAAACATGTTATCCTCACATTGAAAAAGCTAATAAAAATTGTGTTGTTAATATTTCAAGTATAAACATGTTACTCATAAGAACATAGAACAGGAGCAGTGTAATGTTTGTATCGTTTGATAACATAGTTTATATTATTTTATTTGACATATTTACTTTGAATGTAAATGTCTCTTTGCTCTCTTTTAAAGGAATAACATTTTCTATTAAGAAGACAACATTAACAAATAGTGATTATCTAATGATCAGATAGCCTTTGATATAATTGAAACTACAGTGTGTTTTACAGGTGTTACTCACTACTTCAAATTCTATACAAACAATAAGTGAGCTTTGGTAATTGAAATGAATTGTTTTGATTGGAATAAACAATTAATTTGTATACAATATATTTTATGATATACATGATTGTAAAATTCATATTTCTATACAAACATATTAAGAAAACACATGATAAACAATTGTGGAATATTTATAATACAAATTGTGAAAAAATAGTTGGTTCTAAAATCCATTATCATTTAAAGTCAAACATCAAAGTCAATATAAAGAGCAAAGTTTGCACTAAACCTTAACAGCCTGAGAATTTTCTGCATGCTAAGAGAATAGCAAAGTATTTGAAAAGCAAACACCTTATATCACAAAGGCTAGACCCCAAAATGAAACGTTTGGAAAAGTAAATTCATGTAGTGAACGGTTCAAAACGCACACATGTACACCCTGCATAACCTTAAGCATGAGTATACTGAAAATGAAAGTATAGAATAGTTAATGGGATCAATCATGTTGAACCAAGATCATTCATAGTGAACATTAGTTTGAAGATTTTTTTATTTATGCTTGTATATACAAAAATTATGTATAAAATGGGTAATCAGCAAGTAATCATTTGAATGTTATCTAAAGTAATCTTAAAGTAATCATGATTACACATGGTTTTTTGCATTGTAGTCGATTACATTACGATTACTTGTAATCATAAAATTCATGATTACTGGCTACATGTAATTACACTGCAAAATGTAATCGAATACAGCTGATTACGATTACTGAATACTATTACCCCATACCTGTCCACAAGCAGCAATATTGGTCGAGGTATAGTAAAATCCTGAGTTAATTTGATAAGTCAACTTTTGCATTGCAAATAAAAGATCATATTACCACTATTTTTACAGTGTTCAGCTTCCAATACTTGAAGAAAATGAAGTTTTATGGGTTTTCAAACTAGTCCATTCAGATGCTGCTAAGTCGAAATGTTTTGCAACGTCTTCGGAGATAGAGTTACAAGTATGTATATATGTTCTAGTAGGGCAATACACAGAAGTTGACATTATTGATATTTAGTTAAGAGAAGAAAGTATAAAGCCGATGGTTTTATAAAATATTCTCCGAAATATTCCCCATCTTGTATTAACAATTGATAAGAGGCTAAAACAGTTCAGAATTATGCAAGGTAATCTTAATTTAGAACATTACAACGTCAGTTTATACATATAAATGAAATACAGTTACCCAAACATATAAAAATTTCAATGTATATGGAGAGATTTGAATGATAATTTCATGTTGATTTAATACATTTTATTTTCATAATGCACTTGTGATGAAAAGTTCAACTACATGTAGGCCTCATGCTTATCGAGTCATTTTCCAAATCCCCAAAAGATGTCCAGTTCAGGACTAACTGTACACTTAACGTGAGAAACTGTTAATAATTTATAGATATACAAATTTCATATTGTCTTCCACTTTCATTTCGTCGCCTTAATCTAATCTTGAATGCGCAAAATATTCAAAAGAAAAAAAGCAAAAAAAAACAGTTTTCCTTTTTCATAAAATCAGCATATGATCAAATATATACATATATATATGCTATTGCCAATATGAATACAACAATACAAATATGGATAACGAATAGTATTTTCAATGTGCCTATCTAAAGGGAAACATTTATAAACCACGATATTGAAACTACGTAATGGTTAGTTTTGTAAATGCACTGCTTTTATCAATTTGATGAGCTGATTCGTAAAGTGTCTAACTGAATCTAGATTCAAATTAAAAAAAGAGATTCGTTTACAGAAGTGTACGGTGTTTTCAATCCTGCGTAACTTATTTTCAATTGCATATTAAGTTTGTTAACATATTCATCGGAAAGCCTAATAAACATATCTGGTTTACACAGAAACTCCTCCGGTCACTTATCCCTTCGTATTTTGTTCGCATAATTCTTCTTTGCGCGTATGTAGAATGCATAACCATTTTTATGATTGGTGATGATGTCACAATAAACATGCTAAAATGTCTTCACGACACCAACCGGCTCCCATATCACAAACTCCACATGAACTTTGTTTATATGAGTAACGTATCATTTAATTCTCTAACCTCTCCGTGGATAACCAACTGCATCTTAACCAATGTAAAAAAAAAAAAAAAACAGTAAAAGCGCTTTTCCCAATATATAATAAACAACAAGTACAATATACCGATTAAAAGCAACGCTTAAAGCTATTACAATATACTTAACTTGGAAACGAAAAATCTAATCCTCTAATTTTCTTCAAAATGATATCACTGGATTCTTCCATTTTCTTCAGGAATGGACAGACAGGCTTCAAGAAGGAATCAATTTTGCTAACGACATGCTGTAAGTACACCAGGTCGTTTTAAACTCACGTTAAGTTACTGCGTTCTTACTTTTAGTGGTATTTTGGAAATATTAAAATGAATACCCAGTTGAGAATTAAACTTATCCTTAAAATATTAATTGTATCGCAAAATCTTTCCGTCAGCTGGTGTGAGAAATCAATGATACTAGCTATTGCTACATTCTAAAGACATACTGCCAATCATTTAAGGAAAACATTACATAAAGAATTTACAAAATAGAACCTACGTCATGTCAAAATAGAAATGTGATGACACCTGCATAACATTCTATCCTAAATTGCGGTTAATTCTCTATGTATCTCACTGAGGCTTTGAGGAAAAGTAAAAAAAACAAAAATACCGAACTCCGATGAAAATTCTAAACGGAAGGTTCCTAAGCAAATGGTAAAATCAAAAGCTCAAACACATCAAATGAATGGTAAACAACTATCTTATTCCTGACTTGGTACAGGCATTTCCTTATGTAGAAAAGTAACAGTTTACTACATGAATTTACTTTTCCAAAAGTTTCATTTTGAGATCGAACCCTTGTGATATAAGATGTGAGCTTTTCAAATATTTTGCTATTCTCTTATAAATAGTTTTCGAGAGGAATTTCAGTTGTCCATGGTTTCACCCTTCTACCATATCAACTTATTAAACGTTTACAGATTAGTTCTACCAGTACAAAATGACACACAAATGTAGAGCTTACTCAATAATTCATAATTTACAATTGTTTATATTGCTTTACGATATATTTTCATATACAAGAAGCAGACAATCCTACGCAAACTGGCCAGACAGAACAACTAGTCAACTTGATATTTACGATGGTGTAAGACGTTCTCAAGAAGGAGGTATTATTAAAACACTTTCCGCTACTAATATTACTATTAATATAATCATATATACCAAATCAAAATAATGTTGAACACTTCTTTAATGTTTGATTGGTTGAATGATTGCCAGCCACTGGCATTATTTTATGGTACATCATCAATCCTGGTCAGTTAAGATCGAAGTCAGATGTACAGTACATTTTAAGTCTTACTCCTATAAATGTCCCTAAGCGACAAGAATTCCGACTAGTATGGTGGACTGTAGTTAACCCTTGCAATGATATTACGAGTGTAATACCTTGCTGGAAGGTCGTAAATTAAGCTGTAGTTGTGATTGGTAAATTTGTAATCTTACCTGTAAAGATTTTTAAAGATTGATAGATGATATATCCCGTAACATATTTCACTGTTTTAATATAGAAAATTAGGGATAAAAATGGCACAGGATATTATTTGTTTTAAGATAATAACTATCTAAAAGGAACTTCGAAATTGTGTATTTCAACTATGCTAAATTTATTTCAACATTCTAGTTATCAGTCATAGACAAATCAATTGCATTTTATTCAAAACTCGGGATATTAATCAGTTTAAAAATACAAAACATGTCAGCCAAATCAATTGTGCAGATAAAAGATTTAGGTAACGTATTTCACTATCTTTATAAAGAAAATTACGGATAAAAAAAAAACGGAACGGGATATTATTATAAAGTAACTCTTAAGACAAACTTCGAAATTGTTCAATCATCCTGAGCTTCACTATTTTCGATATTCTTGTAATACATGTACATTCTGTCAGTGAATAAATCAATTGCGGTTTTAATTAAAACTCGGGGAGTTAATCAGTTCTAAAAATAAACTTTTATTTGTTTTCTTCCGACATTATGTTTCCCGTAAGAGCGTTATCATTTATTCTTCTCTATCAATTATTTCACTCTTTAACCTTGGTCATTTCAATCACTCGTGTTTACTGTCAAGTTATTTTTCGCAAATCTTAGTTCGTACAATCGGCAGGTTTTGCAAAATGCTGTCAGCCAGTTCTAAACATTTTAGAAAATAAGTGAGGTCAAGCTCATTTTACGAATCAAGCAAGTGGTTTTAAATGATATACTTATTAATTGAATATATTGGAATACATGTTTCCAAATGTTAACAATGCCGTTCAGACAGAATTCTACTTCGTCAAAATATCTCACCATTACGCCACCTATTTCTTATAATCGTAAAATGGAAGCCAGTGTAGTGATGACGCGCTGTTAATTTAGCTCTTGAAAACCGATAAATTTGTCCACATAGTATCATTACGATCCTTGTATGTCTGTTGTATTTTAAAAGTCAAAAGTATCTACTAGCTACACATGTACTGAGCATCATTTCATGTAGTCTATGCATTTGGTCAACTTAAAACTATTGTCTTATCGGTTGTCAGGGGAATTCTCGAATGTTCAAAAATATATTAAAACCTTCTTATTAAATATTTCGTGGAAGGGCAGACTAACAATTTTCAGAGGTTGATGACTAATTACCTTAGATGACACACACAACAAAATTAGGTTTTTGAAATTATGCATTTGTAGGATCCTCTTGAAAAGTCTGTCGTCAAGTACTTTCAGTAAAATTTTGTTACTCGAACACACCTTTTTGTTGTATGATGTATCAAATATTTTTCTTTCATACGATTTCAAGACGGAATAGCCATCTCAAACACGCCTGAACATAAAAGGTGTACTCGACTTTCTCTTTTGATGAAATCATTGCCTATTTTGGGATTTTTCCTAAAAACTCTCGCCGGGGCAGAGATGCAAATTAATGCTTTAAAAGATCAATTTGTTATCTTTCTTTGGATTTTTTCGGCGGAATTTATGCTTATGCACAAAAAGATCCACATGTATTTGTACTTCCACAATCGACTGTTTTGTAAAATTTGCCTTAGATTTAAAAGTTTACAAATATCTCGAATAATTTAAGTAAAGACATGTACATAAGACGCTAAAACCCTAAACTAGGTACATTCATTAAACTTTTAAAGCCCATAGAAACAGATGTAAATAATTAAAATTTACCAACTTGGTCTTTTTACTTTCTCTAACAAAGAGTTCCATTCCTTTTGTTTAATTTCAACTGGGTTTCCGCCTGCGTTAACATACGTCTTATTTATTCCTTTTGTCGTCATTCGTTTATTTAATTATAAAATAACAGCTTTGTTTGCAACCGTGTCCAAAATTATTTCCTATTTAATTTTCTAACGGTATTAATGGATTGTAATGCGTGATTAATTTTAAGGTTGTGTTTAAAATGTTACTTAACAAAAATAAAGTATACTTATTTGATTGTATAAACTATTTAAAATTGCATCTTTTTCAGGAAATATATGGCGTTTGTGGAGATACATGAAACATATCAATTACTCATTTAATAAAGAGTGGCTTTTCCTTTCGGAAATATTTTTCATGTGTCATCGATTTATAAAAGAATGAATAAGCTATAAATATAATAAATTGATCATGACATCACAATTTAAGCAATACAATGTATCTATATAAAATATGCGACACAAGAGAGAGGTAATGCTTATTTCGAAACAGAATAATACCGGCGACGAGGTCTTCTTGTGTATTGTGTAATTTGTATCGTAGGCCTATTAAGTTAAAGTAAGATTGTTTAACTTTGTTGATTATATATTTGATTTTTTAAAACTTAGAATAAATAGTTATAATCATGCACCATTTTGCTCTCGTAAATACAAATATAGACGTTGAAGTTGGATGGATGGTTGTTTATCTCCAGTGGTAATTTCTACATATTCAGGACAACGTTATTTCTCTTTGTAATCAGATTATTCAGTTGGTTATGATTTCGAATTTTGTTCTCATTTTACCTTTTCTGGTGAAAACAAATCGTATTCTCTTATATATACTTACCATTATACAATTTGAGTTGAACGTTTACCATAACGACAACCTTTTAAAAGTTCATTCAAAATCCTTGTATTTCCGATAATAATAATGAAAGAATAATCAAATTTTAATTAAAGTTATAAATATATATACAATATATAAAAAGAACTATATTTTGTATCCGTATCATTCTTATTCTCGAAATGCAAGCAACTTTTGTACCTACACAGGAGAGAGAGAAAGAGAAAAACATCACTGGTACTCATTGTATGAAATGAAATCAACCTATTTATTGTCGAAAACTACGATGTAGGTGTTCTACATCCGGTCATAAATTAAAGTCATGTAAAACTTCAAATTAAAAAAAATGAATATAATTTATATACTTGAATGGCTAAGTTTTACTATAAAAGACGTGAACGTGAACTTTTTAAAAGAAAATCATCTACATTATCAAAATCTTTATAAATGTACCGATATTGAATTATTGACTTCCCAGACACTAATTCACCGATATTTTCCCGTATGCAGTGACCTTAACTATGAGACCTCTTGTTATATTTTTGGCCACCGCACTTCGCAAGTGCGAGGGAAATCCGTGATTTTAAAGGTACAAAGTAATTACACATTCTTAAAGAACAAATTTAATACAGCAAATCATTTAACAACTGTTATGAACTAGTTTAATTAACAAATTGGAACTCATGGAAAATATCAAATTCAATGTCATGGCTCTCTCAATTCACTTATTTGTCAAGTTTTCCACGTGCTCTGTTTTTATTGTTTATCATGTCACGATCCGGTAAACTTCAGCAACAAACATTTAACAACTGTTAAGAACTAGTTTAATTAACAAATTGGAACTCATGGAAAGTATCAAATCAAATGTCATGGCTCTCTCAATTCACTTATTTGTCAAGTTTTCCACGTGATCTGTTTTAATGTTTATCATGTCACGATCCGGTAAACTTCAGCAACTAACTCGAAAATTAATTAGCTTGCGATCAACAACCACTGAATGAATTATTATTAGTCGAAAATACGTTATAGATGTGTAATAAATATAAAAATGTGATGCAAGACATAGTTTAGTATACATAGAAATAAGAAGATGTGGTATGAGTGCCTATGAGACAACCTTCCATTAAAGTCACAAAGTTTAAAAATTAAATCCTTATAGGTCAAAGTACGGCCTTAAACACGGAGCATGAATTAGTTTAAATAATTTCGATAACATTTAAATTTAAAGAAACTCGTTTCATACATGTATGACTTTAAATTATATGGGGATTGACGACTTTGGTTTTATCGCTATATATGTATTGTATGCTATTTTAGAATTGAAGAACCAGAAATAAATACATATTTAATTAAAAGTAATTTCTCCATTTTAAATTTTATGATTTGTTTACATTGATTCAAACGGACCTTAAAAAGTTATCATATTAATTATTTACAGAACATGCTCAAGTCAATTTATATTTTGATTCCGAAGTTACAAAATTCTGATTGTTCACTTCATTTAAATATATACAACCATAGCTGATTGATTGACAACGATATAAATGTATTTAAGTCGGAACAGATCTTTTAACTTCTATATTTAAATTGTAATTTATTTATTAAGTCCATTAGTTTGGAATTTTTCTAAATAAATATTGCTGCAATGTGCATCGATTTTTCCCGAGGTTATAGTATTTACACTTTGTAACTAACTTTTGGAGCACATGTTTTATTGCAAAATTTCATTAATGAAATATTTCATGGACATAATTTATAGTGTACGTTCCCAAACAGGAATGAGCAAAAGAAAACGTTAATATTATTGATATATAAAACTAAAATGACAATGTACATGCATATACATGTTTGTCTGCCTGATAATGAACATGTATTGATCCTTATTTGTTTAGATAAATTGTTGAAATAAAGTGTGTATCCATATTTTTATGATTAAATGGTGAATTATATAGTACAAAATGTTAAAAAAGTTATTTCAAGATTGAAAGATAATGCTAACAACAGAAAAACAAAATCAAATTAGTACACGAATATGACGAAGAAACCAAAATTATTTGTAATAAAGTTACATTAATATCATTTTTCGTCGATTGCATCCAAAAAGAATGATCATGTAAAAATTATTTACTGGTCAACACGGGTAGATAAAATGCGTTGAACCGTAACAGACCGAAAAACGCGTGCTGTCTTACATTGGAGGTTAAGAATGAAAGGGTTAATGGACGGTGCTGTACTTGTCAATTATTTAATTTATGACTACCGGACATATGTCTGAAATGAGATGACGGACAGGTTAGATGTACGACTATCGTCGTAGCAAGACTCAAAAGGTACTGGAACATGCGAGGTTACAACTCACAATTTCATGTGGACAGGCTTTTGATCAAGCTCCGCTCTCAAATTAGATGTGGAATTACTATTTAACAATGTTAATTACTATGTATGTCATTAAGAAGGTGTTTACACTGTCGGCACAACAGATCTCCTTCATTGGCAATATCCAATGTGTTATATGTTTTCATGCTGATTTGCATTTTCCTTTATATTGGCGAAGAACAAATGTATTTTCATTGTTTAAGAAAATAATCTCTTTTATACAATCATTGTGTCATTTGACATGTTTTTGTTTGGTTTTGATGTTAAGATAAAATTGATGAACGGTTAAAGTAATAATAACACAATAATATTCGAAAGAGGCTTTCGGATTTAAGTTGTGTGCTTTATTGTACAAAAACGGTTTATAATGAGTGAGTATCATTTTTTAAAACTTCAAACATTTTTCAAACTTCTTGATATATTCAATAAAAACTTTTAAATATCATTTAAGGTCGTTATATGTATGAAGGACTGTCAGTACATAATGGGCAATCAATAAAACATTCCTATTCCCAGATGAGCATTGATCCTAGCGATGTGGGTTCAGATGTTTATGAAGGTGAGCTCAATAAATATAAATAGAATAGCATATTAGATAAACTCATCATAGATACCTAAAATTTTGTACGCAGACGCGCGTTTCGTCTACAAAATACTAATCAGTGACGTTTAAATCAAAACAGTTCAAAGAAAATAAAATACGAAGCTAAGTTAAAAGCATTAAGGACTCGAAATTCAAAATGCTAAGGTTTTATTTTCCTTGGGTAGAAAATCCTGACTACAAATGTACTTCGAACAATTTTCAAATATTATGGCCTCAAGCATCACCGAATAGACATTCTTGTCGAAATGGGCATCTGGTGCAGAACAATTGGTACCGTTTACGTAATGAACGGAAAGAGAGATTATGTTAATGTATAAAACTTAGATAAAATCTTCCTGCAAATATGTCCTTGCCAAATTATGTAAATCTAGGTTATCAGAAAAAAATTACTATCGGTTATTGTGAAAAATTAAAGTACTGGTAGTCGAATTCATAAACAAAAACAAATGTCCTTTATTATGAAAGCAAATTCTAAGAAAAACTATTGACAAGAAGTTAATTAAGTTTTACTTTATTATAGAAGTGAATAGGCAAAGCACTGCTCCTATGGAACGTCCACCTATGTTACCTCCGCGACCAAAGAAGGAAAACAGGACGCCGAATAATTACTTAGGTAACTTAATATTGCCATATATTTATTTGCTACACATTTATCATACGGTGTACGAATTCTTGTGTGGAAATGATTTTATTTCATATTTTTGGTTTATGTGCATGAATTCCTTTAAGTAGAATGAGCTCTTCAATAATAGGGATATAAACTTTATAAGTTTATCCTCTTCAACTGATTCAACTTAACTACACGTCACCAATATGACACTAGAAGGTGTTATATAAACCTTTATACTGCACTCGTTCTATTTGAGCAGTCAAAATGCGTTGACTGTATATTTCTATGTCATATACAGTCACTGACCCGATATCACTTTTCCTCATGAATATTTAAATAGTAGAGCCGGAACTATATTTAAATATTCATGATGACCTCTTCAACCTGTCCTTGTTTCCAATGTATACAACGAAGCGTGGAACGACTCAAACTTATTTCTTTTACAATTGTTGGAAAAACATATTTCACTTGTTAATATTTTTTGTTTAAATCATTATGTTTTATGCTTATTGTTGATATTTTAGTCCATACTCAAACGAATTCGTTCACCATCGATTGGTTTCAACAGGTAATGTACATTTCATTGTGTTGTATATTTCTCCGCCAGATATGAGGCCTTTTTAAAGGGGATTTTCCCCAATATTTAAATCAAATAAATAACAATAACACAATAAACAACAATTGAAAATGTTTTTTTTTTTTCTAGATTGCAGTATAAAGACAATAATAGTGTATTGACTTGACATATCAACGATATAAGGATTCGGCCCGAAACGGAAAAAGCTCGGCAGAGCCTCGCATTTCCCCGTTTCTAAGCCTCATCCTTATATCGTTGATATGTCAAGTCAATACACTATTATTGTCTATGTATTAATATAATACAAACTCAAAGGAATCAAATATCATATAATATTTCTTATTAGTATACTAGTTAGAAATACCTATTTATTTGGCGATATGGAATTGAATGTGGAAAAGGAATAATATGGTAATTTTGAAAATTCAAATCCTAAATAAATAAGGATTTACACATGAGTAAAATCTTGTACTTAGACGCGCAGTAGAATGACATATTTTAAAATCCACATCAAGACCAATGCAAATTAAGAACCATTTGCATTTGCGATTACCTAAGTTCAATGCAATAAAAAGTATTTTGAAATCAATATGTAGAAAGTCCGATTAACTCTTCATGGATTATGGCAACATTATCTGAGAATAAAAATCATTTGTCTAATGAAATATGCTTAAAAGTCTAATAGACAATTGTAAACAAAATGCTCAACCCCGCGCCTGTCTAAAGTCAGGAGCCTCTGGCCTTTGTTGGTCTTGTATTTTTAATTTTTTTAATTTTAGTTCATTTATATGTTTCGCAGTTTAGTGTGACGTCTATATTCACTGAACTAGTAAACATTTTTGTGTAGGGGCAAGCTGAAGCCTGCCTCCGGGTGCTAGATTTTCTCGCTGTGTTGAAGACTCATTGGTGGCGTTGGGCTGTTTTCTGCTCTTTGCTCGGGTTTTGTCTCTTTAACCCATTCCCCATATCCATTCTCAATTTTAGTTGTAATACATTGAAAGACAACAGTTAAAGAAAAGAAATGACAAACACTGCATTGCATTTTAATTAAATTGGTTGTAAAACACTTGTTTTAGCATTGCTATTATATGAGAAGAATAAATAACAAAGGTTGAAAATAAAATTGTTTCAGTGTTTTAAATGAGGGCAAATCCAGAACAAAACGTCTCCAACGAACAACTTTATAAGTGTTATCGTCATTTTCTAGCAATTGTTTGATACTGCTGTTGGTGAAATATTAGATCCTGGTGGTTTAATCACCTAAGTAGTCAGAGCTTGGTCCGACATCATTTATAACACACTTTTCTTAAATCTTTGGTCTTTTACCTGCTTTGATTCGAGCATTACTGAGTAGTCTCTTGTAAACGAAACATGCGTCTTGCGTACAAGATTTAAGTCCAGGTATCTATGATGAGTTTGCCCATGTTGATAATATAAGAAATTATTTAGGAACTAAAGTTCCAATTACCAATGAGGCAAAGTTAACTTTAAGTACATTAAGCTTTTCATTCAAGTCCCGTTTGTTCATTTAGCTCCTAGTGTGTTTGCGTATTTGCTTTAAAATGTCAAGGTGTGAGCGCTGCTGAAGTAGGTATATCTAGGAAATAGCTAAGAACGCACTTCATTTATTTAGTGTTAATTTCATTTATTATATTATTTAGTAAATATACAAACTTTCGGACTTAAAAACGCTGCCAAATATAGTTAACTCAGTCTAATTAAAAGGACTGAGCTAATCGTGAATTGACAATGTTTTATTAAAATATAAGGACAATCTGAAAATTTTGCATTATTTTTTTTCATTTGTAGAGTTAGAAAATCAACCGATTGAATCTGGTAAGTTTATCAAGTGAATAGTGTATAGGAAAACTAAATACGATGGATGTCATTAATTCCAACTAATAATCTATATAAATGTATATAGACTTTCTTTAACTTCCGAGTGTTGGTGCTTCTTTTGAGACAAACTTATATATATTGAAGTTCAAACTTTTTAAAAGCGAAAGCAAGACAGTTTACTGGTTTGGATTAAAATACATTGACTGTATATTGTTTGTATTTCCAGTGCTTCAATAACACTTATCCACCTGATATGCTTCAATGCGTTTTACAATTCATTTGTAGTCACCTTGATAAGAAAGTTCAACAGGGTATAGGTACAGTTGAAATGGGTAGAAACAGAACACGAATTTTCAAACGAAATTGGAACATTTAATTATTTTTTTCAAACAGCATCATGCAGTGATTTTGAGGATGATGACGATGATTCGTCTGAAGGATATTGTATCTATGAAAACACGAATGATGTACACTACTACAATGTGTCCGGTGACACAAGTGACGTCTGTAAAGGAGGTAATATGTATTCTAATTGGTCGAAAATTTACAAATGAGTGGGGTGATGAAAGCCTTAATTTAGCCCGAAAATTTTGACTTTCAAATATTATGTATAAAAATCAATATCTACGATTTATCCATACACCTACCTACTTATCTATCTATCTATATATCCTTTAAAATGTTGGTAGCCTGTATAATGATGTTAAGCAACGTCTTTTGATAGTATGGTAGTGACCTTTTCTTAAAATGCCAGTTAGTGAGTTTGACGCTGTGAAGAAATGTTAAAGACAAGATGTTTTAAAACGGCAGCAGATATCGAAGGAACATTCAAAACTCATAAGTAGGAGATTTCTGGCAAGGTCATAAACAAATACTAGAAACATCGAAAAGACAGTCTACTAAACTCTAAATATAACTATAAAGACGAAGTTACATGAACCCCATTAAAAACTTTATTAAATGTGTAACAAATCACACATTGCTTATGATACTCACGACCGTAAATTTTGTTATCGTCGTTACGAAATATCAGAAATTGTAAAGGTTTCCGTTTTGAATACTCAACTAAATTTCAAAATTTCTTGCACTTTACGCATAAAACACATAAGATACAACATATTATTTAAATTTTTGAACAATGTGAAAAATTAAATGTGCTTTCTTCTATTTCAGAGAGCTCGGAAGATGAGGAACCGGTCACTAAAAGAAATGTGCGAAGGAAAACACAACGAAGGACCCTAGGTGTGTAAAGTACCGCCTCAAAGTCTAACAATAAAAGCGTTTCCTCACATCTTTTCAGTGGCGAGTGTATTTTGTGATAACATCCGAGTACATGTTCTTCTCTTCTACAGATATTGTTTCCACTGCAATGTGACCTTTAAAGACAGATTCGGTCATTTAAAAGTATAACCCTCAAAACGGAAGAAACCAAAATCAAGAACATTAAAACTTTTGGTACATGCAAACGAGATTTTGTTTGAAACGTTCATTTTATCCTTGAAATAAGTGGTGAGCAGAAAAGTTTTATGTTTTGTTGTAAATTTACGCGATAAAAGAACTTCAATGAAACATGTAAAATGTGTATAAGAATTACTAGTTATCGATAGGAATTTGAACATAATCAGTTATTGAATAACTACATCTGGCTGTTTTCCCTTAAACACAAGTGTGTTAATGTTATGTATTTGAGACGTAAATAGTTATCAAAGGTACCAGGATTATAATTTTATACGCCAGACGCGCGTTTCGTCTACATAAGACTCATCAGTGACGCTCAGATCAAAATAGTTATTAAGCCAAACAAGTACAAAGTTGAAGAGTATTGAGGACCCCAAAATTTCAAAAATTGGGCCAAATACGGCTAAGGTATTCTATGCCTGGGATAAGAAAATCCTTAGTAAATAGGTGCAAAATTCTTATAAAATTTAATGTTTGGTATTCATTTTGCATGGATAATTGTTTCGAGTAAACAATAAACTATATATTACTCTTTATTATGTAGCAAAAATAGGGATGTCCGAAGAATCACGTTACAGTGTCATCTCCATTAAGTCGTACAAAGCCAAGACGAGCGACGAATTGGATTTCGAAAGAAGTAAAATTTGATGTTATTGGCCAAGAAACTAAGCGGTGGCTTATTGGGGAAATAGGAAGAAGGAAAGGATTTTTCCTGCAGAGTATGTTAAGGTAATTGATAGACACGAAAAGACATTATTAGCCTCATTAAAAATCCTCAATCTAGAAAAGCGCTTCGATTAAAAAGTAAACAATTAATAGCAAAAAACAATAAATTCGAAAAAAGATTGATTAAGAAATAAAGATGCAATTAAAACAGACGAATTTAAGTAGAGACGGCGTCAAAATCGAAATTTGATACTTGAAATTATATCTTTTACAATAACGCTACACAACTCCAAGTCTTTCTGCTAGCGTCTCTTTCAAAATTCATAATGATTACTTTACTCAAAGCCTTCAAAATATGTAATGCATTTCTATGGACCCGAGCCAATGTAAATAAAACTGATATATAAAATTAAGGTAGGACGAGTTAAATGCAGAATGCTATTATGTTTTTAAAGCAAACTGCTGTAAAAAAAGATGATAAATTATGATTTTATCTGAAGGGGACACGTATCAATTACAGACATAACACTCCCATGGACAAAATGCTAACTATCTCTCATCGGTAATCTACTTTTGCTATCTTCTGAAGCTTCATATTTCCTGCAACACATAAGCATACAATAACTTTTTGATAATCTGGGAAGGTTAGTTTTGACAAAACTCTTGTTAACACGAATGAGCGCGTAATTTTTCTGTGTATACCCCGTGCCTTAGTTTAAACATATTTTGTGGTCCAAATAAACAATAGGATTGGATACAACAACTTAACATCATCCTCCAATATATACATTCTACAATACATATATAACAGTTGGATACGCCTACAATTTAAATAATATACAGCAATATTAATCAAAGAATCGTTTTGTATGATGTGTTTAACTATGTATATTTCTGAAAAGGATTGTGTTTATTTCAAAAATAATTTCGTCCGTTCAAAATAAAATATGATCTATGAAAATAGCCCCTAAATGTTGGATATTTTCAAAGGCTGATTCTAAGATATAAGTAGAGTTGGACATTCTAAGAAAAATGAATCAAACCTTCCAATGAACATCCACAAGCACACATAATTCCTATTTCCAATAAGATTATATTTAGGTACCAAAATTCATTTCCCGGATTGCATTTGTGAAATTTCGTGATGATTGAATGGATCTAATATTTAACGGCTATAAATTCCATGCACGAATTGAGGACTGGAAAAGATTAAGAATATATGTCCAATATCTTTAGTGAGAACGGTTTCTAGTATTATGATAATTATCAATTATTATCTGCATAATCTGAGAAACAATCCATTAGATATTCTGAAACATTATTATTGTGTATTTTATGAAATAAACATAATTTACGTCTATTTGTTTAAGACCTCAAATTCTCCAATCCAGTTTCAAAAATTAGGGATTCTTTGCTTGCAAATTTTGGGAGACCAGTAATATTGTCGTATCAAAATTGTGATTGTGTTTCATCTATTTATTTAATTTTCATGGGAAATGCTCAAGCGTAATCAATTGATAAGGAAATAAACTAATTAATTCAAGGATATTCAACCAGCAGAAAAACAGAATCAAAGTGGCAAATAAAAGTACTGCAATTGAAAGAAAGTTACTGGATTCGTGATATACCACACTAAGTCATTTCTTTTCGTGTTTCCATTTCGCGTAACCAATGACGAACGTATTTTATTCCCAATTCCACTAGAGGCGTGCAATTACGTCTTAACAGCGCCTGACTTCATCAATGACTACAACTGATCCAAATTATAGTCATAGGATACATCTTATTGATGTAACGTAGAAATATTATGACAGTTTTAATCAAGACCTATTAGCAATAATATATTCCATAACAGAGTTTAACTTTGCATCTTTTCCCTAGAACATATCCTAATAATTTTATCCACGAATATTTTTACAGTAGATTTACTCTAGAACAGTGCAGAGCCTTTTTATAACAGATTATGTTTACCGTTTTGAAGATATGTTTGAACTGACCCCAACAGTTTAATTTCAGCTAAGGAAAACACTGTCAATTATATGCACATAATCCTTTTTATAAGTAGTATTTAACAAGTTTCTTCTTTTTCAGAGAATTCAGTTGCCTGGTAAGTTTCTTACTTAGTACACAATACGAAGCATATACGTGGAATCTGAAATCAGAAAGAAATGTAGATTAGAAAACGCAAAATATACACACAAGAAAACTATCAATAATATCCGTAAAGGAATAAGAAAAAGACCTAAACGTTCGAACTTCAAGCATAACTGGAAAAGAGTGTCAGTGCTTGGCAAGTGCGATTTGTCAATTAGCAATATTCATTTCTAGGATGTTCGTATTAGAAATTACATGATATAAAAAGTAATGATAAAGGTTGAAGTAGCGGAACACCTGTTGCACTTTCAATTAAAGATATAATAAAACGTACGTACGTCGACAATTGAACATTTTAAAAGTATTCTAAAAGCTAAATTTATTATGGGAAGATATGATTTTCTATCAACAAGTTATGTACTTTTGACTTACTTTCAATACATTTTGGATCTTTTAAAATTTCATCTCAAGAAGTCTATATTATTCAACAGTATTTGCGGTTTAATTTTCACCAGAATAGATTTTATCACCCGACTGCTAAAAATATATTAAAATAATTGCTTCGTTAATGAAATATGATAAATCAAAAGATGACCTCCGTTGACTTCTAAAAAATCACGGGTAATTCCCGCATCTGAAAATAACTCAATTGCATCCTAAAGCTTTTCATTGGTTGAGATATAAATAAATGTGACCCCGAAACATTTGGGCACATGACTATGTAAAGAATTTTTCGTCTCTCCTTGTCTTGTTTACATAATAAATGCTTGAACCGGAGTTCAAAATTCAACATTTTCTAACGTTTTGGAGTTATTTCATTGCAAATGGAGCATAAGATGTTAAGGTGGCTGGGGTGTCTTAATCAAAACTGATAGAATGGTTTAATAATTTGTCATAATGAAGTTTGTATTATGCTTTTTCAAATATATAATAAAAAGTATGGGTCACCGGACTTTTTCAAGTTACAGGTTGTGCAAAATCGTCAGATTTTGTATAGATTATGCATTGGAAATCAAATTGTGTGTGATAAAAGAAAACTACATGGTAGAATTTTAAGATAAAATGTGAGAAGATAGCTCTTATAACATGCTTTCAGATAAGAAAAAGAAAAAAATGGGGTCACCGAACTTGTTTTCTTGCTACAGATTAAAATAGGTAAATTCACAACACTTTCTATTATAAAAATTACTTTATCTGAGTTATCTCCCCTTATTTGGCAAAGTTGAAAAAAAAATTAATCAAACACAAATAAGGTGTTTTTTAGAAATTACAGCCATAATTATGATAAAACACACAATTTTCTATATTTACATCAAAAGTCTTACACATAAATTACATACTACTCTCAAAATTTGCACATTTCATCAAAGATCTAGACCAACGTTGTCTGCTATTTCAAAATCCAAAATGGAGGAAGACTCCCGAGCCACCTTAAATTTACCAGTTTTAACCACGGAATTGATTCAGACAATTAAGTGTATCGATGTTTTCTGGTTTTGAATATATTTTTTATAAAAATGGTGACAGGTTGAAGGCTTTGCTCCGTCTTTTATCTTTTCCATGTTGCTCAGACTCCTCGTATCAATAATTTTCTGCAGTTATTTAATTATACTGCAGTTAATAACAGATTTATGTAGTACATTGAAACTGATTTCGTCTATGAATAAATTTTCATATAACTGACTTCAGTTGTCTGGAAGCGTCCCCACCCTTTTCCAACTTTCAAGAAATATCAGTGGGGTAATAAAAGATTTTCTGTAATAGTAATACTTTTTCACACATTTTGTCCATTCTTCAAAAAATGCAATAATAAAAGCACAAAATGATTTGCAAAATCATGTGATTACATATGGGAAAAGACCACTTGAGCATCTCATTCTTAATACTATACATGGAGCAGAATCTGCTTACTCTTTCAGAGCACTTGAGATCATCTGTATTTTTGTCGGGTTTTAGCTGCTCAGATTTCATTTTTCAATATAAACTTTTATTTCTTGCCCGTATTTTGTTCTTATAACGAGTTTCAGAGTCTCGATGTGTATAAGTTATATGCATTTATATGTTTGTCTCCAATTATAGGTGTATTATATTATTTTTGTTGCTGCACAATTTGGTGATCCATACATGTAAAATTGAGAATGGAAATGAGGAATGTGTCAAAGTGACAAAACCCGACCAAAGAGCAGAAAACAGCCGAAAGCCACCAATGGGTCTTCAACACAGTGAGAAAATCCCGCACCCTGAGGCGGGCTTCAGCTGGCCCTTAATAAAATGTGTACTTTTCAGTGAAACTGGACGTCATACTAAACTCCAAAACATATAAATGAACTAAAATTAGAAATCATACAAGACTAACAAAGGCCAGGGCTCCTGACTTGGGTCATACGCAAAAATGCGGCGGGTTAAACATGTTTTGTGATACCTCAACTCTCTCCTATACCTCTAGCCAACGTAGAAAAAAACAAACACACAGCAATACGCACAGTAAAACTCAGTTTAAAAGAAGTCCGAGTCCGATGTCAGAATAGGTAACAAAAGAAACTAAGCAAAATGACAATGATACATAAATTAACAAAGGACTACTAGCAGTTACTGACATGCCAGCTTCAGACCTCAATTAAACTGATTGAAAGATTATGTCTTTATCATATGAAAATCAAGCACTATCCCTCCCGTTAGCGGTTTAGTATTATACCATCATAAAATATATGAGAAGAACATATTTCATGCCAACAACTGGTTTTAGAATAAATGTGTTTATTTCCGATGCAAAGACCCTATGCGTGAATCAATATTAATATCAAAATATGCCATCTTTTATGATCTGACAACAGTATCGTCACTATATGCCTTCTGAACAAGTTTGTTTTAAGGTTTGGTTAGCTTTTGAGGTGAATGACGACATTTGTGTACTTTGTTTAGTATATTACCATAAAAGATTGGATGTGAAATATCTGAACGTATAAGATATCTGCATGTTGATTTATATTTACTAATTATGTCCTTGATCCGATGATAAAATTAATAAAATGTTTTGACTAGTTTGTGATATCGAAAACCCTGGTGTAATAATTTTTCAGTAATACAGAGATTTATTTCGTTAAAATCAGATACGTTGTTACATACACGAGCGATTCAAACAAGTTGAGATATATAAACACCATAAAATGGTGACAAGCATGTTTCAATTTGAATATATATAATATTCAATTGACTTTCTTAAACTGTTGACACCTGATTGTCCTTTCTTTTTGGTAAATTGTTCTATAATAAATCATAAATGTTTTACACATCTATATATTTGAAAGGATTTTCCTAGAGTTATGATCTGTGGTAATAATAATCTACTACAAATGTCTATGATTTGAAGATATTACATCTGGTGTTTCGCATATCATTTAGGTCATATTCGACCAAGGCCGTACATTCTCGTCAAGTACCTAGCCTAATTTATTTTTATTTTACTATTTTTTATTATAATTACTTTTAATTATAATCAATATATTTTATCGGTTAACATATCAAATGCAGTTACATTTTCAGGGCACTACACCGGGTGAATCTGCAATACTCTTAAAGTTTAATGTCAATTCCTTATCTAATTACTTTATTATTTTGCTTACATCAAATAATCCTTCGCATTCTTGTGTTTACGATAAGAATTATATGCAGTCTGGGAAGTAGATGTTTAGCGGTTACGTCGTCTTCAATCAAATGGCAGTGTTTTCCTATTCGTCTTCCAAACTGCTTAAATACAGGATTAAATTTCGTTGTCAGGACTAGGTGGACTTTTTGTTTGTTTTGAGTTTTTATATCATTTTCCTTAAATCCTATACGCATAAGCTTGTGTATCAATAGTTTGATCTGTGTGTTGAGGTCATTTTGGTATTACACAATCGAATGAACCATGTAATTTGACAAATAATAAATCCCTTGAATATAGAGGCGGGATCGATGAGCCCATGAGTTATCAAAATAATAGTATGTATCCGTAGTTTTGCTATATAATTTGATAACTAATAATTGTTTTGTTTTAAATCTATCTCTTTAAATATCGTTACGTCCAAAATTGTATTTGATTATCTGAAATTTCAAATGTGAATTTTAACAATGGATGAATACTGTTTTCAAAGTGGTAAATTTTAATCAACTCTGATAGATTGCGTTGCTAAATAGTTATCAAAGGTACAAGACTTATAATTTGATACGCCAGACGTGCGTTTCGTCTACATAAGATTCATCAGTGACGCCCAGATCAAAATAGTTCGAAAGCCAAACAAGTACAAAGATGAAGAGTATTGAGGACCCAAAATTCCAAAAGTTGTGCCAAATACGACTAAGGTAATCTATGCCTGGGATAAGAAAATCCTTAGTGTTTCGAATGATTCATACTTTTGCAAACAGTAAATTTATAAAATGACCATATAATTGATATTCATGTCAACACCGACGTATTATAATTTGCGTAGTATTATATTTTACGATCAATTTTATATGAAGAATTTTCAAATTCTAAACTAGGAATTGCGCTTCTGGCATACCATTATCATAATTCATAATTCAGCAACTTGATATTAAAAATGCAAGTATATCTGAATGCCTATCCAAAAGTGTATCAATCAAAAATCAAAAGTCGAAGGAATAACCGAATATACTATGGAAAGAAAACAATACATCCTGTACATAGATTTCCAACGACTTTGCAACACAACCCTGATCAATTGCATGCGATATGAGGTTATCCGACCAGGTGAGCTGACCAGACTCAACCTGTATCATCCTACGTTTTGTTCATGGTAAGTGCACATTTGGTGATAATTCTCGGTGAAAGTTGATCTCACAAGCAAGGGAATGAGGACTAGATTGCATCCAGTAAAAAATGCCACATCAATATCAACATTAACATAGATGCAATACTTCTAAAATACGCAGCTCTAAATTTTATCATTGACGAAGGTACTCTAACGAAGTGAAGTTATTTCCGCATCTAATGAATATGATTATTTCAGATAATGAAACTGTTACACAGGATTTAACGTACAGTGTTATCGCTTTGCGATCATACAAAGGGCAATCCTACGACGAAATAAGTTTCCGTAAAGAAGATAAATTCAACGTCGTTGGTCAGGAATCTGAACGTTGGCTCGTTGGAGAAGTAAATGGCAATAGAGGACTTTTCCCTGCTGAATTTGTCAAGGTAAAACAAACTGATATATCATGTTTTAATAGGAATGCTCAATCAGTAAAAACACATAAACGGAAGAGAACGATGGTACATTTAAGAAATCTGTTATGGAATCTAAGGATTTAAGATAGTAAAAACATGTGGTATGGAGTTTATCGTGTTAAAACATATAAATCCATTAACAAAATAAAAAATCAAGGTAAAAAGAAATGAGGAATTGCACGAACTTCTCAGGGAGCAAGACTGGATGAGTCGATAGTTATGCATCTCATATAATGCTTGCATCAGGGGCCTCTTTTATATATTTAATTTATCTAAAGAGGATTGCCACCAGCCTGAAGTTACGTGTAAATCGCCTCAACATAAATATATACAGTTTCACAATTAAAACCTATTTTTATAAACATGTTTATTACATGACAAGACAATATGTACATGTACTGGACACGATATGAAGGAGAAAACTTCATATTCATCATACCGCTCACTCATCCTTACTCATTTTGCTCAGACGCACACGACTTACGACCATTTTGAACTCAGTAATACAAAGTAATGATTAAGATTATGAATACAATCAGGTCAAATGAAATAAAAATAATTCATGCATAAATGTATGTATGTGTTTCGTACATGATGTATTTTGGTACCAGTAAAAAGATAACATAGATAAGTTATTGATATATCTAGAAAAACTGCTTGAAGATTTCATGTATCGAAATACAAATTAAAACAGCATCATCCGACAAATCTTCGCTATCTTTTATTAAAATTTTGCTCGGGTAGCTAGGGACATAAATCCCGCAACATTGCTATATTTAGTTCTGAACAAATCAGATTATTAATACCATAAGCATTATAAGTTCATATAAGTTTTTTTTTTAAATCAACAAACAGTCTAAAATTATGTCTTTGAATCACATTTTATTCTATTTCTTATTAATTATCATTTCTTTAATGTTATACAATTAGTTTTGAGTGTCATCGTATATACTTTAACTCATTTCTATCGTGTAACGGATCAGCTTGCACAATATACAAATACAATCGAGTTTGATAATAATTTTGACTTGATAATCTTTGTAGAAATGCCAGATAGTTTCATCCAAAACATTAAGCAAGACCAAAAGACGGGAGAGCAAGGGTAAATATTTGTAGAAATTAGTAAATAGGAAACCAAACGTAATTAGTCGATAACAACGTAAACAATTTATTTTCTGTTGTAAAGATTAGAAGAATTCATTACAGGTATTACATTATTATTTGCTATGCAACAGAAAATGGAGATTTTGTTCATACAAAATAGTGCAGAGAGTATTTTAATTTTATTGAAACGCTATGGCGTGTTGGCGCATACCAACCTGTTTTGTTTATCATCACACTTTCTGGTTATCAGATATACAAATTTGTCAGAAATCAAATGCTTATTTGTTATATTTTAAGAAAATTACAAAGACGGAACTAAACACTGGAAAGGGTTCTTCCCACCCCCATGTTGTTGCAGGTATATTAGTGCCTTCTTGAGATGACCCATATCAACCCCATTTGTGTTATTTTATGTAAACTATAGTATATTTTTTGCTTAAATGGATTAGATGATATGTCAGATGTGGCTGCATTGAGCTTATATAAAGGTGATAAACTATAATGTTGTTTTTTTAACAGACAGTACAAGGCAGTCAACATATTGTGTCATAGCGACAAAATCATATAAAGCAAAAAACTTCTCACAGATAAGTTTCCAAAAGGAAGATAAGTTTATCGTGGTTGGAGAAAAGTCAAGTGGATGGCTCATCGGAGAGATAAATGGCAAGAAAGGATTATTCCCATCGGAATATGTCAAGGTAAAATTGATTTTGGACTTGCATTTATCTGGTCATAAAGTGCATGCATTGTAATATAATCTTTGAAAAACACTCAATTCAAAACATTCGAGTAGTATTTCCTTGATGCATTTTACCGTAACGATTTTATTCTAAAACATGTTTCAATCTAACGATAAAAAAAAAAACTGTATCATGAAATAATGAATAGCTGTTTTAATGTGTGCAAACCTACTTTCGTGTGCAACATGCTTGTTAGCAATTAGTCGGAAAACCAAGGTAAGGGTGAATAAGTATGTATATGTATATGTATGTTATGGTTTGTATATAAATAGATACTTATTTTAACATGCAACATTCAACGTTTAACCGTTAGAAAAAATCCTTTGAGGAAATAGTATTTTGGGCGTTTTATTCAATAAAATTTTAGAAACAAGTCTACACAAAGACAATATATACCTAATACATATTCATTCTCACTCGAAAATGAGCTGACAATGGTTAGGCAAAAAAGGGACGATAAGAACAACAACAGTATACAAAACAGAAAACAGAAAACAAAGGACTGAGCAACATGAGTTCTACCTATAACCGGGTATGATATCAACTGCAGAATAATTTGAATCAGCTGTTTTGAAACGAATAGATTTCGTGAATACCATTAAAAATCCTTTCTTGTATTTCAGGCTGTAAAACATTTAGGTATGTATTGTTCTTATATGGATATCTTACATTATGTTTCGTTTGTATGAGCAAGACTTTAAAATAAAGAGAGATATTGTTAACACTTTTTCATTCTTCTTTACGTGAGCCATTATTGTTTGGTTACGCTGTCGCTCAAGTTAAATGTTATACAAGATGTGATTATCAGAAACGGTATTCCTGCATCAATTAACAGACGATAGCATTCATATCATTTTCCATTACAGTAAACAAAATTATGCGGGAAAACGTAGAAATGCTACATTGAATAACTAAGATAATGTCTTTTTATCCATCTTTCTTTCATCGAAGGGCCTACATGCATATGACTAACTACATCCTGTGCAATGGCGTCCTTATGTCACTTTATAATATCAAAAGTTAATTATGATTGTGTATTCTATTAACTATTAACCGATTTGTACACTTTATTGTATTTTTCCAGGTGTGCACACCTCTGTCTAGACAAAAGCATATTTTAAAAGTGGATGTTATCAGCATGATGGTGCACAGAGAATGTTATGTACTGTTATATATAGATATAGTTTTATATGACATGTGATCATGTGTCTTATTGTTATTGGACATGTGATACTGTTTTCTGTTTATTTGACCTATGATCCCCTATGCGTGTTCAAAGATTATGTTACATGTTAACTTGTGTTTTAAGTTTATTTTATACATAACCAATTGCTCTTTATGCATATGACATGTTTCTTCTGTTTTAGGATTATAAAACATGTTACGCTGAGGTGTTGATTAATATCAGTTAGGACTGCACCCATCTGTATTTCGCCCTGTTAATTTACTGAAAAATTGAAAATAGTAGGAAAACAGTACTTTTTTTTGTAACTTTAACAACAAAGAATTTAAGAAGATACAAATAACCGATTAGCCTAGACGAAACAGTATGACACTGTCATTATTAAAGGGAAGTCACAAGTAAGAATTTTCGTATTTTTAACAAAAAATATGCTGTTTCCAGATATCATTTGTTAAATATTCAAACAACACAAAGGGTCGACTAACAAATCGTTCCTCAATTATCAGGGAAGAACAACATAAAATACACTAACTGTCAGTGTTAATATCTGTGAGGAAGTTATTAATTTGCATAATTTCTTTTCACTCAGCTAACTGCCATTCTATGGAAGTAAATCTCAAGACAAATTATATATTTAAAATGTAAATTTTGTTTTATTGAAATACATGTTATCCATTTATCCCTTTTAATCATACTATCTTTTCTGAATCTTGTTCTTTATTCAGCCTGATATTTATTGGTATATAAAATATTTTACCATGTCGCTTTCATCGTGTTCACCCTATAGCAATATATTCAGTAACTTTAAAGGTTTTCAAACTTTTCTACATCTTTTATTTTTCCTTTAATCGTTGAACACATGAACAAGAACACTCTTTATTTGTATGCGAATTTCTGAAAATAAACTTAACGGATATTGATTTGAAACTAGCATAATGTTACACAAATTATTATTTTGCTATGGACATACTTGAACCAAATGAAAGTGTATTCAAGTCAATGATATTGTTTGAAATTTAAAGTAGCTATATATATAGCAAGCTGGCAGAAAACATGAGAGAAAATGTCTGAAATTTGTCCACTGAGGTCTGCGTTTTGAATAATCTAATTAAACATGTTAAATAAAATTGAGAATGGAAATGGGGAATATGTCAAAGAGACAACAACCCGGCCAACGAGCAGATAACAGCCGAAGGCCACCAATGGGTCTTCAACGCAGCGAGAAAAATGTTGCACCCGGAGGTGGTCCTCAGTTGGCCCCCAATATAAATTTGTACTAATTCAGTGAAAATGGACGTCATACTAAACTCCAAAACATATAAATGAACTAGAATTAAAAACATACAAGACTAACAAAGGCCAGAGGCTCCTGACTTGGGACAGTTGCAAAATGCGGCGGGTTAAACATGTTATGTGAGATCTCAACCTTCCCTATACCTCTAGCCAATGTAGAATAAAGAAACACACAGCGATACGCACAGTTAAACTCAGTTTAAAAGAAGTCCGAGTCCGATGTCAGAATAGGTAAATGAATGTTTTATAATTTGATAACATCTTTCTCTTAAAATTTATAAACTTAATACGAAACAGTTAGTTTGGTACTGGTCTGTCTGTTACCTTCCCCTATCCAGTTAAACCTGTACATAACTGTCAGCTTCAGGACCAGAGAAAACAGACCTTCTAAGAGAGGTGACCTTTTAATTGAGAAATATACTGAAAGGGTATATTAAAGGCTGGATAAAATGAGAGTACCTGACAAGACAGGAATTAATCTAATAATAAACTCATCATAGATACAGAAATTAAAATGTTGTACGCCAGACACGCATTTCGTCTACAAAACACTCATCAGAGACGCTCGATTAATAAAGTGAAGAAAAAATTGAAGATTACCTTTGCAGCAGTTTTGAATCTATATGATTCATAAAGATATAAAATTGATCAGTTTCCTTAATCCGCAATTGATAATTAGAAATGTTATATGGTTTGTCACGCTTGATGTCATACTGTTTGACGGATCACCTGATAATCAAAAGTAGAAACCGCCGTCTCTTGAAATATATACATAAATAAAAAATAAACAAAACCTGTAAATGAATGTCAAACATTTTAGCAATTTTTAAGCATAGAGACTTAACATGTAACTTCCACATATCTTTGAAATTATCACTTTTTTCTTGATTAAGGATTTTGAAGCGTGCTTGCCGATATAAAACGTTATTTGAAACAAAAAAACTATTCGTTTTCTATAATGGTTAATGTCTTCAAACATTGATTTCAAAGACATTTGTTAATATTTTTTTAAATTGATTTTTTTCCTCAAATGTGAACAATAATGAATAGTAAATACAATTTAACCACGCATGAATCAAATGTTCCTAATGATTATAAAACAACTGGTGCAGTTTTCTGACAAAACAAAAGCAAATGATCGGGTGAGGTTAGGTGCTCCGGACGTCAAGTAAAGTTACGTCTCAATTATTGGCATCCCTCAACCATTTATTGCAAGTTGAAATGCATTGAAAGTACTGGTTGTTGCCCAGTAAGGTGATGCATTTCAAATGTATGTCAAAATTCGTTTTATTTTTTATTCTCATTTTGTTTTATAGACTCAGATCTATTATTAACTTGTTAATATTAATCAATATTTATTCAATAAATAGTAACACGATTATATTTGCTAAATTAATGTTATCTTTCATCAATGATAATTTTGCAGTTTAAGGTTACAAAACATCCACAAATAAAGATCTATTTTAGAGATTTACATATCAAATGGAGGAGTTCATAGAAATGGTGTATGTACTCAATATTGATGTTTTAAAAAGTCTAACAAAATTCCGAATTAAAAGGTAAATACGAAAAGAGGAAGTCTATGAAAACTTACAAAATCAAACATTATCAACCAACGGAACGAGTGAAAAACTACTATAATATTTCTGACTTGGTATAAAAAAATTTGGGTGAAACCTTCTTTTGTAGTTAAACCTCCCACTTGCATGAAAATGGTTTATAGTTCCGTTTTATTGACAAACTTGGGTGAGCAACACAAACAGACATAATAGGTAATGTGAAGTACACTCAGATGTCTTGATAGGTTTAATCTCGAGTGAGAATTGGATATCGCTTGATATCAAATAGAGTTCTATTTTTTTTACAATAATGAACGAGCCTTTGGGGAGTATTATTTTTTATTGAAAACAGATATCTAAAGTTGATATCAGGCGATATCTTATTCCCACGAATTGTTAAACTTATTTAATTCATGGGGAAAAGAAAATTCTGGTATCCATTTTGATTTCACTAGCTACACTTCAAATATGATATCAGATTGCAGGTCAATTCAATAAAAATAATGCATTTTTGTATCATCTATGTATATCTTACTCTAAACGATAACAAACCGAAACAAAAGATAAATATCTTTGTAAATCCAAACTCAGAAATCTATACTATATTTGATATAACTAGAGTAAGGGAAAAGGAAAAAGCTAATTCTCAATAAAAAAAAAAAAAACCATGAAAGAAAACAAGACCATCAATAACATCTGATAATTTATTACTGGAATAAGTACCAGTGAAGGCAAGTTTGGGTTTAAATTCTTTCGGATTGGCATATCTACACACAATGTAAAATTGAACACTGAACAAAGCAGATAGATAGCAAACATAGTGTGTAAGTCAAACGTACCAAACAAAATGTAAATGAAAAAAAACTTACGAACTTTTCATGTTCATGTATATGACAAACAATCACCAAGATACCAGATTTATAATTTTGTACGCCATACGCGTGTTTTGTCTACAACAGAATAAATATCGACACCCTTATTAAGCAAGTTAAATGCCAATTGAGTTATTTGAGATTGAAAAGCATAAAGGACCTAAAATACAGAAAAGTACCAAATACAGCTAAGGTAATCTAGTTCTGAAGTATAAACTTTGGCTATTAAATTTGGTAAACAGTTCATTTATGAATATGATTATATCAAAGTATAATTCTAATACATTACAAGACTGCTTATAGCAGGATTAGATGAAGACAGCTAATTTTAATAAAAATATCTCTTAAAAATGATTTTAGGTTTTATCTTTTTTATTTCAGAATGATTAGGTACTGAACTTTAAAAGTGAATTGTATTCATTATGACTGATTTATAACATCATGAACATAGATGTTAAGAATGGTGATGTTATAGTGTACTTAGAAACACAAAAATAGAGGACTTTAGCTTGTACATCAAGATAAAAATTGGCATTATATATTGATACCCACTGAGACAAAGTAGGTTCGGTCACATATGTTAAAGTTGTTATATCGTGATCACCAACTGCTAATTAACATTTCAAAATAATTATCTGAATAAAACATCATGTCATAGGTAATTGCTGAATATTTACTTCTGTCTAATCTACGCAACCACGAAAATATGCGGAATATGCAAGTCATAATATATTTAGTTTAAGAGCCAGTCTGTGGTAAAACCATGCAAATGGTCCGAATCCAAAATATTCCAATCGGACTGATATTTTGTTTTAGATACCTTATATGTAATAACTATTTGTGCGAAATATTTTGAAAAAATATTCAGCCATTATTTGTATATGTGGAACAATCGATAATTGTTCATTTCTGTACTGAAATGAGGCCATTTTAAGGCTATTTTAGGGTATTTTGACCTGTTTTTTTTAGTGTCATAGAAAAATAACAGCTTAATAATAACACATACTTTAACAAACCACATAAAAGGAAAGAAAATTAGGATAGTCTTAAAAATTTGTACATTTCTCAATATCGGTATTGGCAGTTTGATATTGCATGGTTTTGATAAAGTGCCGATTCAGCAAAATTTGTCTTGTTATCAAAGGCCAGAATCCTGTAAGATCATGTTTTGTTTTCAATAAAATGCAATATATAACATGAAGCTCATATATTTATTTAAAAATGCAAGAAAATGGTGATCGGGAAATGATACCTTCTTACGTTAAATTATACTTAAAGATAGACATGATGGCAATTTTGCCGTATTCATGATTTTTGATTTGTTACAAGAGAAACTTTGCTAATGTATGTGATAGTCAAAAATAAGAAAATAATGACTGAACTAATGTTTAATGCTTATCTTGTTTGAATAAACTCAGTTTAACAAAGTTTTATTTTAAAAAATAGTAAAGGGTAGACCCATTAAGACCCCTGTTGAGCCCAAAAATTTAGCATTTTACAATTTGTTTAAAATATAAACTTTAAGCTACTTATTGGAAAGACGAATACTTTAGTTACTTAAAATGGACTGGTTTTTTTTACAATACTATGCACATTCATCAGGTACTAGCATAATTAATTCATATAAAATTTCTGAAATCTTCACACTTTTAGCATTTGTGCTAATTTTTAGACGTTTTTTTTTTGTTTGTCTAAAATGGATGTGGCCTCATTTTTGTTCAGTCTTAATATTTAAATACATGTTGTATTTGATGATTATACAAATACATATTGTTATGATATTGTAACTATTATATTTATTTAGTTGGCCTAATTTGTTTTGTGTGGCCTAAGAATGTTTACATTGTTTTATATACATTGTGTACAAAATAAAATACATTGTGTTACAACTATGCAGTTTAGAATTCACTGGAACATTCATTGATACTCATGGAATGATTAGAACTTTCTATTTCACTTACATAACGTTTCCAGAATGATCATAACAAAAGATGCGTAATTTATATTTCTAGCGTTGTCTAGAAATTTCTGTTTGAGTATTTAAATGCAGACCCAAAAGTTAGTAAAATAAATAGAGATTTGGACATAGACTTAGATAGACTTAGACATCGATAGACATCAACATTCTCTGCAGTTGGATTGACACTTTTATTTTCAAACTACATCATACTAGATTGTGACCAATTGGATATAATATTCTGTAGATTCCCGTGAAGATTTCCGGATAAAGAAAAGATAAAAGATTGGACTCATATTTTGACAGTTAAGTTGACATTTCTTTTGTGTAATACTTTTGTAAACTAGTGTATAATAGACGTGTTAGGAAAGTCAATACGATTTTGACGCTGTATCAAACACACCACAAAGGTAAACTATTATACTACGCCGGGATACTTTTCAGTGCAATTGCATTTTGAGAAAGTCCACACTTAAATCTTGTATCGGTATTGGTATTTAACATCAGCGCAGTATTTAAACCCTTTCCTAACACGTCTAAAAATCTTGTTAAATTTTATTATTGATTTGTGTCTTTTGTTGGCTACAATTAAAGGCGATTTTCTGACATAACAGAAATTGGGGCTCAAGTCCGGGATAACGTTAATATCTTATTTTAAAAAATATTTGTTCAGTATTTTATTAGAAATAGCCAACAAAATTCTACAAAATGGCATTTGAAGCCGGTAAATTTTTGAAAACGCCAGACCTGGAGAAGTTTGATAACTTAAAGAAAGAGGAATTAGTGTTGCTTGCTAAACATCTGAAATTAGACTTTAGAGTATCTATGAGAAAACAAATTATAAAAAATTTGGTAATAGACAAATTAGTTGACGCAGAATTTTTAGGTGAAGAGGCTCTTGATCTTAAGGTCGAAAATGTTGACGCTATCAAATTAAAACAGCTTGAATTAGAACATGAACTCAAAATAAAACAATTGGAAAAGAAGAAAGACAGGCAGAACTTCAAATGAAGGAACGGTTAGAGATGGAGAAAAGAAAAGAAAAGAAGATGAATTTAAATTAAAACAGGCAGAACTTGAAATGAAAGAAAGGTTAGAGATGGAGTAAAGAAAAGAAAAGAAGATGAATTTAGATTAAAACAGGCAGAACTTGAAATGAAGGAAAGGTTAGAGATGGAGAAAATAAAAATTGAAATGGTCAAAGGAGAAAGTAACACTAATGTACAGTCGAAATCAGAAAATTTTGATGCAGCAAAAATATACGTTTGATTCCCAGATTTTGTGAAAAAACAGTCGATAAATATTTTCCACAGTTTGAGAAAATTGCTCATAATTTGAAATGGCCGAAGCCTTTTGGACTACAATGCTGCAAAGTGTTTTTGAGGGCAAGGCCGCTGAAATTTACTCAGCACTTTCATCCGAACAAAGTTCTGATTATGACACGGTTAAAAGGAAGTTTTGAAAGCTTATGAGCTAGTGCCAGAAGCATATAGACAGAAGTTTAGATCTTATAAAAGTTTGATTCACAAACCTATGTTGAATTTGCTAGGAAAAAGAAGACCTATTTGATAAATGGCTTACGTCAAAGAAAATAGATAACAATTTTAAGAACCTAAGACAACTGTTGTTATTAGAAGAGTTCAAGCAATGTGTTCATTTAGACTTAAAACACATTTAGATGACAAAACTGTTGAGACATTACAAGATGCAGCTGTTATTTCCGATAATTATACCCTTTCACATAAAAGAAGCTTCAAAAGTCACAATTTTAATACTTGAGTGGAAATTACAAGAATCAAAGCACTGAGCGTACTGTTAGTAAGCCTGTTGCACGGAATAAGAGTCAGTCTAGTTATAATATGTCTAGTCCGAAATTTGATACTTTTGAGAAGAAGTCACTGACTTGTGCTTATTGTAAGAAGAATGGTCACCTGATGGCTGATTGTTTCAGACTCCAGAAGAAGAATGAAAGAGATAATAAGCCCAAGACCAGTGCTTGTACGACACCGCGTGTTACCAATACGTTGGAATGTCCTGCGAGTCAGGCTTTTAAGTCCAGTTTTGTGATTACATGGAGGATTATAAACCTTTTATGTCTGATGGGTTTGTTTCTATTGTTGATAATACTACCCTCAGCCTATTAAGATTTTACGGGACACTGGAGCTTCTCAGTCTTTATTGTTAGAAGGTGTGTTGCCTTTGTCCGAGGAGACTTCTGTTGGTGCCTCCGTTTTGTTAAAAGGTGTGGAGTTAGGTTGTATATACGTTCCCTCCATCGTATTTATCTGAAGTCAGATTTGATAATTGGACCGGTTGTTGTGGGTGTTCGTCCTAATCTCCTGTTGAGGGTGTTTCATTATTGCTAGAAATGATCTAGCTAGGAACAAAGTGGTTGCTGAACCAATTGTTACCAGTGAACCGGTGGTGGATGCTAAATCACCTGAAGATGATGCTGAACTGTATCCAGCTTGTGTCGTTACTAGGGCGATGGCTAGAAAACAACAAAATGAGGATTTGCAAGAAAACCAGTTTGATTACATGGACCTTTCTGACACCTTTCTAGCCGATATTGAAGGTCCCGGTAGCTCAGAGAAGGCCGTAATAAGACCACCTAGTATTAGCAAGAATGTAATTATGCCATGGCCAGACGTAAACAGCCATTCATTAGACCGAAGGAAATTTGTCGAAGAACAAAATAAAGACCCTGAAGTTCTTCAGCTCAGCAAGAGGGCTCAACCACAGGAGGAAGCAGACAAAGTGGCCGAATGCTATCACCATCAAGACGGCATTTTAATGAGAAAGTGGAGGCCCCCTGATGCTACCCCAGAGGAGGAATGGAGAGTGGTATACCAAGTGGTGGTGCCGAAAATTTATAGGCAAGAAATTATTGGTCTTGCCCATGACACCCCTTGGCTGGACACTTGGGTATAAGGAAGACTTGCCTTAAAATCTTGCAGCATTTCTACTGGCCAAGACTTAGAAATGATGTCACAGAATATTGCAAATCATGCCATATATGCCAGGTTGTTGGTAAGCCTAACCAGAAAATACCACCAGCACCACTTCTGCCTATTCCAGCCTTTGAAGAACCTTTAGCCGAGTACTCATTGATTGCGTTGGACCTTTACCGAAGACCAAGACCGGAAATGCGTATTTATTGACAATCATGTGTACCTCCACTCGTTTTCCTGAGGCTATTCCGTTAAGGAATATCAAGACACCTACTATTGTCAAAGCTCTGATCAAATTTTTCACGCTAGTAGGACTTCCAAAGTCTATACAGTCCGACCAGGGTTCAAATTTCATGTCAGGTTTATTTCAGCAAGTCGTGTACCAGTTAGGGATTGCTCAGTATAGATCAAGTGCTTACCATCCAGAATCTCAAGGTGCCTTAGAACGTTTTCATCAAACATTGAAGAACATGATTAGAACTTTTGTCTTCAATTTGACAGGGATTGGGATGATGGTGTTCACTTTTACTTTTGCGGTCCGAGAGGCTGTTCAAGAATCCCTTGGTTTTAGTCCCTTTGAGTTGGTATTTGGTCATACTGTAAGGGACCTTTAAAATTGATTAAGGAAAATGGCTTACTGAAAACACTGACTTGAATCTTCTAGACTATGTATCTAGATTTAAAGAAAAATTGTATACTGCTTGTCAAATTGCTCAGAACAATTTAAAACTGTTCAGAATAAGATGAAAATATGGTATGATAAAGATGCCAGGGACAGATTTTTGAGCCTGGTGATAAGGTACTTGTATTTTGCCAGTCCCTGGACATCCATTACAAGCTAAATATTGTGGTCCTTATACCATAGAGAGTAAAATTAATGATTTGAATTATATTGTAAAACACCAGGTCGGCGTAAACAAAATAGAGTGTGTCACATTAATATGTTAAAACCATATTTTGAGCGTACTAATGAAGGTAAGAGTAAACCAGTTGCCACTTTAGCCATGGTTAAATTGGAGAACAATCATGACAAACCAGATGTAATTGAACCACCTTTTAGTTCTAAAACTATAGAAGAGACAGTTAGATTGAAAAATTCAGAAATTTTGTCAAATTTAGATTCAAAACTTGCACATCTGTCTTTTGATCGTAGAGAAAATTAAAAGCTTTGGTATTTTCTTTTAAAAATCTTTTTCCAGATGTGCCAAACAAAACCACTGCTGTTTGTCATGATGTCGATGTTGGTGATGCTTCTCCAATTAAGCAACATCCTTACCGGCTCAATCCACTCAAACTTGAATTTATGAGACAAGAAATTAAATATATGCTTGACAATGATATTATTGAGCCGAGTAACAGTGAATGGAGCTCTCCTTGTCTGCTTGTGCCTAAACCAGATAAAACCTTTCGTTTCGTAACTGATTTCAGAAAAGTAAATTCTGTTTCAAAATCTGATTCCTATCCGATTCCAAGGATAGACGATTGCATTGATAAAATTGGAAAAGCAAAATTTGTGAGGAAATTTGATTTATTGAGTTACTGGCAAGTCCCATTGACACAGAGAGCTCGAGAAATATCAGCTTTTGTCACACCAGATGGCTTATTTAAATATACTGTAATGCCGTTTGGCATGAAAAGTGCTCCAGCTACATTTCAAAGAATGATCAATAATGTTATAAAAGATTTAGACTGTTGTTATGCTTATATTGATGATCTTATTGTATGTAGTGATAGCTGGGAAGAACATTTAACACATTTATACGATACTTTTGATAGATTGTCACAATCAAATTTGACTGTTAATCTTGGTAAAGTGAATTTTGTCAGGCCACTGTTGATTATTTAGGGCATACAGTTGGCCAAGGTCAGGTGAAACCTATTACGGCTAAAGTGGATGCAATTACCAAATTTCCTCCTCCTACAAATAAAAACAACTTATGAGATATTTAGGCATGATTGGATTTTACAGGAAATTCTGTTCAAATTTTGCGACTGTTGTTCAACCATTGACTCATCTTTTACGGAAAGATTCTAAATTCATCTGGAGTGAAAATTGTCAAAACGCTTTTGAAAATAGCAAATCACTTTTAATTAATAGTCCAGTTCTGATCATTCCAGACTATGAAAAACAATTCAAACTTGCCATCGATGCAAGCGATGTAGGAGTTGGAGCTGTTTTATATCAAGAGACAGATGATAATGTTGAAAACCTATATCATATTTTTCTAAGAAATTAGATAAACATCAGAAAAATTATTCAACTATTGAAAAGAGTGTTTTGCACTGTTGTCTGCACTTCAACATTTTGATGTATATCTAAATCCCACTGTGCATCCTATTCTTGTTTATACTGATCATAATCCTCTCACCTTCATACATAAAATGAGAAACAAGAACCAGAGATTGACTAGGTGGAGTTTATCGTTACAGGAATATGATGTTATTGTAAAACATATTAAAGGTAAAGATAATGTAATAGCAGATGCTTTATCTAGAACTTATTGAAACAATTTGTATATACTATGTATTTTGTACATATTATTCATGAAAAGTTTTGTTACACTCAAACTTTTTTAAGGGGAGGTGTTATGATATTGTAACTATTATATTTATTTAGTTGGCCTAATTTGTTTTGTGTGGCCTAAGAATGTTTACATTGTTTTATATACATTGTGTACAAAATAAAATACATTGTGTTACAACTATGCAGTTTAGAATTCACTGGAACATTCATTGATACTCATGGAATGATTAGAACTTTCTATTTCACTTACATAACGTTTCCAGAATGATCATAACAAAAGATGCGTAATTTATATTTCTAGCGTTGTCTAGAAATTTCTGTTTGAGTATTTAAATGCAGACCCAAAAGTTAGTAAAATATATAGAGATTTGGACATAGACTTAGATAGACTTAGACATCGATAGACATCAACATTCTCTGCAGTTGGATTGACACTTTTATTTTCAAACTACATCATACTAGATTGTGACCAATTGGATATAATATTCTGTGGATTCCGTGAAGATTTCCGGATAAAGAAAAGATAAAAGATTGGACTCATATTTTGACAGTTAAGTTGACATTTCTTTTGTGTAATACTTTTGTAAACTAGTGTATAATAAATCTTGTTAAATTTTATTATTGATTTGTGTCTTTTGTTGGCTACAATTAAAGGCGATTTTCTGACATAACAATATAAAGACTGAGACTGAGTGCTTCTTACCTAGAAAAAGCTCCATTTTTTTATATTGGGATAACGCTCTATAAGCTTTATGTCAAGAGACTACCACAAGTAGTTGCTGTGAAAAGTGTGACTGAAATTTTGTGAAGCTGACATGACTGACAGATAGTGATCCCTATGTCGATTCTGGTAGAAAAGTCCAGAGACAAACAAAAATGTTAAATTGCAATAAAATTTATTCTATACCCACATGAAGTAAAAACAAATATACACAGATAAATGGTTAAACTGTGGTGCAGACATTGTCTTTTAAATGGTTATATATTTATTCAGGGTGTTTGCTTATAATTTTATAATATAAGAGAAGTCTGGCATAAAGAGAAACATGCAAAATGGTCTGAATACAAGTTTTAAGTCATAAATGAAGGTATCGGCAAACAGGAAGTAAAAGTTGTTAGATCTGATAAGAGCTTACACATTTGAAGTCATCACTTTAAAGCTGTATCCCATCAGCTATTATATTGTCAAGTCCATGCAGATTTTTTCAGTGAATCTATACAACAATTCAGGATGTTAAATGATATTGATCTACTGAATGATTCATAACCCTGATCCTTGCAGTTTGCAGTATAACATTAGATGTTATGATATTTCTCCCTACTTTAGGAAGTATCATCTCTAAGCCAAACTAAATCTGTATTGTTTTAGATCCATAGCCTACAGCTTGATGGTACAAAGGGTTTGATATAAACTCAACAAAATGCATAAGTTGAGGCTGACTCAAGCTCATTCTATATATTCTTGGAGTGATGAATATTTAGTCTAGTTTTCCAAATTTTCATGCTTTCTGGCATCACCAATTTTGAAAATTAAACCAGGATTTAAAGTCATGAGTTTTGGCTTTGTAAATTTGTGGGAAAACAGTGATAAGATCTGAAGCCGAGTCTGATGACTATTCGGGTCTCAGTATGCTTTAACTAAGAGCTTCAGTCATAACATCCAGTTGTAACATTGACTGTTATTCGTCTGTTTTCTTCTTCTATACTACAGATGAGAACACATTATCCACTTGTCCAGGTACAATATAATTCAAAACCAAATCAATAATTTCTGATGATAATTTTGTATAAAATTTAAAGCCTCCGTAGTTTTTGATGCATCACCCCATGCAAGATGATGTTGAATATTATGAAAATGAAAATTAGTTGATGCTGTGAATTTACTCCTCTGAGAATCTGCATCTACAATGTGGCTTTCATCTCCATCTAAAAAGATAAGAAATAAATCTATCGGTACAAATGTACTTTTAAAAAAATATATATATCCCTTATTAAATTAAAGTTAAATGAATTCTCAAATATACAATGTCCATGATATATGGGATAACTATGCATTGCCTTGAAATATGAAATCTATTTGGTCGAGGCCCACTGAAAAAAATATAAAAGATCTATCAACTGGTCAAGTACAATCATTGCTATACCACATCAAGTATATCAGATAAGACCTAAATCGTCTAAATGCAAAAACTTAACCAAACCATTCAAGCAGAAAATGTAGGTCAAAGTGACCTTATCAATAGTAACCATTGTTGTACTACCCAAGATATCTATCCACGTGTCAAATATCAATGCAATACCATGTCTATTATCTGACAGAGAGACCTAAACACACAAAATTAACCAAGTTGCTCAAGTGGAAAATGTAGGTCAACATGACAGTGAATCATGGACTACCCAAAATCTATCCACTGCCTAAGTGCAATACCATGTCTAGTACCCGAGATATTGACCTAAACGAAAACCATGTCACTCTTGTGGAGAATGTAGGTCAAGGTGACCTAATTTTATTATGAAGCAGACCCCTATTGCACTACCCATAACATATCCACTGGTCAAATATCATTGCTATACTACATGTATCATGACTATATCTAGTATCTGAGAAATTGACCTTAGCGCAAAACTTAACCTAGTTACTCAAATAGAAATGTAGGTCTGGTGACCTAATTATTAATGTTGATTTGAAATTCTAATATGAGGTCCTTGAGACCAAGCCTATATGATAAAACTAATTCAAAACTATACCAAGTATTATTTTGACATCATCCCTTTTATGGTAATGGTTAAAAATTTTACCACTGGTCCTCTCAAGATTCCCCTCCCATTTAATGTATCTCTGTAAGTTTAACTATCAGTTTAAAATTTCAAAATGCCTTTAAATTGCCCTGTAAATATATTATGTGGGATGTATAAGTACCCTGCCACGTCGGATCTATGTTTTTGTTAGATGTATTTCTGCTTTGTATCAATCTAATGAGTTAAGGATGTACTTAGGTGAGTTTTAGGAATTTGAGTCAGATGTTCGGACCCTTGGTTTTTTCCTTCAATACAGGGTAAAATATTTGGCCCATAACATCCATTTTCTTTTCATAAAAGACTTCAATAGCTCATAAATGGTCATTTACCAAAATTTAAGCAGATTCTAGATTTCTTTTCTTTCGATTTGAGACCCAGAAAATACCGATGCAAATGTAAGGTAAAAGTCCGAGACAGCCTTTACCCTTTCTAGATTTTTAAAATTTCACCTTAGTACATCCTTAAACCCTTTTCAACTGATTTTTATGGTTTGTTCTTATGTTGTACTGTTACACTACTGCCCTAGGTTAGAGGAGGGTTGGCGCCTTCAAACTAGTTTCACTCCTGTGGTTGTTGTTTGTTGCTGTATATCATATTTGTTTTTCGTTCATTGTTTTGTACATTAATCAGGCCGTTATTTTTCTTGTTTGAATTGTTTTGCATTTGTCATTTCTGGGCCTTTTATAGATGACCATGTGGTATGGGTTAGCTCATTGTTGAAGGCCGTACGGTGACCTATAGTTGTTAATTTCTATGTAATCTGGTCTCTCTTGTGGAGCATTGTGTCATTGGCAATCAAACCACTTCTTATTTTTATAAATGCAATAACATTCTCATACATGTATGTTTTCTTACCATAATCCTTTTTTGTATCAACTTTGAGTCCTCCATCAGCTACTGTTAAACAGTTTGTCTAATCTTGGTAAAACACTGCTTGCAGTGACCTATAATGTATGTCATTGTAAAAAATGGAATAATGCAGTCAGTCAATGGTACCATACACATTCAAAACATCAATAAAGCATGATCATGTCAATGATGAACAATGTTTAAGGTGTGAACAATCAGTTAATTTGTAAACCTGTTGGTGTTAGTCATGATGCCAGTGAATGATAGACAAATCTGTTTTATCAAAGGTTAATCCTAATTTTGTTTTCAAAAATACATGCCTCATTCATGGACAGGATGGAGACTGTAGTAAAGTCAGTGAGCAGAACGAATATCAAGACTACAGGTAATAAAATGCTTCGCTGAGCGCAGCCAGATACGACCGCAGAGGTCTAACCCTGAATAGTTGGAGCAAGTTTGTACACAATATTCAAGCTTGATACTGTCTGAATTTGGATTGTGATCAAATTTTGACATACTATAGGTTTCTGACACAACATAAATGTGGTCAAAGATCTTAAAAATTTGAAATAGGACATTTAATTTACCTAGAATGGTCTGATATCCAAAATCTAACGACATGGTTAGATTCAGCATATAGAAAACACCAAAATTTAATTTTAGTTGAAATCAAACAATGTTTAATTTATACCCTTCAAACCTTAATGTTGACTAATTTGAAAACAGGGCCCAAAATTAAAAAATCTAAATGCACAATAAGATTCAGCATATCATACAGCCACAATAATTCAGTTTTGATGAAATTTTGACCTCAATGTAGACCAATTTAAAAAGGAGCCCAATATCCAAAAAAAGTAATACAAGGTTAGAAACCCAAAAAGACTTTAAATCAATCCCATTGAAATTGGTTAAAAGATTTGTATTTATTTTCAATTGAAGATTTCTTGCTATTGCGCAATACTGTGCAATTTAAGATTTCTTGATATTGTACAATACTGTGCTATTGCGCAATAGCACAGAATTGCACAATAGCACAGTATTGCCGATAGCAAGAAATATTTAATTGCACAGTATTGCGCAATAGTAAGAAATCTTCAATTATATAGTATTGCACAATAGCAAGAAATCTTTGCAATTGAAGATTTCTTGCTATTGCGCATTACTGTGCTATTGCTCAATACAGTGCCATTGCGCAATACTGTGCTATTGCGCATTACTTGCAATTGAATATGTCTTACTATTGTGCAATACTGTGCTATTGCACAATACTGTGCAATTGAAGATTTCTTGCTATTGCGCAATACTGTGCAATTGAAGATTTCTTGCTATTGCCCAATACTGTGGTATTGAACAATACTGTGCTATTGCCCAATAGTGTGCTATTGAACAATACTGTCCTATTGCGCAATCATTTGAAATTTCAAAATTTTGAAGAAAAAATATGAACCCAACAAAAAATTGGAAAAAAATCCCCAAACCTTTTGAACCCCTCACCCTTTGAGTAATTACCCCAAATTGATCCCAGCCTTTTCTTTATGGTATGGAACCTTGTAGTACAATTTAGAGAGATCCATACACTTAAACACAAGTTACTGTCTGAAACTAGAAAATGCTTGTTTTAGCCCCTTTTGCCCCTAATTCCTGAACCGTTGAGGCAATTACACCCAATCTCAATACCAGCCTTCCTTTGTGATATGGAACCTTGTGGTACAATTTATGAGAGATCTATAAATTAACACACAAGTTATTGTCCGGAAACTAGAAAATGCTTGTTTTGGCCCTTTTGGCCCCAAATTCCTAACCTGTTGGTACCATAACCCCAATATCAATCCCAACCTTCCTTTGTGGTATTGAACCTTTGGTAAAATTTCTTAGAGATCCATTCACTTAAACTAAAGTTAGTGTCCGAAACCAAATGTGTCTTCGGACGACGCCGACGACGACGACACCATAGCAATATACGATGCAAAAAATTGTTGCGGTCGTTTAAAAGTAAATACAAGTGAGAAACGCATACCCTATAAAACCTAGATTTTGTCCTTTCATTTCAGACAAATCAAAGGGGAATTGAGATTTTAGATACAACAAAACAAGTTTAACCCACCACATTTGTGTGTGTCTTTTCCAAGTAAGGAATAGGTTGGTTATTACATGTAGTACCGGTATGTCCTTGCTTCAATAGAAATTTATAATTTACAATTTGATACATTGTTTTGTATCTTGACATATTTATGTTGTGTACAAGTTGTAATTTTGTACAAACAAGTGAAACTGCGAGCTACTGCTCACTGATGATACCCCGCCCAAATACTTGACGGTAAACAGGAAGTTGTTGAGTGATGAATCTGAAAACGCATCACATGGAATAACTGACTTATATTAACCCTGAAACCAAATTTCAGAAATCCTCATGATGTAGTTTCTGAGAAAAATGCGACAAAAGTATTCATGGGACGGACGGTCGGATGGACGGACGGACGGTCAGAGGTAAACAGTATACCCCACTTTTTAAAGCGGGGCTATAATTATAATTTGTACAGGGTTTTGTACAAGTTATCAGTATTTTGACACACACCTTCTTTCACTAGGTGATACAAGTTTGTCTTCAATAATTATCCAGTTCGATGTTCGATGTTTTACTCACACATGTATATACAGTTATCATACTTCAACCTACATTGTAACATTAAGCACTGTCCTCTATGTCATACAACTACAAATAAGGACATCTGATTGGTTTAGATTATATTTTATTTTTGACTACTACCAAATTCTATGTCCACAAAATATATTTTATAGTTTTTAACATGTTTAAATTCACATTGTGTCAGTACAACATGTATGTGCGAGACTGTAGCATGTAGTTGTGAAAATAAAACAGTGATAAGCTTAACCAAAGGCACTGTTCTTATTTCATCTAATTGTGTAAAGAGATTCACAAAATGAAAATACTGATAACTTGTACAAAATACACAACATAATATACACGTACTTGTAGTGCAGGGTATCTGTATTTGTCGACTCATTTCTGGTAATTTACAGCTCGCAATTAGGAGATGGTGGTTGTGTGTGTTGCATAAGGTGATATATCACATACTATTAAAAATATAAGACGTTTTGCATAATATACATTTACATTGTAACACATAACACCTCGCCACTATGTCATATATATGTGGCAGTTTTAAGAAGGAATCTTTTCATCATACAGTGGTGGGTCCAGTGGGGGACCTCGGTTGGAACCTTCCTTTTTGACAATCAATGGTTTTGAATGGGGTCATATGGTTGGAACAACCCCTTTTAAAATGGTTTGATAAAGAGGCATCAGTGCTGTAGATACATTTACGTTGGTGGTGTCCTTTGTACAAAGATAACCCTTGTTTAAAAGCTTAGATGTACAGTGCGTGGATTGTCCGCAACAACGTCGAAGATGAGAAAAATCGCATCGAATAGAGACGTCTGCTTTTCATCACTGGAACCTGGCATCTTGCCAGTGAAAGATTTCCACTAAGGAGACAATTCAACCACAAAAGTAACATTGAGGCTACCTTTGTGTAACTTAATGTTAAATTTTGCCAATAAACCAGAAAAGGATGTTTAGTCAGAAATATTTTTCAAGAAAAATAAATCAATTTTAGCCCAACTCCCACCTACTTTATTCAATTTTAGTTAAATATCAAGGGACAAAAACTATTAAAATTATTTTATTTTATGGTTATTTTGGGAGCATTTTATCAACTTTCCATTATTTGCCAAGCTAAATTTTGTTACCTGTCTTTGATCTGATATACACCTTTCAAAATATTATAAAAGATAAAAAGAAAAAATATGATCATGAAAGAAAACTGCTATTGAGTATATGTAGTATATGCAAGTTGTCTATTACATCTGTTGCACGAACTTTTCTGACAACCTGCCAAAAGGTAAAAACTCTCAAAAGACATTTGTTTTGGTTATTAAATGAAGTTCTTTGCAAAACATGACAAAATAATATTTTATTTAAGATATATAACAATTATCCAGACCTTTAAAAGTACCTAAATATGGTGTATTTTTCCCATTTTTAAAAATAATTTACTAATATGCAAATAAGGCTGTTTAATGGGAAATAGTGCAAATTAACAAAAAAAAATCTTTTATTTTAACTACTGAATACCAAAAGTTTTTGGAAATATATATGATTTTGCCAAGTTGTAACTACCGATTTGGACGAAATTTGGGATTTTGCATGGTTTAATGGCAGACTGGCTCTTAATATATAAGGTACATGAGTACTCATTTAAGTTTATTATTAGATTCAGCTCGATATGTCTGGTTATCGTATACGTCTTTTAGTGGGTTTTTTTTCAACAACGTTTCCTCTGGATTTATTTTTGTATTTCCTTATATTATGCGAAGGAGATGAAGAAGATATGGTATGGATATTTAAACTCATAAGTCAACGACATGGCAAAAAATGAAAATGACCAAAAGACAAACAATTTTTTACAAAACAAAACATAGAAAACTAAAGACTGGGCAAAACGAAGTATTATCAGAAACGTTGGTTGTCTAATGTTGATGACATGGACACCATTGTATGTATAAGAATTATTTAGTAGCGAAAGAAAAACAACCGAAAATATATAGAGCATTCATAATTCTCCAAAAATATTATTTGACTATTTCCTATAATGCATTACAACGTTAACTTTTATACTATATTGACCTTTAGACATTACTTGATATCTTTCTTATGAATACTTAAAATCAAATTTGACAACTTTATCTATTTTTCTTTTGGATTTTGCGATTCAAGGTTTACAAATATCATTCAATATCTATTTCTAGAGATAAAAAAATCTGACGACGGATACTTTCATTTCGGGTCTCATTAACAGGGTGCATGTACACTTTGAATTGTTTATATCGTGTTATGTACATTTTACATTTCTCAAGAAAATGAACACACAAAATTAGCATTAGTTAATACTACTGAATACAGGCTAAATCAAAATAAAATTTGCAAATAGTACAAACAAGATTTTAAAAAGCAAAGCTTTTAGTTGACTTTTCTAAAAATGTACAAAATTATAAATCATTTATATTTTCAAGATAATGTTTACAAACATATTTTGGTAAATGTCCGTGAGAAAGCTAATCAAAGCACGTCTTGAGATCAACAGGCAGTCTGCAAAAACAGCTTTCCGTATACAATATCTAGTTGTAAATCGTCTATTAAATAAATGCCAACAACAAAATAAGGGGCAAGCACAGTTGATGTCATTAGAATATTCCAACGTGTGTTGTCATTTTGAAAATGAGTTGATGTTCTCCTTTTATTAGTTTTAGAATGAATGTGAATTTTCATTGATTGTTTAAAATTTAGTAAACATGCTAAACAGGGTTAAATAAGCAAAATGTAGGATAAATCCTCATTATTGTCCCCTGACATCAATAATTAAAAGGATTTTGAACGTTTTAACAATAAACGTAGGTTAATTAAAACCTTGTTTTATGATTAATTTGATATGAGATCAATAAGATAACCTATAAAAAAGACGGTTTAATTTATCAAATCCGGAAATTTTAACTTTTCACTTTCGTAAAGAATCAAGAAAAGACTGAGGTAATATGTTATATTTGTGTCTTATTTTATTTGTTCAAGTATCTTTTTTTTTATTTTTGTACCCATTCTAAGATCGGGTGCTATATTGCATTCACCTGCTCCGTTTATCCGTCCATAAATTCGTTTGTCTGTTCTTTCGATCGTCGAATTACTATTTCAATCACATTTTCTCATTGCAATTGCTGAACTGGATGACTTCGTATGTGGTCAGCTGCCTGGTGGTAATGACTTTTACAATGGGGATACTTTTTCGATGCTCAGACAAGTACAAAAACCTTGTTGTTCTTGTTTCCCGATATTTCGAGTTTTCAATACTTTGCATGGAAAAACTAGTTCGACATACTTATCTTTCTTTCAGATTTATGAAACTGTCATATTTGATCAGCAGCAAGACAGTTATGAAAAAAGATCGTCTATTAAATAAATGCCAAGCACAAGATAAGGAGCAAGCGCATTGATGTCATTAGAATATTCCAACGTGTTGTCATTATGAAAATGTGATGATGTTCTTCTTTTATTAGTTTTGAAATAAATGTGAAAATTCATTGATTATTTTAAATTTGTTTAACATGTTTAACAATGTCAAATAAACAAAATGTAGGATAAACTGTATTATTGTTTCCTGACATCAAATTAAATGGATTTTGAACGTTTTAACCACTAATTTTGGGGTTATTGTCATAGCTGTTGAGGAAAAGGGCAAAAAGGGCCTAACAAAACAATGTTTTGTCAGGTTCACAGACACTAACTTGAGTATAATTGTATGGATTATCCATTAAATTTTAGCGCAAGGTTCCATACCAATAGGAAGGTTGGGATTTATTTGTGGGGTTATTGTCGTAGCTGTTTAATAATTAGGGCAAAAATAAGAATTTTCATGTTTCAGGACAATAATTGGTGTATAAGAGTATAGATTTCTATGAAACTTTACCACAAGGTTTGATACTTCAAAGAAGGTTGGGATTGATTTTATGAGGGTCATAGGCCAATACCGTTTAATAATTAGGGGTCGAAAAGGGCCGAAAACAACTATGTTTTCTGGTTTGCAGACAGTAACTTGAGTATAAGTGTGTGGATCTCTATTCAATTTTAGCACAAGGTTCCATACCACAATAGGAAGGTTATTTTGGTAGCTGTTTATGAATAAGGGGCCAAAAGGACCTTATAAAATTATTTGCCTGGTTCACAGGCAATAACTTGAGTATAAGTGTATAATCTCTATTAGATTTTAGCACAGGATCAATTCCACAATAGGAAGGTTGGTATTTATTTTGAAATTATTGTAGTAGCTGTTTAGGGACCAAAAGGGACCAAAATCACGCATTTTTCATGTTTCAGGACAATAATTTGTGTATAATAGTATGGATTTTAATTTTAAAATTTTACCACAAGGTTCCATACTTCAAAGGTAAAATTGGAATTGATTTTGGGGTCATGGTCCAAACCGCTAAATAAATTAGTGGCCGAAAAAGGGCAAAAAACTAGGATTTTCTGGTTTCTTGACAGTAACTTGAGTATAAAGAGATATACGAAGATGTGGTATAAGTCCAAGTCACAATTTGTAAACGTAAACCATTATAGGTCAAAGTACGGCCGTCAACACGGAGCCTTGGCTCACACCGAACAGCAAGCTATAAAGGGCACCAAAATGAATAATGTAAAACCATTCAAACAGGAAAACCAACGGTCTAATCTATATACAAAACGAGAAACACTAATGAACCACATCAACAAATGACAGACGCTGAACAACAGGTTCCTGAATTAGGACATATGCAAACAAATGCAGCGGGTTTAAACGTTTTAACAGGCACCAACCTTCACCCTAACCTGAAATAATAGTGTAACATCACAACATAGAAAGACACACTATAAAATATCAATTTAAATGGCTTAACTCAATCAAAAGACATATTAACAAAACAAGTAAACATACACTGAACGAATAAATTTGATCTATGACACAATGCAAATACAAAATCAATAAAAGGGGTAGTGAGATGTAAAACAATATCAGAAAGACAACTACAATCTTGGACAAAATGGCGTTAAATAAATAACATACACAGGTAAATAAAATAAGTGTGTTGTAAGGACTACATGGAGTACGGAAATATTTTTACAAAATAAATAAATTTGTTGTTCATAGTACGAAAACAAGTGAAAATTTATCGTCATACTAAATACTTATCAAAGGTGGTATATATTAAAAATAGTGAGACGAGATATAAAACAAAATAAGTAAACATTAAATAACAAATTGTATCAACAGGTCAAATTAACACGAAAGTACGATTTGAGAGTACTCACAGTTACTGAAAGCTAGTTATGCATCAGAGACTAAAATCAACTTAAACTCATCCCAGGGATTTAGTGTTTTAACGTCATGGACAGTCAAAGAAGACATGACTTGTGCAAGGCCAAAATAAAGTATCAACAGGCAACAGGATAATTAGGATTTAATAAACACTAGAACACACTCGCAATATCGCAGGTCCGTGACTGAATTAAAGTATCTAATTATGTGTAAGCCTAATTTTAGCCTGGATTTTTAGTATTGGTATTGTCATATGATAAAGTCATGATGATTATAAGATGCACATTTTTCCTACTTTCAAAATCTTTCTGTTTGAACCCGTCGACCTGGAACTGATCAATTATTGGTAATATTAATTATTTGGAAAACAAAAGGGCCTGGAATGGAGTAATTTTTAATCAACAGCATTGTTCTATATTAGTTATAAATAAAGTTGAATTCTTTGATTCGCCGTTTTACGTCATGTCGGCTAACAAAATGGAAACTGTACTTACGCCTTATTTTAAGTCTAGATTTTAAGTATTCGTATTGTCATCTTATAAAGCCATGCTGATTGAAATACTACAATAGGAAACAATGTGACAATGATTGAATTTAGTAGTGTCAACCCTGTGATTATGACCCGTGTATACAGCAAATCCCAAATACACCGTTTGGTGGTGCGCCTGACAGATGCGGAACGTACAGATAAGGTAGTAGGTAACATGTGACATATACTATTGGTATCGGAATCGGATTCGACCCGGAACTTGTTAATTATTGGAAATATTAATTATGTGGAAAACAAAGGTGCTGGAATGGTGTAATTTTTAATCAACACCATTGTCCTATATTAGTTATATATACGGTTATTTATAAAGTCCAAACCGCCTTTAACATTACATTAAACCGGAAATATAATGACAGGACTAAAAGGAAATCGCATCGGATAGTTCCGGAACTTATTAATTTGTCTAATTGCTTATTGTTTCAAACAGTAATCGATGTAAAAGGAAACATTTTCAGTATACCTATCAAGTATATATATCCTTATATAAGTTTGACTTGTAGCTTTCTTTGGTTATACGTTTATTAGGTGAACAAAAACGGTCTTTAGATTTAGTAGTATAGATGTATAATGTTATATATAGATAAAGTAATCTATATATAGAAAATGAACGTGGATGTGTATGTATACATCCAAAAACATTTGAAAAGAATACAAATTGAACTTTGTTTGATTTCATCAAAATTGAATTATTGGTGTTATTTGATATGCCCAATCCAACAGTGTTTTAGATTTTGATTTTGGGCTTGGGTTTAAAGTTGGTCCAAATTGGGGTCAAAATTAAACTTTGTTTGATTTCATCAAAATTATATTATTGGTGTTCTCTAATATGTGCAATCTAACTGTATTTTTAATTTTGATTTTGAGCCCGTTTTTCAATATGGTTCACATAAAGGTCCAAAGTAACTAACATTAACTTACTTTGACTTTAACAAAAATATATTATTGGTGTTCTATAATATGTGCAATCTAACTGAATTTTTAATTTTGATTTTGGGCCCGTTTTCAAACTGGTCCACATAAAGGTCCAAAATAAATAAAATCAAACTTAGTTTGATTTAAAAAAAGTAATTTTGGGATTCTGTGATATGCTGAATCTAAGCATATAATTAAATTCTTGATTTTAGGCAGTTTTCAAGTTGGTTGAAATTGGGGTTCAAAATTAAACTTTGCTTCATTTTAACAAAATTGAATATATGGGATTCTTTGATATGCTGAATTTAAGTGTGTATTTAAATTTTGGATTTTGAGTCCTGTTATCAAATTGGTTCACATTGAGGTCCAAAGTATCCAAATTAAACTTTGTTGGATTTCTTCAAAAATTGAATTCTTGGGGTTCTTTGATATGCTAATTCCAACCATATATTTAGAATTTGGATATTGGACCATAATTGGTTATGTTGGTAAATGCCCAATTTAAAATTATTTAAGTACTTACACCACATTCATTCTGTGTCAGATACTATGCTATATCAAATATTCATTCAGAAAATAAATTTAGAAATGTATTGCGCAATTAATGGAAATTGTTTAGTTTAGTCATAGTTAAAATAAAACATGCAGCATCATATATAATTTTAGATAAGAAATTATGTATAGATATAGTTTGAAATTTACTGTTCATTATTAGATATTTTGAATAATGTTTACCATCTTTATAACCTAATCATAGAAGTTAAATATAAAAAGATTGAAGGAAAGTTTATAATGAAATCCCTACACATAACAAAAAGAAATTAAAATGTATTTTTCTTCCTATAAAACTACACACAATTTGTATAATAGATTTTACAATTAACTAAATATTTACATTTGTACATATGGATTAGTTCAATGAATTTAATACTATTAATTTATTCATGCAATAATTTTCATCTATTATCAAGATAACGAAACATATGGTAATTATCAATAACAAATTTATAATTGGAGTGACAGATTTATTTGACTATTTTGTGTTTCCTAAGTGTTGTTGATGACAAGCTCTGTAGGACGATAGATATAGTTTGAAATTTACTGTTCATTATTAGATTTTTGAAGATAATTACAGATAAGTTTTATGGATTTTGTAAAGACATTGTATTAATGATAAATGATATTTTGGAAACTATTTTTCTTTTTTATGCCCCGCTGTAGCGAATGGGGCATTAAGTTTTACCTTGTCTGTCTGTACGTCCGTCCGTCCTTACGTACGTATATCCCGAAATTGGTTTCCGTTCTCTAACTTAAGTTCACCTAAACCAAATGTTATAAAACTTATACACAATGCTTAATACCACAAAACACAGATCAAGTTTGAATTTTGGTGGCGTCACTTTAACCGTTCTAGAGTTATGTATCTTTACAAATGGAAAAAATGCTGAATTTTCGTTTCCGTTCTCTAACTTAAGTTTGCCTCAACCAAATGTTATGAAACTTATACACAATGCCTATTACCACAAAACATAGGTCAAGTTTGAGTTTTGTGGCGTCACTCTTATTGCTCTAGAGTTATGCCCTTTACAAATGGAAAAATTGCTGATTTTTCGTTTCTGTTCTCTAACTTAAGTTTGCCTCGACCAAATGTTATGAAACTTATACACAATGCCTATTAACTCAGATCAAGTACGAATACAGGTAGCGTCACTTTTACCGTTCTTGCGTTATGTCCCTTTATATCGTATATTTGGTAAATTGTTTGAAGAATTTTGTGGTAGGTTTGTTTGTTATTCAGTATAAACTCATTTTTCTGAATGCTATATATAAATATATTTTTTATGTAGCTTATATTGTGTATTAGATTTTTATATTGGGCCCAGTTTTCAAGTTGGTCCAAATCAGGGTTCAAAATTTAACTTTGTTTAATTTCAACATATATTGTATATATATGGGGTTCCTTGAAATGCTGAATCTAAACATGAATTTAGCTTTTGATTTTGGGCTCCGTTATCAAATTGGTCCACAATAAGGTTCAAAGGATCCTAAAATAAACTTTCGTTTGATTTCTTCAAAATTGAATTCTTCGGGTTCTTAGATATGCTGATTCTAACCATGTATAAAATTTAGATTTTGGATATTTAACCATAATAGGTAAGTGTCCAATTTCAAATTTTCCACTTCTTTGACTACATTCATTTTGTGTCACAAACCTATGCTGTGTCAAATATTCAATCACAATCCAAATTCAGAGCTGTTTTAAGCTTAAATGTTGTGTCCATACTTGCCCAAATTTTCAGGGTATGACCTCTGCGGTCGTATCAAGCTGCGCCCAGCGGAGCATTTTATTTCAATAGGCTTCATAAACCTATCATTTGATACTTGAAGTGACCTTCAATAACCGGAAGTAGCTAATCCTTTCCTTGTTAAAGGCAAAAGTATATAGAAACCTATATTTTGGAATCAGTGTAAATAAAGCTATCAGATGAGACCAGAAGTGATATTTTCTAAAAGTGCTTAAGATATTATATCAAAGAGTTATAGCACTTTTAAAACATACCATCCATGTTAAGCAGAAGATTTTTCATTGTAAGAGTTATCTCCCAGACACTGGTTTCTTGTTAATTTATATCCTTTATATCAAATAATATAGCGATGAAATTCTTTTCTTATTTGTTCGGTACATCCTCAGGACTTTTTATTGATTTGGATCGAAGCGATCCAGTGAACATCCTAAGGAGTTATCTACTTTACCAAATTGATTTGTCATAATGTTTTTGTAACTTATTAGCCGTAAGCCGTATAAACCTCGAATCTTTTAATTTTGGGTCCTTGTGTCCTTACTTAGAAAATGTGGTCAAGATCAAAGTTAAGTTCACAATCTCAATTTCGACCTTTGCTTGTTTTTTGTATTTCGTTTGACACTTTTAAAGATATATACATATGTAGTACTCTACAGTGCGATAGGGACGCTAAAGTACGATGGTCACGTTAAAATGCGATGGTCACGCTAAAGTGCGATGGTCTGCACTAAAGACGATGGTGTATCACGCTATGGTGCGATGGTCTGCGAAAATATAGACGTATGAAACGTAGTTAGATTATGACGTTAACAGTCGTTTATACAAAACAAAAATGAACATGCCGGAAGATAAATTAAGAATATTTGATTAACAACTTTTAAAAGGAAATGTCCATGGCTTAACTTTAAACCTAACCTGCTTTGTCGGCTGAAGCAAATGTGTTATTTTTATGCTGGAAGAGGGCTTGTTTCCTGCAGTCGACCATCTTACTATATAGATACAAATAGTATACGCATAGATATTCTGTATTCTGCTTCTATTGGATGCGAACAGATACATTTAAATCATTTACGTTGCAGATTACTTTGCGGTACCATTAAGATATTGTCAATTTTATTGAAAAGTAACGTCGGTAAAATAAAGGTACATGTTTTCAAGCGTAAATTGTAAATTGTCGACTAAAACATCAGTTTGTACATTGTAGGAAAATATAACATGTATTTGTACTCGCTACGGAAAAGGGGAAAGCTCTGCGAAAACCGCCTTTCTCTCGCATTTAAATTAAAGCTTGTACAAATAAATGTTACTTATTCCGACAATGACCGAATTTTGTATTTGCAATTTAAAATGACGACTGTAAGGGAGGTGTTCACATTATTAATAGACTGTGTGAACGGCAAGCTACACCAATTATCCAATACGCCCGAATTGTTAAAAATTCATTCACAGAACATATTGTATTTTGTGACAACTTAATTACCTTTTAGCAATTATTACGTGGTCAGTCTTCTAAATCTAGAAATAATCACATAAGCCTACAGGTAAATCATAAAGCCTATCACATTAAATGTTATATCTTAGCATACTAGCTTTTGCAAAACGACTTGTTTTAACATCCATGTACTTTAATGTTTTAAACAATCGAACCTTACCCTATTGTTCCATTGCACTTTTATTAGCAAATAAGCAACCATTGCACTTTAGCGTGAGACACCAATGTACTTTAGCGTAGACCATCGCACTTTAGCGTGTCCATCGCACTTTAGAGTACCATCGCACTTGAGAGTCCTACATATATATATATATATATATATATATATATATATATATATATATAACATCTCCATGCCTTATATATCATGTACTGTAGACGCTAGATTAAAACTGACGTGGAAAGGTAACACCCGGCCACCGAAAGCTTCATTTTATGAAGCCCAGGTGGTCGTGTGGTCTAGCGGGACGGCTACAGTGCAGGCGATTTGGTGTCACGATATCTCAGTAGCATGGGTTCGAATCCCGGCGAGGAAGAACAAAAATTTGCGAAAGCAAATTTACAGATCTAACATTGTTGGGTTGATGTTTAGACGAGTTGTATATATATATATATATATATATATATATAAAAGAAATAGTGAAACACGATTGTTTTACTGTGATGAAGATATGATTAAATTGGTCTGAAACAATCTAATGACATCTAATAGAGGTTAATATTGCCCTAAAATGTTTTAATTTAAATTTAATTGATTATTACTTCATTTGTGTACATGATCAAGCCATAGAAACTTTTGCAAAATGTTGGATGACATATCACCTTGAAACATGTCAACCGGAAGTGACCTTCAGTAAATAGAAAGACGTCTATTTTGGCACTTATTTCATGGACAAATACCTAGAAACCATATTTTTTTTTGAATAGCCATTTATATACCTATCATTTAAGACCGGAAGTGACCTTCTATAAACCGGAAGTAGCAAATTATATCCTTTAATACAAGTATGAGTATATATAAACTATATTTTTTAAACAGTGTGAATAAAGCTATCATATGAGATCATGACTGACATTTTCTAAAACGGAAGTAGTTAATTTCCTCCCTAATTACAGGCAAAGGTAGATATAAACCATACATTTTGGAATCAATGTGAATAAAACTTTCATATGAGACTGACGGTGACATTTTCTAAACCGGAGGTAGCAAATTATCCCGTTATTCCAGACAAAAGTATATAAAAACCATAAATTTCTTTTTATCGGTATGAAGAAACCTATGATTGGACGCCAAAAGTAACTTTGAATAAATTTGATGTCTTTGGTCCACCAAAAGAAATTTGAGGTCAAGGTCAAAGTTTAAGGTCATGATCTCAATTATAACTTTTGATTGTTTTCGTTTTTCCTTACAAACTGTAAGAAATCATGATATTTTGTTACCGGATAGTTCGTTGCGACAAGTCGTAACTTTTAAATTTTGGTCAAAAGAGTACCGTCCCTTTTAATAGGAGTTTTCTCCCCTGGAAAGTTTAAAATAAGTTGTATGGAGATATAACTCGTGTACCATACATAGTAGAGACCTAGGGTATATTGATTTGAGATCCTCCCTTTGGCCTTAAAATTGAGGTCAAGGTCAAATGAGAATTTGACGTTCTAGATTTTGACATTTACTATAACTTCATACTGGTACATGATAAAGCTACAGGATAATATGCATTAGGCTTGGAGACTTCTTACCTTGAAAATGTCATCGGAAGTGACCTTGAGTCATCGGAAGTAGTAACATTTGGCACTTCTTTCACCAAAAGTAACCAGAAACCATTTATGTTTTAATCGGCAAGCATAAACCGATCATTTGATTGTAATGCGCACAAGGATAAAAGTTACGCTGAAAGGGGCCTAGAGGTAAATAGCGCTATTCTGCGCAGTAATATTAAGGTTCTGAAAATAAACCAATGGTTATATAAAGAAACTAAACTACACTTATTTACATTGGAGGGCTCGCGTTAACTTTACTTAAGTACAGTTACGACATTAGCAACTGTTACGGTGAATTAGAGAAACTTTAGTTCGACTTAGCCCTTTATAGAATATATATTTATTATAATAGATGTTTGCGTCTTACATTATGATAGTGACATATATTTATTTATTAAAGGTGAAACTTCACTTGGAACAGCGAAATATTATGTATGGCTATTTATCCTTACAGGACAAAACCAAAAGTTCAAAAATCTAAAATTATAAGTACAAAATGTTTTATGACGGACTCATAAGAATAAAATAAGAGATAAAAATAGGTAAAAGAAAATAGTTTTTCACCAATGTTATTTATACAACATGTATGAGTCGATACTGTTATGATAGGTTGAACAATGAGGCATAAAAGAAAGGAGTATAATTGGCTTTTAAAAATTTGATACATATCTACCTTAATAATAAACAGATAATGACATAGATCTCCGACACAATATTAATGAAGACAAAGGTTACCACGTTATGCAGATATTCAAGATATTGACTTTGGTTACCTCTGGGCACCTTAAACAGATAGTTACTTTGTTAACCTCTGGTCACCTTATATAAATTTACTCTGGTTACCTCTGGTCACCTAACATATGTATTGATCGGCTTATGCTTTTGGCTTTGGTTACTTCTTGTTACCTAATGCAGATGTTGACTTTGGTTACCACTTCTGGTAACCTTACACAAATTTTGACCTTTGTTAACTATGGTCACCTTACAAATGCTTCACTGTGCTTACAATTGGCCACCTGACACACATAATGACGTGGTTACATCTGGTCACCTTACTTACTCAGAGATTAACTCTAGTCATCTTGATTAGACATATGCTGTCTTCTGTTATCTCTGGTCACCTCACACATTTTTGGCTTTGGTAACCTCCGGTTACTATACATATAAAATTGAGAATGGAAATGGGAATGTGTCAAAGAGACAACAACCCGACCACAGAACAGACAACAACAGAAGGTCACCAATAGGTCTTCAATGCAGCGAGAAATTCCCGCACCCGGAAGCGTCCTTAAGCTGGCCCCTAAACAAATATATATACTAGTTCAGTGATAATGGACGTCATACTAAACTCCAAATTATACACAAGAAACTAAAAGTAAAAATAATACAAGACTAACAAAGGCCAGAGGCTCCTGACTTGGGACAGGCGCAAAATGCGGCGGGTTAAACATGTTTATGAGATCTCAACCTCCCCTATACCTCTAGCCAATGTAGAAAAGTAATCGCATAACACTACGCACATTAAAAGTCAGTTAAAGAAAAGTCCGAGTCCGATGTCAGAAGATGTAACAAAAGAAAATAAACAAAATGACAATAATACATAAATAACAACAGACTACTAGCAGTTAACTGACATGCCAGCTCCAGACCTCAATTAAACTGATTGAAAGATTATGTCTTCATCATATGAATATCAGGCACAATCCCTCCCGTTAGGGTTTAGTATCATACCATCATAAAATATATGAGAAGAGCATAACCCGTGTCATGCCAACAACTGGTTTTAAATAAATGTGTTTAGTTCCGATGCAAAGACCCTATAAGTGAATCAATATTAAAGCCACAATATGCAATCTTTAATGACCTGACAACAGTATCGTAACTATATCCCTTCTTAATAAGTCCATTTAAAGGTTTTGTTAGCTTCTGAGGTGAATACTGACATTTTGTGCTTTATAAAGAATATTACCATAAAAGATTGGATGTGAAATACCTGAACGTATAAGAAGTCTGCATGTTGAGCTATATTTACGAATGATGTCCTTGTACCGATGATAAAATTTAGTAAATGTTTTGACTAGTTTGTGATATCGAAAACCCTGGTGTAATAATTTTTCAGTAATACATAAATTTCTTTCGTTAAAATCTGAAACGTTGTTACATACACGAGCGAATCGTACAAGTTGAGATATATAAACACCGTAAGATGGTGACAAGGAACGTCACCATCTAAAAATGGATAATTAACGATATGCAGATATTAACTTTGGTTGCACCTAATTACCTTGCATAGATATTGAATTTGTTTACCTCTGATCACCTTACATAGATATTGACTTCGGTTAACTCTAGCCACCAAACCTCACCTCACCCAAAGTTTAACAAAATACTGCTTATCCTACAGATATTAACTTTGGCTACCGTGATCATCCTACCGATTTTTAAACTTGGTAACCTCTGGTCACCTTACACAGATATTGAATTTGTTTACCTCTGGTCACCTAACACAAATACATATCTTTGATTACTTCTGTTCCTTACCAATTATTTACTTTGGTTATCTGTGGAATTTTTCTTAATACTCTTTCAAATATTATCCATTCAATAATACATATCCATAAGATTTACTGAATTAACTGAAGTTGTTTAAACAATGCACCTATAAAGGGCCGTTTATCGTTTATACAATATGTCCTAACGATCATTCATTCCAATTTTGGTTGAAATTCGTCCTGCGGTTTCAGATGATATTTTGACAGCGGACGACGGACGCAGAGGGATGGCAAAAGCTCACATGACCTTTAGTTACAAAAGATTCATTGGCAATTACTCAAATAAGAAGTCAACCGACGATTTCGACAATGTTGAATCATTTGCAGATCTGACTTTGTTGGTAAATTTTAACTTTGAATGATTCTCTATCTATGAATATTTTCTAAATAAAACAAAACTTGTTACAAATGAACATTTTGGGGAAATAACTTCAAAATGGGTTCTCATTTTTTCTGAAAATTGCAAGATAGATAGATCATGACCTTGACATGCTTGTAATGTTTAAAATTCCAGTCTTGTTCTCACTGCGTTCAAAGTTGATATGTAAACGAAAACTACAGTTATAGTTGGAGATATTATGAAAATAATTGTGTAAATCGCGATACAAGCATGAAATTTGGTATAAAGGTTGACTAAATGATAATTTAAAAAATCAGCTGCTGGCCATCAAAAATTTCCATTTTTCAAGATGGCCACCGCTCATTTTGCAAATGGCATCATATCCAATTGGCTACATTTCGTAAATCCTTTGAAAGCTGTGTTATAGGTATAATCCAATGTAAGTTTTGATAAAACGTAAATTACAGTTCCTAAAGTGCGATGAAACAATACATAAATGACGAAAAAGTGACTTCCGGTTCCAAAATGGCGACAAAATCGTGGAAAATGTTAATTTTTTCATTTTCTTCTAATTAACAAGAGATATCACTTACTTTGTTAAGTTCAAATACCTAGATTGGTTAGAAAGACAGGTTGCTTATCTTATAACTATCTAACAGTTACAAATACACAAACCCGTACATGGAAGGCCAGAACGGTAGCATTTACAGTTACCAACACAGCTGGATTTCTTGCATCCGCATTTCAAAAGTTCCTGACACGAGGGTTCAACGGCAGCAAAAGAAGTCCATTTTGGTTTCCAACTGTCATTGTTTTTTTTTTCTTTCATCCAAACCAAGTGTTCATGACTTGGTACGTGTACCTGTCGAATGCATAATTCCGCTTGAGCCCAACTTGATATGCTTCTCTTTTGATGTGCTTCGGAAGGAAACCTCTGGTAGGCGGAATAGCATCATAAGGCCGCTGCTTCCTGGCAAATGATTCAAATCGTGCCTCGTTAACAGCAAATGTTGATGTTGACATACATGATGCAAACAAATGCTTCTATGATGTCCATGTCTGTGTCTTCATACTAAATTAAAGCGGGCAAAAACGTCCGTTACATCTGGAAATACTTCCCATGTCTTCCAAGCTGACCTCTTCACTTTCCTACCAAATGCTGACACAGTGTCACATCCACAGAATGCATGGAAGGAAGGAATAGCGATACACGAGGACCAAACGCATTTGATATGTCATGTACAGGAAGCCATCGAAAGTCTTTATACCTTCAAAACCTATCCACAATTTTATCAACCATTTTCAGCAGCAGGCTTATCATGGACAAACATTCATGTATCTGCCTCTTCATGGTTACAAGGGATATCTAGGAAGTATCCATATTGAAATTGCAAAGAATATTTTCACCTTGAGTAACATAAGCATTTGTATTACAACAATGTAGTCTCTAAAGAAGCAATTCTGTCAGCAAAAACTTGAACAATTCCGTTTTGTTGTCATCTTTACAGAAAACTACTTCAAACCCTTGGCGTTCTGCCAGAACCAACAACTTTCCGTCTAGCACCAGCACCTCGCCTTTTCTCGTCCCAGCCTTTAAATTCTTCATTTAGTAAACATCAAATGCAATGTCTACTCTTTTCAGTGCAAGATGTTATGTAAGGCAGTATGACATCATTTGCATAATCATCAAATATTTTTACACGTGGTGCCTGGAATTAACCATTGCTGCTCCACCAACGATAAATGCGTCAAAATTTTGATCAGTTAATGGTAAATCACACCATGTTTCAAGTATACCTATTTGCTGCGATTTAATACCACTGTTTAAAGTCACTACTTAGACAAAGACAGAGGAGCAATTTGGTTTTCATGGATAAAGAAATCTTCCAAGTCAAACTGTCTACTTTGACAAGAAATGAAAAGTCTAAAAAGAGATCGCAATCACTTTTCATGTTCTCCAGCTTTGATTTTGACAAGACATTTCCAGTTTCATCTTACGGTTATAATAGGAAATTGTTCTTTTTATCTTCGTTTTGCATTTGCTTCAAAATATCTTCGTATTGTTTGGACACAATATTTTGGGTTTATATACATATCTTACCTGCTTCCGAGTCAACAATTTCCACAAAGAGTCAATTTTGTACAAATCTGACGACTGTTCTAGAAATGGATTTCCAAACTCGTTCATCACTTTAGAAAGCCTTTGACGCTTTTCGAAGAAATCCTTTTGTGTTTTCGTAGAGTCTTCGTGATGTCGTTCATCTGTTGTAGAATGACTCAAACCACTAGATCTTTCAAATTCATCTACCAGTCTACTGACTTCTGGTCCAGCTACCATCTATGGTCTCAAAGGGATCTTCGGTTAAACCTATGGCACCAACATCGCCCTTCACAATTGCATTATTCTGTTTGTGTGCCTGATCAATTGTGATATTAGAAAACAACTTGCTGGTCTTACGTACAGTGACCATTGGCAAATTCCATTGCCACCTGTGGGTGATGTTTGTGAAGGAAGCCATATCTCGGAGATCGATCGGTAACCATCGAGCATAATTTACACTATCACGACCAAAACATACGGTATCATGCTTGATATGGATTGTTTGTAAAGTACGATATCTGACTCATAAAATGAGCGTTCTACCGAAAGCACAAGAAGTTCTTAATTCATAATTGTACGCCAGAAATTAAACTGGGGTCGAGATTTCCTTTTCCTTACACCAGTCTATCAAATAATCGAACGTCACAGTCATGAGCTATATTTCTTGCGTTTACGCTTTCATAAGCCGACATTAATGATTCAAGCAAAACACATGCAGTTATCTGATGCGAGTGTCTAGTCCTAGGTACATTTGAACATACATGAAGAGAAAATGCCGTTCTAGGTGTTGCAATATCGGCTTCAGTGAGGGCACATGTTCATCCACTATCACGCAATATATCAGCCAAAATTTTAAAACAAGTCATATTTCAATGTACAATCCACCAAACATGACGATAAACTTATCTTTTCCGTACAAATCTGGCCATTCCACTGAATTTGCTTAGCCAATACCAAAAGTGGTTGATCTGCAGTTATAATTGATGTTTGCCGGGATTTAGAAAGTTAACCACTTTTAACTGTATCCATCGAATGCTTGATCATTGCAACTGAATGGGCGTGTTTTCAAACAGTGGCATCATAGAAGTTACACTTACTTGAACAGAAGAGTCTAGATTTTTAGAGGAATGAAATCACGACAAAGATATGTTTACGAAATCCAAATCCTAGATGAACTACGATTTACATCAGTGTGCCCTGGTAAAGCGTGCAAATCGCTCTATATGTCTATAAATAGCGCAAAATTGATAAACGCATGTATTTCATAACCTTAAAAAATGTTATCAAACCAATTCATAATATCATTAAAAATCCAAAAGCACGAAGTATATAGTAAATAGTTCAAATGTTTATGTGTGAATGTTGTTACATTTTCACGCATGCGCAAACCCTGAAGAGTCAAATATTTATTTCTAGTATATACGTCACATGTAAGGAATGTAGTCACCAAACTGATAATATTTTTACTAAAGAAGGTAAAGAAAAGTTTTCAAGAAAAATAAGTATTTTCGAACTGGAAAAACAGCAATTTTGAAAAGGCCGTTTTTTTTTATGGCCAGCACTTTTTCTTAAAAGTATACAATAATGATGCTTCGTGCTAATTTTCATGCTTGTGTCATCATTTGCACAATTCTCTCGATTTTGCTTGATAATATCTTCAACTATTATATCTCTGTTCTATTATTATCAAAAGCCTCCTACTTTATAAATGGATCAAGTATCCGTTTAATTTTTTCCTAAGGAACATTTGAATAAAGTGTGGTCACATTAAGCATAGTTGTTTCAAAGGAGAAGTTTATTTTAAGTGTATGACGACAACGATGAAATCAATACCTTACATGACTTTTTGGTCAATTGAGGTTAAAATATACCTGTTTTGTTTTTATTCTTGCAGTATGTCAACTGCAGCAGAAGATCAATCATGTATTAATCTTTTGAATATATTTTGACCTCCCATTACGCCTCAAACATTCTTATAATAGTCGTCTCCTCATCTATCAAAACATTGTTAAAAATCCGTTTATTTTTTTCACGCTGTATAGAAATTCAAGTATTCACACTCAGAAACACCCTAGGCAAAGATTCAAATATACATACTAAAAACGTTATTCGGGGACGCTTTTTCAATTTTGATCAATACATTTTAGGCACAATAATATATCAATGTTAAAGAAAATTTGTATCACAGGATTTCGAGGAATAAAATGGTTGAAAATTTGTGATGATTCTTACTTGTATTCCATACATTCGAACTACTTTTTCGGATATACAATTTGCTATTATATTCAAAAGTATAAACATTTCATATTTATTTTTCGATATACATTGTGTTATTCCACATGTTCTAGTTTTATGGAAAATGTCATAAAATTCCGTGGGATCATCCATTTTCACGTACCTGTTACCTTAAAATATAAGATAGCCTTCACATTTTAAACTTCCAGTAATAGACACATTGATCTATTTAAAGCATCATTTTGTTTTGTATTAGCTTGATCCATTAAATCAATAATTATTGACCAAAAGACCTAGGCAAAGGATATTTTCACGATTTTTTTTTATTACCATGCCACTACCTATATATGCATATATTCTTATTAAAACATTGAAAGTATACAAAATAGACTTAACTTTGTTCATCTGAAATAATGCAGCCATCACACGTGTGGTAGGTGTCCTTTAAATCAATTACACTTATTTCTGTATCAATGATCTTCAACATCTACACAAAAGATCAGAACCAGGACATAGTTGCACAGAAAGGTAAACAAATGATATATCTGAGTAATGTGACCAGAACTTCATTGTAAGGTCACCAGGGGAAACATAGTCAATGTATATGCAAGGTGACAAGAGGTAACCAACGTTGATATCTTGTAAATATAAGATAAATGTGTGTGTTTGGCAAGTTAAGAAATAATATTTTGAACTACGAATTAAGTGCGAATGATTTTGGTAAACTCTATAACACATACATGTAGCATTTGAAAACTAAGGTGAAGAAAATAAATATTTTGATAAAATCAATATACCAACTGAAAGATATACGTTGTTTACCCCTGCAAGTTCTAATTCCTTTTATTGGCCCTTCCGGAATACATACATTTATTCCCCGGCTTCCGGGTTAAGTGTTTTGTGCTAAATCTTTAGATGACTGTGTGAAGTTTAATGACTTTTCTTTGCCTTTTCGTAGTTTTCCTTGTAGCCATGATGGTTTTGATTCCATGCTGTATCTATTGTTTCATTTATCAGCATGATCACGCTTCCGCAGAAATCAATAACAACAAACAATGAGAAAACCTCCAAAAGCTGATTTAACCTTATTTCAACTTACAAATACACGTTTAAAGTACATATACTTTGATATTACGAAACTATATGTGACCTGCCATGACATTTCCATGCCTATGGCGGTAAACGTCATAATGAGAAAACGTCGATGTAAAGTCACGTAACGTAATCAGGGCACTTGTCTTTGAATGCTCAATTATAATATGCGATAAACTAAAGTTTCATTTTGTCTTGACAAGTAGTAATAATCTAAGTTCGTAAGTTGTTTAGTTATTTAAGCTAAAATTTCATTTTGCTTCATTAAAAGACTAGACCCCCTTAGTACAAGGTCACAATTAGAAAATTAGAAAATAAATGAGCTAAAAGCAACTTTCGGAAATCTATAAGTTCAAAGTAAGTGTTCATGATCACATTATGCTTTGATTTAATATAAGCATCTGTTGTAAGCACAACTAACGACAAAGATAATATAAGATTAAAACAAAACAAAGAAAACAAATATCAATCGCGTTAAACTCTTACTAACTAAAATAAGGATATTTAAACAACCACTTGAGAGGACAAACAAAGGAACTAACTACACTGCTATCCATCATATGTGTTACAAATGTCGGTGTGAGATCAGAATTTTGTTTGCAATACATAGTCATATTTTCCTAGAAAATATACGGTGATATAGATTATGAGTTTGTTATTCTGTCATCCACTGTTGTCCTGCAAAATGCTGTGGACTATTTCTAAAAAAAAATATATATTAACGTATTGTCATATTTCTCTCATTGAATATATATCTATCCTTTATCTAAATTTATCAACTTTTCATGTTTTCTTTTGATATACATTGGTGTTCGCTTTTGATTTTAGAAAGGGCCAATGAACATTCTTTTATTATGCTGATTTATTTGTTTTGACTACAATTATCAAGTCATTAATTCACCTTTAAAGACTGGTATACCATTGATTCGTGATTCGTTAAACGTGTAATTATAAATATCGATATTTTGTTTTCAATATAGTTTCAAATGTTAGGCATTGAACTTTGCTGATATAATTTCCTTTTACTCAGCTTAAAACCTTCAAATGCATATTTTGATAATCAAATAACTTAAATATAAGTTATAGTTACAGTAACGTGCCTGAAATTACATAATTAAGGTAAGATTACTGTTCAATTTTTCTTATCAAGGAGTCGACTTTAATTACCCTAAAATGACTATATTAAGGCAAAAAGTTGATGTTTTGTCTGATATATAAAACATAGTGTTTTAAAACATTAAGTAGATGAATTTTGTTAGTGTCAATACATGACAACTGGGTTTTGGTTATGCTTGGTACCATATTGTTTTTAATAGTTTTAGTTCTATCTTTCGTTATTTTCGTTAATTCATATCTTTTTTCAGTCTTACATATCAGTCTCGACTTACATTTAAAACATGGAGATATGTGATTGGCAAATTAAGGTTTGTGTCATCATATTCATCACTGTCTTCTGGGTACTGCATTTTACACGAATAATAACCCTCGTCTGACATGTCGACATTGTTTATATTTAATGATGGAAATTCCCATGATGATCCACCATACTTAGAATTCCAGACGTGTGTTTTGTTGAGGTTTGTCTGACAATTAGGATCTGTTCCTTTTGAGCATATAACTACGGAATCTGCCGGTATTGATGTCAAAAGTTCACATTCTATGGTAAAACCTGCTCCAATATTAACCTGTAGTGACTTTTTCTTTATCTTCATTCTTAGACATCCTAGAAAGTGGTACATCATTTTTTTAACAATTTTCATTCTTATAAATACAATGCAAAATAAAGGATTTCTATATTGTTTGTATGATAAGTGATTTTTGTATTAAAATGATAAGTGTTAAGATCGACACTAATTATCATGGGATCATAATTTCATATTGAGCGTTGTCCTTCCGCATTGTTATCAGTTACTCGTATTGCAATTGAGACAATAATATCTAAAACAAATAGCGACAACAAAATCATGAAATAAATGCAAAAGAAGACCGATATGAACATTTGAACAATCTTTTTTTTTTTCCTTAAATTTTTAAAATCAAATCTTAACACCAATATTATTTATTTCTACAGAACAGTTGCAAAATGTTTAACATGTATAATATTGGGAAAATGTATTCCTATTACCATTTTGTATTCCTTTTCCTGTTCTTCTAACTGTTTGTGACTTATCTCTTGTTGCAAAATATCTTTAACACCATTCGTATAGTCTGTACTTTTGTTATTGTTAAGTTCCATTCGTTTTGCAACATTTCGGACAAGTCTGCATAATTCCCTAAATCTAGAATTGTCAATCGCAAACGCAGACAGATGTTGAATTTCATTTCGTATAAGTCTAATTCTTTCAATGTCATCTCCAATTTTCTTGTCCGTTTCTTTAATATCTTTTAAACTCCTCCCCAGGAACCTTTTGTAGGCATGTGTCGATTTTGTCGTCTGAGTTCAGCATACAAATAAGAAATATCACATTCTGTTCTCGACCGGACAGGAGAAGAATCCACAGCAAGTCGATCATAAAGAGCATCAGTCAACACAGTAAGTGTGATAATAGACATTCGCGATGCATTGATCTGTTCTTTGGTCAGGGTTGGCTGCAAAGATAATTTACATCTTTATATAATAATCTGCTTTAAAGAATACCAAAAATTAATATTTGGAAATGGTTGCATTTATTTGCATTTATTTGCAATTTCTATTGGTTCTTTTGCTGAAGATCAATTAAAAAAATAATCCCCGCCATTTTTAGGATCATTGGCACAGAAGAATGGATTTAAACCGTTGACGATCGTAACAGCTTTTATTTCGTAACTAATAAAATGTTTTAAACGTGTGATGACCTGATACTTTTTAAGTATAAATCATAGCATATTCATTTTATCTTCTCTCTTGAAGTATTCATGACAAAGACTTTTGTAATAACAATTTTGTGGTAAATTATTTTGCTAATGGATAATGCTCGTTTTGGATCTTAAATACACATCCTATTTCCCGTTTGTTGATATAAAAATTACAACAACTCGGCTTTCTGTCACGTCCTGATCAAAACGCCTGTCTTGAACGACGATAATGTACGAACTATATATCGTTCAGTCAGAAAATATGTGGCGATACACGGACAATAGATGACAATTTGCAACCACTATTAGTATGATTAAATCATAATGGGATTATCCGTATGGTAACTCAGATAGTAAGTAGTCATCCTGTCGGAAGCTTGCCAGTGCAGGGTTATTTTATGGTATATTTTATGTTTACACAGTGTAATCTACAGAGCCAAATAGAAATTGATAATGAAGGTCGGTTGAAAACAAAACTTTACGACAAAAGATTAACTTCAGCTTCCCAATAATATCCATTTCTATCTAGCAACATTCCTGCAGCGTCTACATATGAAGTATAATTCCCAACTGATACGATATTCTAGTGCTTGCTTTTCTGTCATGATTTTCTTGATAGAGGTTGATGCTCAAAAGAATCTAGCAAATAAACAAAGAATTCCAAGTGGTGAAGTTGAAATCATCTTTCGGAAATGTTACAGACGCCATTACGAGTTGGTTGACCATAATGAAATATCTGTTCCACAGATTACAACGGATATGTTACAAATCTGCAAATCATTTAGCTCAGGTTAAAACTCATGAAAGATACCACGCCAATAATGTGTCACGCCGGACACGCTTTCATCTACATAAGACTCATCAGTGGGCTAGAATCAAAACAGTTTGAAGGCAAAATCAAATACGAAGAGCAAGTAACCCAAAAGAGTTGGGATTAAGCAATCTTTAACAGGGAGAGAAAATCTTTAGTGTTTCGAAAGTTACATTATACAGTTGTTATATCAACTACAAATTTACAGAAAATGAATATACCCATGATATTTCATGCTAAGGCAAAACTGATACATCATTCAGCAGAAGCATCGATCCAGTGGTCGGTAAAACGCATCAAAGATACAAGGTATAAGTGCTGATAAACAGAAAACAGATTTGTCAGCACATTAGCAAAAAAGCAGTATAGCATCTACAATGTATGCACCACCAAACAGCAAAACGAAAACAAATTATTTATATCCAAACCTGTGGACCTTGAAAACTGCAATGTATAAAATATGTATTTGTGACACAGAAACTAAATTTATTATCAGATTTAGAAATCATCTGTCATTGTTTACCAACAGGAATACACTTCCAAACCACAAGGCACCTCTACAGAAGCGGAATTTTTTTAAATTATCATTTTCAAATCATAATGATAACTAAAGTTAGAACACACTAAGAAGAAAACAAAGATATATTTTGATATGCCAGCTTTGTACTCTTAAACCTGATTGATTCAATGAGAGATTTGAAAACAGTTTAATATAAAATAAAAGAAATAAGTCTTGAAAGTCTTACAATCTACACAGCATAAACAGTTCTATTTATTCTAGCTGTAAGATGAGTTTCACAAATTTCGTTTCAGATTGAATTTTTATCTGAAAAACAGCACGCGCCTGTTCCAGCTAGTTTGACTTGCAAAATACTGCGAAATTCTATAACCAGAATTTATAAACCATTAAAAGCATGTTTTATCCTTATATAATTATATGTATAAATAATGAGTTCGAATCCTGGCGAGGAAGAACTGGCAGATTTAACATTGTTGTGCTGATATTTAGAGTAATTATATATATATTACCTTTGATATAATTCCGATCCAGTCAGCAGAAATCTCATTTGTGCAATGGAACTCAGAATGCATTTTGCAAAAGTACTGTGTTTTCTCTTCAATCTGATCGATATCTTCCATTCCAACACAGCACGCCAATGCTGAAGCTGAGCATTTAAGCTTCGTCTTGTAACACAATTTCATCTGAAAGAGTCTGCCAAGTCGTTGAAGAAATGCATCGAGTTCTTTTCTTAAGGCACTGTAAGACCGCTTTATGTGTCCCCATTTCCAAACTTGCATCTGTAAAATATTCTTGTGAGCCGCTATTAAAAGCATCTCATCTTCAGCATCTTTTAGATAAAACAATGCAAAATTGCTGTAAAACACTAGCTCGCTATCACTTGTTGAATTAGCAACTGAGGCAACTGTCAGTTCTCGACTGTATGCAAGTAGAAGACTGGTTGTCAATGGCGGTGGTAAGAATTCAAATTCGAGACATAACCATGAAGATTTTGATTCACATTTAAAGAGAACAATCACTTCATCAAGATCCTTTGTCCTTTTCATACAAGGAACAAAGTAATTTGATTCCTGTACAATTTCGTTTGATTCCAGCTTAATTTTAGGACGGACTATTATATCAAATTTCTCCATCACCGCTAGAATGTGATCGCGATGCTCTTTAATTTCTGAAGATTGGCATGAAAATAAATGATCTAAAAGGTTTTCGCTTAGTCGTCCCGTTGTTCGGAACTGATTCCATTCAGTTATAATTGATACTTCAACCTGAAATATATCTGCAAATACTATACATCTGAATGCATTTGCAAGCCACTGTGGAAACAAAACAACATAGTCAGGTAAATCTTTGAAGTATGTGTACGTACCAATGCCATGGTGATAAACGAGAAAAGCTTCAACTTCATCAGGATCGGAAATTGGTTGATTTGTGTTTGCTGCAATTTCTAAAATTTCCGCTTTAGATAAGATAAATTGGCCACTATTAATCTCTTCCAGCAGTGACTTTTCGAGGTTAATCCACCGGACAGGTCTACTTTCATTCCAGGAAGTTGTTGATTGCGCAGTAACCAGTAACTGCTTTCTCATTTGTTCAAAATCTTCATCCGTATCATCTGTGTTAGAAACTAAATAGTAATTTCTCACATGTTTCCGGGTTTCCTCATTTTCTACAGCATTCTTAACCTCTGTTGTTAATTTATCCTTACATTGCTGTAGGCTTCCCTTTAAAAAAAACAAAACTAGTTAACATCAAAAACAAGATTATTGGCTTCAGATACAAGATACAATTGAACTATCCAAAACACTATGAATAAAAGGACAGGAAGTTCTTATAATTATGGTGAGTATATGTGAAATGATAATACCTACGAATAGATAAGTAGTCCATACAGAACAAAATGTAAACACTTGGATGATATTTCAATTTTGAAAACTAAATGACTCCATAGGGAGTACTCATTTGTATAGCTTTCTACATTTACGTTGCATATTTCGAAACTATTCAATACGATTATTAAAACTGTAGCCATAATCTTTCGTGAGGAGTTGAAACCTCAGCACGCATGAAAAGTCACGAAAGTCCTTTCTGAATTCCAAATCCTTAGTCTTTAATATTTCGTTTAGCTTTCACAATTTTCCATCATATTTTACGATTACTTTTTCCAGATTACATAACTGGAATTTTAATAATTTAAGAGACAATTTCAACAGTTTACACAATCCTCTTATAACCAAGATTTATTTTGCCTATAATTTCTGAACGTTTGCTCTTTGTATCAAGGTTGTGTTTGCCTCACACTTGGCAATATGTATTCTTATAACCAAGTTGGTGTTTGCCTCGAAAAGATGTTAAAACTTTTTAAAGAGAGTTAATGCTAAATAAATTCGTTCAAGAAAAATAACAAAACAGTGATTAACGTTTTTGTTCGATAGTCGCACTACCAAAACGCGTATAGTAAAAACGTTAAATGTATGATCTCTTTATTTTTTTATACTAGACCATACCTGCGACATCGCGGTTCCGTGACTGAATTAAAAACTACGCCTTATTTTTAGCCTGGATTTTTAGAATTCGTATTGTCATTTGGTAAAGTCACGCTGATTATAAGGTGCAAAGTTATTTCCTGTATTCTGATGAAGTTCAGGTGTGATTATTACCGTGTTTATAGCAAATCCTGAATACACCGTTTGGTTGTGCGCCTGACAGACTCGGAACGTACAGATTAGGTAACAGGGATCAGGTAATTTTGTGACATATATACTATTGGATTCGACCGGAACTTGTTAATTATTGGTAATATTAATTATGTGGAAAACAAATGGGCCTGGAATGGTGTAATTTTAATCCACCCATTGTCCTATATTATTTATACATAAATTTCTGCGGGCAGTACTTCAACTGAGCATGCGCGAAAGCGTATAAGACACGGATCGATAACAGTCTCGGAATTTGGATATTTTCTCAAACATTGGCGTTTTCTGTGGAAAAAAGATTGTTTCAAAGACAAATTTAGGAATACAAAACACTACATTTATACGTCATATCACAAATATTTCCGACTTTGTGTGTTTTCAGAGGAGTTGCGACTCAATGAAATCGGTCTCTTCCTTTAATAGTATAGATAGTTACGTAATAAACTTTGTAAATGAAGTTTAGCCTAATATTCAGTAAATGCATCTAAAAATAGATTCAACACATTTAAATGAAATAAAACTGTGTCAGCAAAACGAGGTGTACTTTTAAAAGCTAAAATGATTTTGCAAAGATAAATTTAAAAAAAAAAAAGATAGCCATTCGATTAGAAACATTTTCTGAGGTACATGTAAGAATGTTGATCATTGATATATTAAACCATCGAAGATACAACAAATGTATCATACACAGTTGGTATGTTTAACCTCTAGAAAACAACTAAAAGACGACCGGTACTGAAATGAAAACATCTTGCAAGGACTTAAACAGATTTTAACGTTGTAAAAGTATAAAAAGTTTTTCATATCGTATGTCAATTGACACTTGAAGAGTATTTCATATCACATTCTCACTACAGTGTGTTTAGTCTTTAAAGTGTTTAACATCCTGTTTTTGCAATTTGAATTATATCTATTTGAAATCAACCCTTTCCACACTAACCTTAAATTTGTCTTTATGAGTCCCGACAATAAAAACTGATGGGTCTTTATGTGGTTTATCTTCGTCAATAGAATGATCTGTTCCATAACATCGGATTGTTTCTAGCCAAAACTTTAAATCATCTACAATAAGATAAAATACATGCCATATGAATACACATTAATGTGTTCGTCAACAATTTTCATTACTGAAAATGACTTCCTTTACCACTAATCAATCAATACAAATACAATACCCAACAATATACCTAAACGAAAGAGACCACGTAGGAGTGTCATGATTTGCATTGTAATTGCATCTAATAAAATTCACGTGTATTGAGACATTATATAAGCCGATTCTAACTAGTTGTTTTAATAATCAATATGCGATATTCTTGATAAATAAAAACCTAATTATACATTGTAAAAATGTTTATTTTCCAATTTTGATAATGGGTTGAATTGCTCAAATACAAAAGAACTATAGCCAAAATAGAAATGATGCTGTTCATCTTTTAAATGATATGCATCGGTCGGGTCCGGTTTATTTTTAAAATCTCTTTCTCACAATCAAGAAATCAAGCATCTTGATAATGTCAGTTTCGAGATTTTTGTTTTGTGTGAATGTGAGTTGCAAGTCTTACTGACCATACTAAGGACTATATTCATAAACATCGAACATTAGTTGACGATAACTGTGTTCCAAGATCAAACATGAAGTTCTGCATATTGATATCGCAATTTGACTAGTTACATCGTAAAACTTATTACACTTTAGCTACACAATCATACACTAAAGTATAATATCTATTTAGAGTATTACATATTTACACGACAAAGGTCCTTACATCTAGATTCCTCAACAGACACATCTTGGGTAGTTTTGGAGACATCAAAAGTCACAATATAGATAGCATCTTTTGACAGGAAGGCCTTGTGTGTATTGTAATATACCTCGTCGCCAGCAAAGTCCCAGAAATCAATTTATGCAAAATCCTCCTCGTCTACAGGTGCTTTCAGTATTTCACATAAATCATGCAGATCTTCACTGATATTTTCGTACTCACTGCTTTTACTATCATGTGTACTGGTTGCATAAACTGTATCATACGTTGGCTCCCATTTGTCGGTTTCAATTGATGATTGACTGTCTTCAGATACATTATCATCTATGTTTTCTTCATTCTTGTTATTTTCCTCTGTATTTCCGCTTTTAGTGATTTTTATCTCTTTGTATGTGTCTATTATTGACTTTAAAAGCCTTGAGTTTACGTCCTCTTCAATTGATGATTCTGAAATTTTGTATATTATATGTGTTATTTAGCAATCAATGAATATTGCCGACCTTTAGATTGAGAGACAAGGTCATTACTTGCGGAGCTTAATATGGGATATTTTTATCATTATACAATCTCGACACACAGATTGTGCGGATGGAATATTAATTATTTAATTTTGATTAAGCTTGAAGGTTTATATATTTTGGTTCTGTCTTTAACAAAATAAATAATTATGTTCATGTTATCTTAATTGTTTCAAATGCGCCAGATATGTATTGTAATGGCGTACATCAAATAAATGAATATGCAGGTTGTTTTGCAAATATTCAAATACAGATTTAGACAACATAGAAACATTATCAATGTGAAAGGAAATGAAAGTAGAGAAGATCTTAAAATTATTGTAAAATATTGACTTAATGAATAATGTTTTGATATAGATCAAACACAAACGAACTGTTTCTATGCATGTTTAGATACACTACTGCCGCCTACCTTAAAATGATTAGACTAAAGCGTAACTATTGAAAGAACATCAACAAAGCGCTTCCAACGCACAAAATTTATAAAATGGTATTTTCGTTGAGTGTATATACATCGATCCAATTTGTTTTGGAGGAATTGTAAAAAGGTTGAGCAAAAGATGTGCACCAATTTGCAGCTCAAACTAAGTTTCAAATGATATAAAATCATACCTTTCTGACAGGTCCATTTTTATCACCCAACTTTGCTTTACATTTTGAAAAATGTATTTCTACTCCATTAGTACTATTGACATCTTCAATTCCTTTCCTTAATAATCTTCTCACTAAACATGTTTTTCCTGACTTTTTGGGTCCGACTACAATTATGCGAACCTTATTTCGTCTTTCCGTGCCTAATTTCAAACACTCTTTATATATTTCTACTGCTTTTTCATTTTTTTCTAGTAATTCATGTGGTATTAAATGATCTGATGTATGCAAGTTGCTGCTCTTTCTGGATACATTGCGAATGTTGTCATATATGGACTCTAAAATAGGAAAATACTTTAGTACTGGTAATTTAAACGAGAACAACAACAACAATACTAACAAAATGAATAAAATTCTACTACTCTAGCCAATCTGCTAAAAAAAAAACAACATGCAAATGTATTCAAATGCAATGTTATCATTTTAACCTGATATTTTGGTTACATGATACCTTTATAATAGCTACTCTCTGAGCAATATATTTAAAACAAATAGTCAATGATAGTCTCTGTATGGAGCGCCGTCTATAAATAATCATTTATGTTCAAATTGAGCTGAAAAGAAGGCAATTTAAGCAGTGTTTATCATCACGATACTGTTTTATTAGTAAGAATATATTGTAATGCTGTATTCTAACTGTCAAAATATTTTAATAAGCTGAGATTAAAACAAAAATAATATTTGCTCAATCTAGTCCAAACATCACTAGTTTAACACTGCAAAAGATGGTGAAAAATTGCACTTTTTTAAAGTATGATTTTTTAAATTGGGAAAAATATTTGAATGCCATTTGTTTTTTTTTCAACTAAAGTTACATATATACAAAATATTATATCCGATTAAATGCCACAAGACATTTCATAGATCTAGTTTGAATCAATTCGGTACTTTAAGATGAGTAAATGATTAACTGTGACATACAAGGACTGATATAATACGCCCTATCGAAAATCGTCGACACAAGTACTTTTAAACGTGGTTCTTTATGGCCTACTACAATGAACTTAAGTAATTGTTAGCCAATATAAGTTAAAATGCCAAGTAAAACTAATATACTACGTTCAATATATACATATTGTTCAATAACAATTTAGTGATTTTAAGTGCATTATGAGGATGTTGCTAAAATAAACATGATGCAACAAAGTCTAAAACTTTTTTTTTTTTTTGTTATGTATCTGAGATTTCAAAACTAGGAAAAGATTTCAAAAGTTTCGAGATGCCATTTTGTTCAGACTCTAGTTTCTTATAATTATGATGTGTTTTGTGTACTGCTGTTTGTCTTTTGTGTTTTCCGTTTTGCCATGAAATTGTCTGTTTATTTTCTTTTGGTATATTTCGCCTCTCTCTTGGGCAATATGTTTTGATTTGTATGGTTTTCTGGTAGATAGGCTTTTAACTTTCCTTTGCCAATAAAGGTTTCGATGCAGTCAACTTGGGCAATATCCTTAATCATAAATCAGTTCAATCGAAATACCTCTCTATTTTAAAGATCAATATACACCTATTATTTCTTATACCTATACCAAACCAATTGCAACTAAAATTTTCAATTACAAACACGTGTTGCAGGATCTCAATATTGACGACTTCAAGTCTAAACCTCCTGATTGCACCTGTGCTAGTTCCCCATTCATATATAATCCGGCTGGCCACGTTATTACCGGTGACCTCAACATTGTCAATAACACTTCCCTGCGAAATGTGTTATCTAAAGGTCCGAAATATCGTGAGCCTAAATCCATCAATTGGAAACACAACTTCAAAATACTGATGGATTCAGTCGAGGATTATGCCAGGTAATGGGTTAAACCCTTAGAAAAAGACGTATATACTCTTTCCGAATGGATTATGGTTGTGGGGTCGTTGATACAAATCAGAATTAAAAACTGAATGGGTTTATCAATATCCATGCAAAACATTTGTCCTACCTCCATGACAAATATGTTGTTGTCAACGCAGATAAAGCCCCAAACAACATCGTTTCTCTGTGTAAATCACATTACATAAACTGCTTCATAGATGAATTAGGTATTGACAATTCACTTGGAAACTCAACATATACACCCACGACACTTACTTAAGAGGAAATCCTGGATAAGCATAGGTCTGTTCTAAGTTCCTTTGGAGTTTCAACCAAAGATGAGGAACTTGATTTTCCATCAATTTATTTCATGTATTACCTAAACTACACAAATGTCCTTACAAACAATGGTATATTGCTGGGTTTTCCAATTGCTCCACGAAACCTCTTTCTAAATTGTTTACATCTTTCATCTTGCAATAGTACTAAAACATTTGACTTTTTACACTTCACAGAAGTATTCCCAATTCAGACTAAAGACAAATTGAAATAGTTGGTATTGCTTTGTTTCATAAAAAGAATGGCCAACGTAGATACAAGTACCTTGTCTAAGGGAGGATAAATCCTATTTTGGAAAAAAATCACTGATTCAAACAAACAAATTCTCTGAAACTGACATTATCAAGATGCTTGCTTCTTGATTGACAACTAATTTATTATGTTTGGAGAACGTGTTTTCAACAAACAATCGGCATTCTCATGGGAACCAACTGTGCCCCTCTTTTGCTGACTTGTTCCTTTATTCTTATAAGGCTGATTTCATACAGGAATTTCTTAGGAAGAAAGAAAAGTAGTCATTAGTATCCTTTAACTTTACTTTCCGCTATATAGATGATGTTCTCTCACTTAATAATTCAAAATTTAGTGACTTTGTTGAACGCCTCTATACCATCGAACTCGAGATAGAGGATACAACAGATACAGTTAAGTCTGTCTCATATCTTGACTTACATCTAGAAATTGACAAGGAGTGTCGGTTGAAAACAAAACTTTACGGCAAAGAGATGTTTTCATTTTCCCAATTATGAACTTTCCATTTCTATGTAGCAACATTCCAGCAGCGTCGGCATACGGAGTATATTTCTCCCAATTGATAGGATATTCCCGGGCTTGTATTTCCTATCATGAATTCCTTGATAGAAAGTTCTGCTCACAAGGAAACTATGTAATCAAGAGTTCCAAATGGTGAGGTTGAAATCATCCCTTCGTAAATTTTACAGACGCCATCACGAATTGGTTGACCGTTATGAAATATCCGGTTCACAGATGATAGCGGATATGTTCCTTATGTAATAACTACAATCCGTCCCTTTTCACGAAATATGACCTGCCGAATTAGACTTATTACCGGGTTTGTACTAACAGGAGCACTATGGCGGGTACCACATGTGGAGCAGGATCTGCTTACCATTCTTGAACACCTGAGATCACCACAAGTTTTGGTTGGGTTTGTGTTGCTTAATCTTTAGTTTTCTATTGTGTTGGGTTTTGTGTACTATTGTTTGTCTGTTGAGCTTTTTAGACAAGGCGTTGTCAATTTATTCCTGACTTATGAGTTTGAATGTCCCTCTGGTATCTTTCGCCTCTTTTTTTTTGGGGATAATATGTAATGGTCTTGAGTTTGAAAAAACCTTATTATTATAACACTTAAACACTGGAACATGTTTTTATGTGATATGTGTTATTTAATGTCTATTTTTTTAAATGTCAAAGGTTGGGATCCTGCTAACATGTTTAACCCCGACACATTCTGTATGTATGTGCCTTTCCCAAGTCAGGATTCTGTAATTCAGTGGTTGTCGTTTGTTGCTGTGTTACATATTTGTTTTCGTTCATTTTTTGTATATGAATTAGGCCGTTAGTTTTCTCGTTTGAATTGTTTCACATTTGTGATTTCAGGGCCTTTTGTAGCTGACTATGCGGTATTGGCTTTGCTCATTGTTGAAGGCCGTCCGGTGACCTAAAAGGTATATTTAGGTCTGTTCTATGTTTCTCTGGAGTTTCAACCAAAGATGAAGAACTTGATCCTCCATCACTTTATTTCATGTATTACCTAACTGTTAATTTCTGTGTCATTTGGTCTCTTGTGAAGAGTTGTCTCATTGGCAATCATACCACATCTTCTTTTTATAATTAAACCAAATCTTTCAACAGCAACATTTTATCTATACAATAAATTAAAGAAAGAGGAAATGTACAACATATCAATTTTACCTACAATCACTTGATACCATGAATTGAACGTGTTTGCATTACCGGAAGGAATCTTATACCATTTAATTTTAATGTGGAATAAGTTGTATCGGTAAGATGTATACAGTTCGTCTTTACCTCTGACTATAAAATCTCAGGTGTTGTTTTAAGCACTTCTTAAATGGGATTAAATTGAATTGCTAAAACAGTACTTTGAATCTCTTAAATCGAAGATATAACTTTTAAAATTTTCAGGACATTATGGAGTCTATATCTAAGTATAATATCTATTGACTTCTTTGGAAATATTGTTAATATAAGGATTAGTTACAGACGTACATATTCAATACACCAATATCTGCTACATGACTTTTCTTTTAAAAAATAAATTATGTAATGATTTAGACACGTTTTCAACTCCAAAACCATGTATATGCATTTGAACAAAATATTTTTCAAAAAGTACCTTTTATTTCTTTTCTTGGTATTACTGGAGGGACTGAAGCTGCATCCGTATATGTCTAAAATAGAACATATAAGCAAAACCCTTAATACCTCTATCTGACTATATGAAAATCATTAAAATTCAGTTAACTAACATAATATTAGACTTCTTTTAAGAAATACATTAAACAGTGAGTAGTTGTCTATACTGAATAATAGTTATGATGAATTTCAATGTTTGACAATCATTTGCTGTTTTCAACATCTAAGATACCATTTGATGTCAGTTTCCAAAGACAATATACTACAACAAACGAAAACGTATAGTATAAAACAAACAAAAGGGCAACAGTTATCTTCCAGAGTACAGCGCAGTACAATAGTTCACACCAGTCATGAACATCCTACTAAAATATAACACATCCAAACTGAGAAAACAACAACAAACTTTAAAGTTGTTAATATTTGCAGAATTCGAGTTTTACGACTTGTAGGTGACATTTTTTACAATGTTTTATTTTCGCATTTTTTGTTTTTATCTCTTATCCTGGTAGTCAAAACCTTCCTTCAATCACATTTATTTTCAATGTTTTGGTAATATCAAAACCTTTGATTTTCTACACTTTACAATAATATTAGATCATCTATATAATCTCTTTAAACAGAGCCTTCTCTACAAAAAAAATGGACACGTGGATGCACATTCCTTGATTGATGTCATGTAAACAATGTACTTTAAGTTTATAAAGAACCACACTGATTCAGACAACAAATTAACCGAAGACGAAATCACTAGAATATTGGAAGTTTTGATCGACAACATATTTGTTGAGTTTGATGAAATGATTTTGTAGCAGATAGGGACACTCAATAGGTACTACTTTTGTACCACTACTGGCCGACTTTTTGTACTCCTATGAAACAGAATTCATTCAAAACGTTCTTAAGAAAGAAAGAAAAAATATGTTGTAAAGTTTTTAATTCACTTTTCAGACATATTGATGATATCACTCAATAACCCACATTTCAGTGAATGCTTACATCTTATATATTTCAGTGAACGTAAAGTTCAGGATACTACCTAAAGTAAAGTCTGCTTCATATCCTGATCATTTCCTCAATATTAACACATCTTAAAATTGAGAATGGAAATTGGGAATGTGTCAAAGAGACAACAACCCGATCAAAGAGCAGAAAAAGCCGAAGGTCACAAATGTCCAACACAGCGAGAAAATCCTGAACCCGGAGCTGGGCTTCGGCTGGCCCTAAACAAAACGTGTGCTAATTCAGTGAAAATAGACGTCACACGTAACTCCAAAACATATAAATGAACTTAAATTAAAACATACAAGACTAACATAGACCAGAGGCTCCTGACTTGAGACAGGCTCAAAAATGCGACAGGGTTAAACATGTTTTGTGAGATCCCAACCCTTGTTGAGACCTCTTCATACTAGAATCTATAACAAACTAAAACAATTAATTTTCCATCTGTCAACTTTCTATTTCTCAGCAGAAATATATCTTCTGCCTTATAGTATAGCGTGTATATATCTCACTCAATACATCACGTTCGTGCATGTTTACACTATACTGCCTTCATTAACAGTGGTATTCGCCATGCTCACAAACTGAACCACAGACTTGCAAGCATGAACGACTGACTGAAACTTACATTTCAACATTTTACGCTCACCATCATGAACAGCTTGACATAAATAGCATAACGGTGCCATAAATCACTAGCGACATGTTTTCGTCGTCTCAGATATTTAGATACCAAAATAGTTGTCTGATATGTAATTTTGTCAATTGTGTTCTGTTTCCGATTGTGAAATTTTTCCTAAGTGTTAATTTGCATGGCCAAGAGATCTTTACACACTGTTTTTCTTTTGATGTTTACGATATCTAAACAAAGCTTATCTTTCCTTTTCAAAGATTTGGAGAAAATTTTATTCTTTATATGTGACATCATCAGGCATGGTCGCCTTTTTCATGACGTTACAAAGGAACTTCAGAGGAATTTAAAATATTACAGTTTTTTTCCCTATCTTTTATTGGTTGATTTATTCGAGCTTTTGGTTTTGTCAGTTTTAATAAACTTCCCCTTTTCTTATTTACTTTGGAGTTCATTATTTTTGTTATTATTTTGTTATTATGCGTTTTAAGTTTTATAGTCAATTTGTTGTTATTCTTTTCATTGAGTATAAATTTTTGTTTATCGTATTTGCTAAAATATTCAGTTTTCTTACATAAAAGCAACAAAACCGATCTCAAGGGTAAATTTAAGAGGATAAGTCCAGAAAAACGACAAAATGAAACGCCCGACTTTATCAACAAATCGGGAAAAAATGTTTACTTCTAACTTATAGTTATTTGAGTCATTTTCTAATGATAAATTGTACATACAGATGGTTTATGCAACAACAAAAATGAAACAAAATCCTTCCATTAACCTCACGTCCCATTATACAGATTGTGTTCAATCACTAATAAATGTGTAACTTCTTGATTACATGCATGTTCACTTATGTTTACGTATAGTCTATAAAACCTGAAAATGCTGACAAGAAGGATCCGCCTTGATCGACAAATCAGGCGTAAATTGAGGTCCTTAACACCTTGGCCCTTATGCATAAAGCTACTTAAGTTACGAATTTTCCTTCGTAAACACTTACGTTAAGGAAACTCCGTCCTTTTACCTTCATGTAAGTGGTTTGCATAAAAATCTTAAACTTGGTATTTCTAGATAAAATCTTAATTGTTTTAAGGCACGCCCACAAAACGTAAGATGTATGCATAAAACCCTTTATACTAAGAAAACGCTTAAGATTATACATATGTCTACGATACCTATAGATCTACCTTACTTTTTTCAAAAATAGTTAAAAGTCAGTCGAGTATGCGGTTTTGAAGAACATTATTAGATTACAATGCAGCTACCATTTAATTGATTTATAATTATATCAATAACATTTCGTTTGTTTATTTCTAAATATAAACGATCCTTGTATTTTGTTAAAATCATTTATAATCAACAATCTCGTTGTTGTGTTAACCGAAAAGTACTCAGTTTTCATACGCATGGAATTCATGTTATCATTTTTCTGTACGTGCATGGTTGCAAAATTAACTTTGAACCATATATTGTTAAAATACAGCGTGGTATCAATTGTAACCTTTAGTAAAAACAGAATGAAGGACGGAAGAGATGTGGATCTTCAGGCATGCAAAATCCTTTTGTACGTGTGTAGGTATCGGTTAAATTTTCAATCATTTAGTTTTATTCTAAAGATGTAAGCAAATTTCCCTGAATTTGTTTCACTTACTGGCACAAAATCGGAAGTTTTGAGACCTTAACCATGAAATACGAATTTTATATAATGTATTTATGATACCTAAACCGTATTCAGTTATTTTTATATTTCCTTATTTATTCAGTGATGTTACCGATAATATGAAAAATTCAGAATTTTGCATAGAGAGGACTTTAACCTAATTTAATTATTGTATCTGAAGAAAATTTAGTAATCACTTTCAATAGAATTGACTCCTCAACTTTTTTTGAAAATTGCTCAAATGTTTCTAAAATCTAGCAAGAATTTATGATGTTTTGAGTCATCTTTAGGCATAGTTTTCCGGTGAAATATTCGGAAGTACGCTAAGATGTTGATTTTACCTTACCGTAAACATATGAATCTAATAATGTGTTTTAGTAAAGATTGTAGGACTTTTGAAAAATGCCCTTGTTTTTATATATGAATTCATGGAAAATTGATCCTACCTCCTTTTTATTGTTGTAAAAGAATGTGATATTTGTTTTTAATTTCAAATCGAAATAGATTTTTAGACCCAAAAGAAATTGCAATCAGCAGGTCTGGCAGGGGAACGGCAGCCCACTAGAAGTTGAACGATTATTGTAAAATTCTTATTGAAAAACAATGTTTTATAAAATTACTTGTAAGCACTTGCTTACATAAAGGTAACAATGGTTTACCGCTGTTCAAAAGTCATAAATCGATTGCGAGAAAACAAATCTTGGTTACAAACTAAAACCGAGGGAAACACATCAACTTTAAGAGGATAACAACGGAAAATCAGAAACACTGAAGTGCAACAAAACAAACTCCAACAAACATAGATACGAACTATTTGATAACAACTGCCATATTCCTGATTTGGTACAGGACATTTTAAGAAAAATGGTGGGTTGAACCTGGTTTTATGGCTAGCAAAACCTCCCGCTTATATGGCAATGTTAAAAATATCGCTAAAATGACAACACCTATGTAACAGGAATACAGCACAAACAAACACAAGTTCACTGATCACAGAGAAACGCACAAATAAATAATATAATAGTCGTTAAAATATGTTAAATGCAGAGTAACAACGAACATCTTCTATTAACGACAGCACAGGACAAAACAAACAGTGATGTATTGTTGTGACGAATATATAATCTTAAAATTCATACAATTATTTTCATAATACTAGCCCAAACAATTATCATGATTATGACGGTATTGCAAGGCTATTTTCAATAAATGCTGTGACGACGTCATGATTATTTGGACTAACACAATACTCTATCCATGGAAAATGGAAATTAACTCGACTATACTGACAAATAAGACATATGTGAAATGTACCGGAAATACCGATATCAAACCACAAGCGATAAGACATAACACAATATTCAACAAAACACACAACAGAAACGTCATAACTAGATACATGAATATTAGATATATTAATACCGAGACACGTCGTATAGCAATGCAAATTTACACTCGGCAAAACAGTAATATTTGGGAATAGGTCACGTTTGGTACTTAGAAGACAGACGACATAGATGTTAAACTACAATCTAAGACGTGGTAAAAATGTCGTTAGTTAGTTAAGACACAGATACATCATATATACAGTCCGCCAAAAGTTAAGCACCACCTAAATATTAATCGCAATATTTTTAAACTATTGGAAAAAAAAATTTATGTTTGGTGTTATGAATTGCCTATAACATACACTAAGAAAATTCATTACGACCAAAAAAATTAAACTCCGATAAACACGCCAAGCAACTTTTTATTAAAGGTCATCTGCACTTTTTCGAATACACTGTTTCGATGCCTTTAAATCATCTTCCTACTGTCGCGCGGACAGGTAAAATTTGACCTTCACCAAGTCACTGTGAAATATAGCAAGGCGTAATTTATCTGTGACTAAACGTTGACAAGCAATTGACATGTCAAATGACGGTAGGAGCACTAGGAGCATAGGTAACCATTTCAATGTTAATCACACCGTCATTGTCAGAATTTTACAACGTCATGTTGACACAGGAACTGTAAATGATAGACCAAGGTCCGGAAGACCCCGTTTAATTACCGATCATGATGACAGACTGCTAATTGGTCGTGCTAAAGCCAACCCATTTACCTCTGCCCCACAGCTTAGACACCATTGACCTCAAGGTGGTCGTGTTAGTGTTCTAACATTGTTATGACGATTTCATAGAGGCTACCTAAGAGCACGTCGTGTTGTCAAGGGACCTGCCCTAACAGTCAGGCACCGTATAATCAGGTTTCAAAGGGCTAATGACCATCGACGCTGGAACATGAGAAGCTAGCAAAATGTTCATTGGTCAAATGAGAGTCGGTTTCTGTAACTACCAATAGACGGCAGAATACGAGTTTGGCGGGAAAATAAAACTTCTTATAACAAAAACAACATTTGCCCAACGACTGCAGACGTTGCTGGTGGTGTTTCAGTATGGGGTTTCATCTCATACTATTGTAAGGTGGGTTTGCATAATCTGCAGGGTAGCATGAACGGACAGACATACAGGGATTTTGTGCTTAGAAACATTGCAGTCCCTGATTTTGATAATCCTCCACTTGCGTCAAGACCCTTTTACATGTACGACAATGCTAGACCACACAGGGCAAGGATTGTAACCGAGTACAAAAGCAAAAGCCATTGACACTATCTTTGGCCTTCCATGTCTCCAAACATGAACCCTATCGAACATGTCTGGGATGCCATTGGCAGAACTCAATCGCAGTGATCCATCTTTGCAAAATCTTAGCGATTTAAGAAGGGCAATTGTTGCTGAATGGAATTAATTTGCTCAACTCAAGTTCAGAAGGCTTGTGCAGAGTGTGAGACGCCGTGTTATGGAACTGTACCGGAAGAGAGATGATTACACATCCTATTGACTCAAATATTGACATTAAATTTTCCGAACATACTAAAGATTAATTGTAGAGACTTTTAATGATATTGGGTGAATAATTGTTGTAATAAAAATAAAATCACAGTGAAACTTAAATTCCGTTTCTGATTTATGTAATTTTCACTATTTTATGAACGCAAAATTCAAATGCATAGAACCTGCATCAGTGACTAAACTTAAGTTTATGGTTTGTTTATGGTATATGTTAGCAATATTGCTACATGAATATTTTCTATTTTCGAGGATAAACTGATTTTTGAAATGAAAAAAATCGATGCAATAAAAATAAGTAGGGCTTAACATTTGGCGGACTGTATAGATCAACCAATTCATGATTGTGTCCATAAAATTTACGGAGTGTCATTTTAATCTTTCCTTCTCATAACTCTGTTTGAGCAGTTTCTGCGTAAGGAACACAATTGGTATAGTGTGAACATGCACGAGCATAACGTATCAATTGAGATATGTAAACCCCATACGACGGAGCAGAGGTTATGTTACTGCTGAGAAATGGGAAATTGATAATTGGGAAGTTGAAATCATCCCGTTTGTCATATTTTTAACCGTTTCTACGCCATTGAAACCGTCATCATGTATTCTTCGAATTAAAATATATTGTTTTCTCCAGAAAATAAACATGCCCTTCCATCCATCAACATCCATGCAAGATGAATTAAAGGTTAAGTAAAGGGAAGTTCTGGATGACAAATATTTTTCTTCCCATGCTTATCCATCAAAACGTCACCTTTTCTCTTATGTGCCAATTTGGCATTCTTTTCAACATTTTACTTTGTTACATATTATTGAATTTTTTACATACCGATATCAATTTATCCCAGCTCTTAATAAAAGTATGTATAGATCAATCAATGTATATAATCATAGCAATTATTACACTAGTGAGTACATGTGATGAGCTAATTCATATCAAACGGTAATTAGAGAAAGGTTACGATTTAAGGATTCCGTAGTTAATACTTAAGTGATTTTATGCATACGACTTTAGAATTGTACTTAACTAAGGGATACTTCGTGATATCTAAGTTTGAGGAACACTTAAGTTAAGGTGTTTTATGTATACGGGCCCTAGGTAGTAGGAAGGAAACTGATATATAATCAATTAAAATATATATTATAGCGTAATAAAAATGTTTCTTGACAGCATTGGTATATTGGTCCTACGTTAAAAAATATTTGTATAATTTTACTTAACTTGGTCTTGGACAAATAATATTATCAAGAGAAATCTATTTTATGCACATCTTACTATCTAAGCATTTTCTTGTTTTCGCAGACGACAGTGACAAATATAGTTCCTACAAATTCGAGGCAATAGTAGTTTACAATTGTTCAAATCGCAAAATTCCATTCATAAGATTTTATCAAAATGAACAAAGGGATACATGCGTACTACAGGTCAAAATCTGTGAATATACTAAACATTCTGAATTAAAATGTCAGACCAGATAATATTGATCGGTCCTTATTATTTTTGGATAGCTTGTAAGGAACAACACCACTTAATTATACAGCCATTGCTTTCTACGTTAAATTTTCCAATAAAAAGACAAAAACAAAAAAAAAAACAGACCGAACGTTGCAGGGTATTTATACATCCCACAACAAAATATGGGATCTTTCATATCTTTGTTATCAAAATTAGTAGATATAAGAAGCTTTGGTATGAGTGGCAATGAGACAACTCTACATTCAAGTCCCAATTTGTAAAAGTAAACCATTATAGGTCAAAGTTCGGCCTTCAACACGGAGCCTTGGCTCACAACGAACAACAAGCTATAAAAGGCCCTAAATCGGTTAGTGTAAAACAATTAAAACAAGAAAACCAACGGTCTAATCTATATAAAATATGATAAACCATAAACACTTATAAACCACATCAACAAACGACAACCACTGAACAACAAGTTCCTGACTTAGGACAGGTGCAAACAAACCTTGCGGTTTCAAACATTTAATTAGATGCCAAACTTCACTCAAACCCAAGACAGTCGTATAACACTACAACATAGAAAGACACACTATAAAATATCAATTGAAATGGCTTAACTACATCAAAAGAAATATTAACAAAACAAGTAAAAATACACTGAACGAATAAAATTGATCTATGACACAATATAAATACAATATGTAAAACAAGATATGGCTGTGTCTGAACTCATTAGTTACAACAGCAAAATCTGACAAACATGCATGTACTGATACTCCAAACTTGTCAAAATGAAGAGAATATTATATCTTAAACTAAAACTTACAGTAGAAAACTGCAGTTGATCATATGGATTTCTCGATTCATTACTCGAATAATGACTCAACGAGAAATACATGCTATTGCCTTCTGAAAATTAAATAGATTTATTAATATTCATCAGAATATTTTACAAATATTTAAAAGGACAATATAATATTCAAAGACGGTTATTTCGTGTTACAATAGACACCTTTTAAATTGTAAATTGCAGTTCTAGATTTTTTATAGATATATATATCTGACGTAGTAAAAGTGCGTATGTCAGACAGCAAGAGTAATACAAAAGTGATTATAATATGACGCAATTCCAACGGTGTGGTATATCCCCGTGGCTAAATACAAATACATTGACCAGCTGATTCAAGATTTGTTTGTTTATACAATCCACACCTTTGTCTTAGGTAGTTATTGAAAACACGAATTCATATAAATAGCAAACGGTGATACGAATTTGTTGACAGCACAATATTACTGATATAATCAAAATAATGGATTAATTAAATAAAGTTTAGCAGTAGTTAATTAATCATTTCTACGACAACTGTACCCTTGAGTGTCAGCTCAATTTCAAATAAGATCAATAGGAGAAATGGAAGAAGAGAGTTTTAAGATTGAGAACAACATAAAACTTAAAGAACCCCATTAACTCCTACAATGGAACAAATAATTCTAATGGGCATTTCAATATATTAATTTGCTTTCGTATTCACGCCTACATATATTCAGTGTACACTTACTGTAACAGCTAATGTTTGCCAAGATCTGAAGCGCTTTGATAAAAAAAGACAAACAACACCTTATTGTCTGAAAGAAGTATATCAATGGGATTTGGTTTAACTTGGATTTTGCCACAGTTTGCTCTTACTTTCGACATTTTACATCGTTTTGCATAAAGGGTCAACTCGTGGCAAAGTCTAAAGTTCCAACTCCACGAATCATTTTTGTAAATTATCGATTCTGAAACATACCGTACAATAGACTTCACAAGTATTGGCAAATTGACCTAAATTCTTAAAGGCCGAAGATTTTATACTAATTCAATGTCTCTTTTCATCGCCGACAAGATTATCATAATACAACAATTTTACAAGTAATTTTGCTTACCTTGAATATTTTCCATGATTTCATATCCTTCTGTTAACGATTCTAGTATAAAAATGATAGAAAAACAGGCGATATAGGCGATTTAGCATAGAAGATATGATCAAATGATCGAATTTGAATTTAAATATGCCTAGCATCAAAAACAAAAGTAACCCCTTAAGTACATTTCTGGGCGTAAGAGTGTTCTGTATTGTCGCCTCCGGGTCCGGAATTTTCTCGCTGTGTTGAAGACCCATTGGTGGACCTTGGCTGTTTTCTGCTCTTTGGTCGGGTTGTTTTCTTTGAAACATTCCCAATTTCTATTCTCAATTTTATGTAAAGGTATATTGACACGATTGTTTCGGTTTCATTGGCGTTTATATATTTAAATTACGTTAGTTATGAAAGTGTTGTCTGTATACGATTATTTCGAGCACTGTCTTATTCTGTTTAGTTGAAAAAATGTATCGACAGGACTTTTAATAACAATTATAATAGTAGTTCAAGGTAAAACAAATCAATATTTAAAAATGAATAGAATAAAAGCTTAGTAGTTTGATCTAGGTGTTGATTTTATAACAAATAAAAATCGCCTTTGACAAACAATGCTAGTTAGGTAAACTTCATAACAATATTTACCAATCTAATCATTTACGTTAAAAATTAAAGAAGCGTCCAAAATGAATTTCTATGTTACATTAAGTCAAGCCTGTACACAAATCGCTCGTTCTTAACAAAATTTGGTATCCAATAATTGTGACTTTATATTTATCTATTGATTGATCTGAATCAAATAGTGATGTTATTATGCACATGTTTTCATGTCTTTCAGTTTATCGACTAAAACACAGGATCTGACAGAAGCAAAATCCTTCCGTCTTCTTTAAAGCATAACATATCCATCAAATTAATCACATTTAAAAATAATGATAATAAGACGAAAAGAATGCATAAAGTTGAAAGTTCACTCCCTTCCGTGAACGTTTAGACCACAAAATGTAATACAATTCTATCTAACAGTTGGATCTTTTTTCAACCACCCTAAAACGTAACAACTTTTCAACATCAAGCTGAATAATCACAGCATTAATTCAAAATTGCCGTTAAAGTCCGTCAAAATCATGATATTTTTTAGAACTAGTACTGTGAAAATAATTGTGAATTTTGGATCTCGTTCCATATAATTGTATGAATTTCAAGATTCTTCATACGTCACAAAAATACGTCACTATTTGTGGTGTCCTGTGATGTCGTTAAAGGAAGATGTCCATTGTTATTTTGCGGTTTAAATGTTGTAATATACTATTATATCATTCATTTATGCGTTTCTCTGTGCTGAGTGTTCTTGCGTTTGTTTGTACCGTATTCCTGTCACGTAGTGTTGTTATTTTAGCGATATTTTGTTAACATTGCAATATAGGCGGGAGGTTTGGCTAGCCATAGAACCAGGTTCAACCCACCCTTTTTGTTAAAATATCCTGTACCAAGCCAGGAATATGGCAGTTGTTATCAAATAGTCCGTTTCTATGTATGTTGAAGTTTGTTTTAATGCACTTAAGTGTTTCTGTTGTTCCGTTGTTTTCCTGTTATAGTTGTTGTGTTTCCCTCGGTTTTAGTTTGTAACCCGGATGTGTTTTCTCTCAATCGATTTTTGACTTTTGAACAGCGGTATACTACTGTTGCCTTTATTTACTGGAATCTTTATATTATTAGTTACACAGTGTGTTAGTGAACTATTACGATATATATGGGTGAGTAAATTCCATATAAGGTGAGAGCCAAGCTCGGACTCCATACGGAATTTAATGACCTCACTAGCACACTCTGTAAGGAATTTATCTTACCGACTATTTCAGCATGTGCTATTTAGACTAGTTGCCTATCAAAGTGATCAAATCTTCAATGTAAAGAACCTTATTCTTTTGTCTATCCAAAACAACTACCAACAATAACAACTTGTTAGCTTTTAGTGTGTTTTCTGCATCATCATCAATTTCTTCATCTGTTGTACGGGCGAAACTCTTCAGATTTTCCTCAACGTCGTGTTATTTTATAAAGGGACGTAATACCACTACTAACCGTGTATTCAAATTAACCACGCCTACTAACCCAATATCAAATATACACGGTCGCATTTAATCAATCATATTCTTATAAATGCATAGGAGGTAAGATGATAATACATATTAGAAAAGCGTACCCAATATTATATCCAAACCAGAAAAATGTATATTTACCTATATTGTAGTGTGACTCATCATCATCTGAACTGGCATCATCATGACGATTAAAGTTCACGGAATCATGTTCATCGATGTTAATCTCTGGTCCTTAAAAATAAATAAAAGAGATCTGACTCTGATTTTAAATTGATGAAAACAATTGTTATCGCCTGGTATCAGTTAGTCATCCTCATTCTATTACCAAGAATTATAACCTATAATAGCGCATGTAGATCATATGCTATTTTGTGAATGCATTTATTTGACCAAATAAGTGTATATCCGTTTTACCATATTATTTTTCCATGGACCTGATGTCACTTTTACTGTCATGTTCATTGGAGCAACACTTATGCAACTTTTTTCTGCAGTTTGTCAATGCTAATTTTGGAGGACTTTCAGTCAATGTTATTATATTACGTAAATGGCATACTTGTCCCTTTTGGTTGTTTTAATTTCCTTACTATAGTTTTCATCTGTAGGCATTTTATAATTAAATCCTATCCACAAAAGTATGTTATCTGATGATATAGTGGTATTTCCTTACCATATCTCGGTAAAAGTACACGAGTAACAATACAAATGTGGCCGTTTGAAATTAAATTGTTAAGCCAGAACTGAAGATGATTATTCTGCGTTGTTTTCTAAATTTAAATATGAAATCATAACTTAATCAGAATCTAAATCAGAAAACAACTTCCTGCTTTGTTCAAAACGTACTAGTTAGGACACCTTTCGATTGGTACTTTGTCCAAGATTTTCTTAATGGAAAATTGATCAAATTTAAGTCCTTTTGTAAATATATATTTGCAATGACTGTTTTATTTGTTAAATCCAACGGAAGCATTTCTTTGCGTTTTGCGTTACGTTATTGAGATAAATGAAACGTTGTTTCAAGTTTCTGCTAGTTCTACTATATTGGTGATTCAACATAAATGTACTTATGAAAATGTGACACCAATGGTGTTATGGAAAGGTTTTTATATTAGATATTGGTGTGATTAAATTGGTAGTGAGGATTAAATCTATTGTACAGTTGAACAAGTCTTGTAAACATATATTTACGAGTTCCAATATAGAATTCAAACTTCACTACGGTGAGGAAATACTTGTTCAGTATGCTCATTACTCTAACTCTCTCCGTATATGGTTTCATATGCTGACATTCATTTCCGGAAGAAACGACCAGTCAATTACAAACGAAAATGGTAGCCTTTAATTTTCATGATCTTATGAACTCACATAATGATGTTTGTATAAAAGACAAAATAACTAAAATGATCTGTAGAGAATATATATCCTCGCAGAATACATTTTCTGTTGAAAGTGGAATTTACATTTTATGATGGAACTTGCTGCCATTCAAACTAATCCAGAGCTTTGTTAAGGTTTAAATCGGATAGAGATTTTTTCCATTATGTCGGTTCAAACTCATGTTGAACATCACCCATGTTTCGGAAAAAATGATGTTATTAGATCATACATCGATTTAAAAGGTTACAGACACCTTTGCCATCAGAAATAAGACTTGTGTTTTTATGCTGAATGAATTCATCAGAAAACTAAGCAACAGCAAAATATGCATTTTATTCCAATGAAAATATGTGATAACGATTTAAAGCGCATAACTATTGACACAATTTGTAGATGTTAGTTAAAGGGCATACGATACAGTTTTGAACCGACGGTGAATGTTTGACAAAAGATTGCATGCAAGCCATTTTTCATTCAGTCAGATCAAATATGTAATAAAAATATACCTTCATGTGCTAGAAATAAATGGGATCGAAATTTTGGACATTTACTGAAATTCCGGGTTCTTGGAAAGACATCCATAACGTTTTGTTAAAAAATCACAATCGTTTTTTTTTTTTTTTAAACATTTGGAAATCTTCTACAGAAGTTTGCTTTGAATAGATGTAGTAATTATTTGAAAATAATTTATTTGTATCACATTTTCTTGGTTTTAGTAGAAAACGGCATTTCTTGCTGTATATTTATCTAGTTTAAACAAACAAACAAAAAATCATCGCTGATTTGATCATAAAAAATTGGCATAAATAATCTTCACACATAATCAAACCAAATGTAATCTTTTTTAAAAGAGAGGTCCATGAACTCGTTTACAAGTTAAATCAGTCTGAATGATGAAAATCAGTCGCAAAATACATCTATTCCCGATATGTTACAGATGGACGTCGCAAACGACACCATCTTTTACGTTAGCGGCGTCATTACCTCCCTGTGACTGTATCGTATGCATTTAAGTTCCCAACAACAACATTAGTTCAATTAGATCATAAGACATATTATTGAGTTCTTCCTTCAAAAGCGACCTCACTGTGATCTTGCTGTAAAAACAGCGTGCTTCTTGTATCTTTTTGTTTAATTAGAAAATTAGAGAATACCAATTACACTATGGTAGTTGTTGATTGATTCAACGATGGACATGGACTTACTCTTAAAAATAAGTTTAGAATATTTATTTCCCAATAACTAAAATCAGTTCTTGAAGCCGTATTCATTTAATTTAAGGTTAATGTTGTCATGTTTTATCACCCTGGAGTTGACATAATTGTAAATGATAGTCAGTACATATTTTGAAAACACTGAAACACTTGTGACAGTTTTTTTTTTTTTTTTTTTTTTTTCTTATTGTGTTTCTGGAAACATCCTAGCGTACATAGGCTTGGTTATAAATTAGTGCAACAACATATGTCGGAAGCTTCGACGAATGAACGAATTTTCAATATTTCAAGAGTTATTTTCTTATTTGAGTTTGATTCCGTATAATTTCAGCATGGTCTGCGAAAGATTTTATATTACAATAACATGTGAGAATAGAACCAAATATTCAGTGAAAAGACTTATGGTTTTGCTAAGCTGTCTGTGATCAAAAGATGAGATAGAGGTTATTCAAAAAAGTGATAACACGGTGGACGAAAAGGGATGTTCAATTTTCATTATTCTATTGGAAATGTAGCCATTAGAAAATATACTTACTTATATTACATTGAAGAATTTCCTTCGTCATTTTTGTCTTGGGGAACAGGTGGGCCTGGAAACACTCGTCTGCCTAAGAATAAATAAAATGACTTCCAAACAAATACTTATCAATTAGTAAACATTATACATTGTGTAGTTTGCAAGCTTGTTTTAATCTTCCATTTAAATCTAATCAACGCATTGAAAGATTCGCGAATTTGCTTCCTCTCAGTGAGTCGTTCTCTCAGTACAACAAGGCAGTTGTATGGTATTTAATCATGGTAATTGCAAAGCTCAAATGTTGAGGTTTTTTAATTGAAAGACAAGTTTCTGTACCATAAGCAAGTATTAATAGATAAATGAATTCGACTCTAGACTCAAACATGCATTTCTTTTAAACACAACCAAATAACATGTAAAAGTACAACCACCGACAAAAAATCTGACAGAACAAAGCAAACAAGAAGCAATGACTAAAATTAAAATGTGCACTATTGATGTGGGACTTCAGATGAAAATGTAAGAGCTAACATATGTATGTGCATCAATTTTCATTGGACGCTTATGCTTATGGTGATTTGACTTCCCAAAATATAAATCAACTGGCCATTATTAATACGATAATATTTGCTATTGCAGTCTATGAATGCCTGAACTGTGCATATTCTAAACAAAATATAGAAATAATCGGATCAACTGAAATCGATTACCATTTCAGTTTACTGCTCTGCGCATTTAAAAATCAGATAGGAAATACCATATTGCTTAATTAACGTATCAATGCATTCTCGTGAATAACTAATCAAACGTGTATGTATTTGTTATGGTTGTATTAATATCAGCATCAAAATTCGACTCACCGACATATATATCTGAACTGCTAAAGAACAATCCTTGGAGGGACCGTCTTTGTAAGTGCATACAATGCAGGCAGTGATTGTGTACTTGTTAAACAAGCAGATGATGATAACCTTCTCTGTTCTGAAATAGGAAAGATATGTAGGTACTGTTCAATTTTCAGAAATTAAAGTTTTTTATTGTATTCACTGATGTGAAGAGTGAAACCAGTAGGCAGCTTACTTCTGCAATCATTGTGTCTGACAGTATATATAAAGACTGAACATGGCATGGCATTCATGTATATCTCCGTTGTATGATTCACAGCGAAATATTTTTAAAGTAGATAATTTACAAGAAAGGAGGAAGATACCGACGAAATATCGAACTCAAAAGTCGAACACAAACTGATAACGTCTTAACAAAAAGGATAAGTCAATCAAGAGATAAACAACATATTATAAAACAACGTAAAACTAAACACTTAGCATTATTACATCACGACAAAACGGAAGCGATCTCGGATCCATCAAATGGTAAGCTTATCCTGCTCCAAATGAGGCACCCTTTGTGTTGTTATTGCAATTACACATTTGGTGGTCAGTCTTATTCGGTAATGTCATATTTTATGATTGAGGGCGAATTGTTTAAAGTAGTGAATTCGTAAACAGTAGTCAACGATCTGCTTTTTGAATCCACTACTTCTTATTAAATATCTTACTTTATAAATAAAGATATGTGGAATGATTGCCAATGAGACACCTATCCACCAAAGTTCAAATGAAATGGATGTAAGCAATTATAGACAACAGGACGGACTTCAAGAAAGAGAAAACCCCAACCGTATTATCGGCTGTGTGCCCATCCCATGTCCGGAGCTTGTTATTCAGTGGTTGTCGTATATAAAAATACAATATGACAGACATGAACCAACGACAACCACTGAATGATATGCTCTGTTCTTTGGACGGGCACATAGAGAATGTAGGGGTTAAAAATATTTGTGAGCACTCAATCCACCCCTATCCTGGGACAGTGGTGTACTTATATCGTGTTAAACGACCGCCTATCTAAATTTTTGAACATCGACCAAAGGAATTTCCTTAACATAACATCGTTGCGTGTATATGTATATTTTAGTCTTAAATATGTGTTCTTGCAGTTTTGATTGCTGATAAAATCAAAATGTCAAAAGATCAACGATTTCAGATTACCTCCCATGGAAACTTATGACAATATATTGTAATTTCACATTTTTTTCGCTGAATATAACATGTTTTGATTAAAACTCTAATCTAATACTGAATATATAAAAATTTGTAAAAGAAAAATACTAGGACAGCTGCGTTTGGACATTTTAAGGCATTTATATTTTTACGATGACTATAGGAACATGTCTGTCATCATATGTGAAACAAATATACCTTATCAGTCCACCAACACGTGATGGCGTCCGTTAAATTTTCAACAGAATTATTTCAACATGGAACTCTTGGTTTATTAGCTTCCTTGTACATATTGTGAGCATCAAAACTTAACCAATATCGTACAGACACTGTTGTTGTCATGCATCGATCATACCGAAGCTTATGATGAATGTTGAAAAAATACACACAAATGTTCGAACCCATATATTGAGATTCCTTTTGAAAGGTCTAAAGTGCGTCCCTGTGAAGTTAAAAGTAATATAACAGGTGAACTTGGGTCAACATTGTGGTCATTGGATTCTTGAAAACTAATCTACAGCTAGGAATATATGCTTATCCTAGAGAAGTCGGTTAAAATATGATTTAAGTCGATGCATACATAATTGCATGCCACTAGCGGAATTTTGTTTTAAAACTTGTATCGTTAGTTACGCACGTTATCTCCCTTACTCCAAGAAAGGAAAATGAGCACGCACCCGAGAAACGACTTCGTGTGGTTTATCATGAGTGCAAACAAGTATGCCTGTGCTGCCTAAAACTTCAAAACAAAATTATCAAAAACTCAAATCAGAAATCTGAGTGTCCCATTGTTAGGTTAACCTATTTTACCGTTTCAGACACACCACAAATGGAAAAATATAAAACATGTGTTTATATCATCAGAAAATGAAAACGCTCCACATCAAAATACAAGCAAATACACAAACAGAATTGTGACAATTCTGCTTTTATTGGTGCCAGATTTGTTGAAATCCACTAATGACCCCGCAATATTTTGTTTTAAAACCTTAGTTCTATATGAAATACAGGCAGTAGCGAAAAATATAGGTAACACATGACATGATATGTGAGCGTGTGTGTGTTCATCGATGTTGGCATGTTTGTTTTATGTTGACACAAAGCTGAGTATTAGGTTTATAAATGCAATTGAAAGTTTTAGATTGATTGATTGTTGGTTGCTTAACGTCCAGTGGCAAATATGTCATGCATGTTCAGGACGAGAACAAGTTAACAATAAATACAATAGGTAGGTCCTGTAATAGAGGCCGTCCGGGATGAAGGTCGGGAAATTCGGACTGCCACGGGAAAATGAGGGTATAATGGATAAGAACAGAAATTTAGTCGTGCAACAGGCCACCTACGGACCCCTCAAAGAGTTGTTGCACGGGTTCTTAACGTGCAAAGAACGTTGCACTCTCTTAACACGAGGCATCGGATTTAACGTCCCCATTCTGACCGAACGTGACTGCGAACTTGTACATCCCGCAAAGCCAAACGGACGCCCCACTTTAGCAAGGGTTTTACCGCAGGTCGGAGGAAGACCAATGGTGACCATATTTCTATTCCCAGTCACCCTTGGGGGTTGAAAGTTTTAGACCATATTTCATATTTTTATAACAAGAAAGAAGATACTAAGGAGATAATCAAACAGTAGACGTGCAACATTCCGAGGAACAAAACGACAAAACACCCATAAGAGTCCGTCCTAAAAAAAGTACATAGACAATTAAAATGGATCACTTACATGAAGCCCACCTAACATTTACCTCAGAATAAGTTAAAGCTATATCATTCAACCTCATCATTTAACTTTATTCAAAAGTGTAATAAAAGGAAAGGTGTCTTCTATTCTATCCGCAATGTTTTAGGAATTTCCAAGTAAATTCTTAATTTAGAATCAATGATGAAACTGAAACTACACAGTAACAGGTGTTTGATAATAATAGAAAATGAAATTTCTTATTTATCATTATTTTTGTAATTAGAGTTTTGAATTCCAAGAGTTAGAGAAAATTGTTTTCTTTTATTGTCCTTTGTGTATCATTCAGAAGTAGTGAATGAACGTTTGAAGTCGGTTTCTTTTTAAGATTATGAGTTTCAAGAAAATATCTGACACTTCTTTACTGCAATTTACTCATTCGTGGTAAATATAGAGTATTTCATTTGATGTTTTGTTAAATGAGTGGTAAAATTAGTTCAGACTACATTTTTTCAGATTTTTAAAGACTTTTTTTTCTCAATTTGGAAACCTATTTCATTCTATTCAAATTCTACACGAATACTGCTAAATTCAACATACTCTTCGCTATCGCCTATGTCACAATACAACAAGCTTTATATCAAATAAATCCATTTTCATTATAGACACTATTTATTTAGCACAACACTAGATTAACTCGTATAACATTATATCATTATAAACAGCTCATGGCATTTATACTTAGTAAGTCGATCTTAAAGTCTTCCGTTAGGTCTATGTTTTCCACTATGTGGTGACACATTACTTGAGGTTAAATGTCCGATGTAATTAAAACCCCAGAAGGATATTATCAAATAAACGTCAAAGGAAGTAGGGTTATTACATACATATTCAGTTGACTGTGTACTGCTCTGGCTTTCGAAAAGGCAAACTGTACCTTTGGAGGTGTATGGCCGACTTTATTTTAATAAATGTGGATTATGACCATGAATATATTTGAGAACAAGTCTAAAGATTTAAAGACTTTTATGTGAGAAAAATAATTCCCAGAATTGTTGATGAAGTAGACAGTGATCGACTCACTTTCAGTTTTGTTATTTTAGTAGATAGATTTTGACAATAACAATAATTGTATGCTCTACAGCTGTTCATTTATCGTAAAGATTCAGATTGACCGTGCAAGCTTTTGTACTTTTATCAACTAGTAAAATCAGTTTGTGGAGGTTTAGGATTTAATCCCCTACAAGGTCAAAACACAGACTTTTAACTTGTATTTGCAGCTTCTTTTCTAAGCACACATACAATAAATACATGTGTATCTTTATTTACAGAATTAAAGTACCAATTATGTAGGTGTAGAAGTAAAGACTAGTTGGTTCAGAGTGAAATAATGTGTCCCTGTAATAATCTATTGATATAAAAATAAAGTGATGTGGTATGATTGCCATTGAGACAACTATCAAGCAAAGTTCAAATGAAGTGGATGTAAGCAAATATAGGCAACCATACAATCGTCAACAATGAGAAAGACCCATACCCTATAGTTGGCTGCAATAAATGAAAGGCCCAAAACATGAAAATATGAAACAATTATATTCAATTAATAACAAAACAATTTACGAAAACCAATTGTGACAGACATGAACCTATGACAACCATTGATCTACAGGCTCCAATGTTTAATAGTACAAAAATGTGTCACATCATATCACAGTAACATATTATCATCCCAATATTAATGTAATATTTGCCACTGGACGTTTAACACTTTCCTTAATCATCATTTAGTAAACATGCATATACAAACAGTCAAAAACAATTAAAAAGAAAAATGGCAAACAGCACATACAAAACCACTGAATAACTGGCTTCAAATTATGGACAAGCACTTAAAGAATGTGAATACTTATGTTTATGGGATACGTTTAGGTTCCCATGTACCTGGCAGCGGATATGAGCTCAATCAATTGCTCACCTAATAAAATAGGTGAAATTTCATTTTAATAAAATGCTCATTCAGTAAACACTAGTCTGATGAAAATAATACATTTCTCCTCTTACATTGATAATTATCTCATATTAATGAGATAACACATTAAGATGCAATGTTGATGTTTGGACAAGAACACTTCATAGACATTTGTGTAATTTACGAGGATAATCACAGTTTGAAAGGCAAACAGTGTTGACTTATGTTTACCTTCACATGTAAACATAATTGCTTTTATGTAATAAAATGTATTACCCCAGGAGTTCACTTCAGGAGACCTATAATTCCTACTGTGATAAGTCCAGATGCTTATAATTCGATACAATTTAATAATAAAAGTTATGAGCAGGTCTAGGATTACCAGTGTGCAATTATCTTTTATTTTTACTTTGTTAATTGAAGACTGTTTGATGATTTAATCTTTTAACTTTTATTGTTGGGTTGCAGTCTCATTGACATAATTATATCACACTTCCTTAATACTTTCATTAAAATCAATTATAAAAATCAATTGATTAATATAAAACAATTTGGATGTAGAATGAAAATGTACTAATAAACAAAGGAAGGACGAAAAACACAATTTACAATGTAATTATATTCGATCCGTATCTACATTAACATCCCGTATCAAATCTGATCTCAAATTTGCCAATGCGGCAAAACAATAAGAATGTCATCAAAATTTCGTTATAGACGACACTGGTAGAGTTCCACTTAAAATTTAAAACACTTTCAGTCGTTGGATAGCACGCCCTACATGTATTCGTACATGTGCAATACGTCTAGTAGTTGTTACGTCTTCAATTGAAAGCTGGAGTTTGCATTTTGTAAATGCAGGAATGTTCAATTTTACACGACGAGGGAAAAGAAAATCATCAATAGTAAATCCTCAATCTGCCATTACTTCGTCACCCGGCAATAAATAGTTCAAAAATCCAATCTTTTGAAGATGAACATGTCACACAAGTTCTTCCGCCAAGAGCTTTTGAAATAAACATGATTTGCCAATGTGGAGATATACCAACTAAACATTTTGCGGTATTGTGCGACTTGTACTTACTGAACGTTTCATTTCTAGTTTTTAAGTTCGTAGGTCGTTGTATAAATGTTTCGTCACAGACTATTATTACAGTGGTGCGAGGTAATTTTTCTCGGAAAGATTCAGGACAACTCGTATTGTTTCTCTCGGCCATCATGCATGCCACTAATCCTTCAGTTTTTCTGCAAGGACTGGCGTCCAAGCATTACACATTTTACTAGCTAAACGTCTAGAAATTCAAAATCTACGAGCTAAGTCATTAAACAGCAAGTTTAATTTAAGTTTCAGCTACACTAGGAGTAACTGGTCGGCGACTTAAAGTTGAAAGTTAAATGTATTTACTTCTGACATTACCTCTGCTAACGTAAAGAACACTGCTTTACTTACGCTAGTTTACAACGAAGAGTCACTGTCCGTCACTATACTTATTATTTGCGGACATAGCGCTTCTTTAATTTTATTTAAACCCCTTTTATTCAATCAACACCGTATCCGTTTGGGTAAAAGTATTCTTTGTGTCCGTCCAGAGTTTTGAATACATGTGATCTTGCGAAATCATATAAACAGAATCGACAGATTGTGTTCCAACAGATGCCGTTTGCGAATTAACAACATTAAAATCACAAAAAACTTTTGAAAGCTGTTCAGAATTAGACGGTCCTTCAGTCTGATTAATGTCAACACATATCTCGGTCCTACTCCTTCTTCCAGTCAACGTTTTCTTTATCTACTTTCTTGTGTTTGTGTCGACAGTTTACGTCTACCGGGTGTTGTTTGGCTTTCATACCCAACAGTTAATTTCGGAAAATGATTTGTTCAGTCGGAGCGCTGTCTAAAAATGATCCGCGCATACGAAGTGATTTTTATTTATAGCTTTAATCCACTGCAATCGTTTTGTCTCATTAGCGGGCATAACATGTAGCTTAAATGGAACCAAACAAGAGCAGTCTTCGTGATTTTGTCCATATAGATCATAAAGGATACTTTTAAATCATTTAATTTACGACGATTATTAGAATATCCATTAACAGCACAAGAATTTCGACCCCTTTCCTATATTTTTCGTTATGTGTCATTATCATATGTATATGAAATATTATGTGGAACTAAAACGTTATAAATGACCGATAATTATATAGACTATATAGATTATTGATTACACGTGCGTTATCATACACGAGTGCTATGGGCGACGTACCACGTGACCTCTTAATGACAGAGCACATGTTTTGAGATAAGACATAGATAAACCCGTCGTAAATTATACATGTTATAGACGATTATAAAACTATGGAGTTTTCGTTTTCGCATGCAATAATTTGAAAAGGTTTGTTTGGAGGAACAGAACAGCTATCAGTTTTAGTTTTAGAAAATACCATTTGCCACAATTGCACTGTGGCAGATGTAATGTCGGTAACGTCAGAAACCCACAGAGTCCCTTTGATTGTAAAGTTTAGAAGTTGTGCTTGTCGACGTTAATGTAAACATCAATAATGTTTTGCTTATGATTACACTGTAAATGTATCCAATATTGTTGATATTCTATCTTAACATACAGCTTCTGAAGGAAAGTTTCACATTTAATGATTGAACTTAGCACTGGCATATATAGTGCTTAACATTAAATACACACAGTCAATCGTAAATGTATTAATTCTTTGACTAATTCCTGTGCAGTTAACCTTTCAAGTAACATTTTATTTAACTACAAAAAAAATAGTAAATTCATATGCAATCAAATAAAATGTGTTTCGAAGATCATTTAGACTATAAATTAAGCCAATAAGAATGTAATTAGATACCTTCCTCTAGATATGTACATGAAATATACTGCGCATCCTCATCATACGTGAAGTAATCACTCTGACTTTTATGAAGCGACAACTGTGCCATTCCACTGTTCATTCTGTAATATATACAGGTTGCATCAATGATTTATTGAATGCATGTATATAAGTACCCTCTGTATTAGTTGAGGGTCCAAATTAGAATATTCCCATTTAAGGAATCTGACTGAGTGTAGATTCGAATGCAGTGTGATGCATTACCAGCTTATGTTTATCCTGTCGATGCATCCGATTTCTTCCCGTTTGAATTTTATGCGTTCCTCTGTTTTTATGTTTACCTTATTTTGTTTCCTTTCAATGAAGTGATAATATTTTATTATCGGTTAAATGGAATTTTGCCATTAACTCAGCAGTTTTAAGAAAAATGAAGATTGTATAATTATTTATTTTTCAGACTTATTCAATTAAATACATATGCATTATTGTTCATTTTGTAACATTTGGTTCATTTATATTTTATCTTTTAAATAAACCAATCAAGTTAAAACAATTATTATTCTATCAGTTTGAAACATTTAATGTAAAATGTTCATCATGATAATTATGCTTAATCAGTTTTAAGGTACTTATTATTTTTTTTGTTGGCATTGCAATCGACCCAATCCATGCAACGTACATTTGTTATACAATTTATTTGCACAACCTTGCTACTTAAATAAAAATAACGTTTTAAAGCATACTACCTCCTTGCGTATTGTTCGTCGTTCGCTAAATGTAGCTCTTTAAGAAATCTCTCAGCCCACATCTACAATTATATAAAGATATTTTGAAACCTTTTAGAAGTGGCATGTATATCAAAATTCTAAAAGAGTTGGTTTCGGATATTTCATGTTATGCTTAGAAAATAATCATTCCTTTTCGTTGCCTTATATTTGTATTATATGTTTTATTCTTGAAAAGAGGAGGTATTATCAAAGCCATTCTGTTTGCCCTGATAATGCAAAAATTGTAAAACTATTCAAACTTATATGAACTTGATTCTTAAACAAACAGGCAGTTATGACAGGGCGTGTTTAGTGCTGTAAGTCACTTGTGAGGTCGCTAAAACTTCACTAACATGTCGAAATTGATATATTTGACCTAAAATGGACATGTGTGTAACATTTGCACACATTTTAAATACATCTATAACAAAATAACTGTTTGTGTAAATATCTAAATCGTTAAGCCATGATCTGAAATGAAGTTAACAGTTTTAATAGTTTTCCACAACATGTAATCAGCCCTATAGAAAGAATTAAGACAACATATAGTGATATATATATACTGTTCAATGCCAGTCAAGTGTCTTATGAATATGTACAGCAAGAGGACAGTCAAACTAAATCGTGTTCTGGAAAATATAAAAGACAGAAGATACCTGATAAAATAGATCTACTTACATGTAGATCTTTTTCAGATGGCAAGGCAAAATGTTTCGATTTGTTTGGACTACCTGGAGCTGGTAGAATCTTGATAACCCAGAGTTGTTCTTTGTCTTCAATTTCTAGCTCTCGTTCTACACTAAAGATCATAATTGCAAGAAACATCATTGAGTGTTTGTCCGTTTTTTTTTTTTTTTTTTTACTTATTGTTTTGTACGTAACATCAGGCCGTTAGTGTTTGGGTTTGAATTGTTTTACCTTTATAATTTCGTGACTTTTATAGCTTGTTATTCGGTATGGGTTTTCTTCTTGTTAAAGGCCTTACAGTGACCTATAATTTCTGTGTCATTTGGTCTCTTGTGGAGGGTTGTCTCATTGGCAATCATACCACATGTTCTTATTTTTCAAATTGATAATGCACTCTGCAATTAAATTTAATGAATGAATGAAATTATTCATACAGAGGTTATGCTAAAATAGGTTTCTGAAGTCATATAATATGTTGTGCTTAGTATAGATCTATTCATGCTGATGAGAAGATATATATATTAAAGAAAGGCGAAAGTAAATAAAGGGACATTCAAACTGATAAGTCGAAAATCAACTGACAACGCCATGGCTAAAAAGTAAATAACTGTTCTAAAACACAACATAGATAGCTAAAGACTAACAACACGAACCCCTTCAAAAGTGGATAATTAATTGAATCTATTGCACCTGTTATAGGAGATACACCTATATGTTATATTGAATAATAAGAAGAAAAAAAGAAACGTTACACACTTACAAGGAGATTTATAATAATGCCGATATATATTGTAAATTCATAGAAATTTATTTAAAAGATCGCCATCGAAAAAAAAATAATAAATAAAATAAATAAACACGTCGTTGATTGTTATATTGCATGAGCCTTTTGAACAGAAAAGATGCTAAATCTGGTTGAAATTGCTCGAAAGTCCTATAACTAGGTTTATTGATTTTATTCACTTTATGTCAAGTGTCAAGTATTTCATGCATGTTTAGAATGAAAAAATAATAGTTAAATCAAACTTTGTACAGCAATATCAATTTGAAACATCAAACATATGAAATGACAAATGGCGGGTGATCTACTTAAGATATGTCATAATATCTCGATTTGATATTGAACAGCAAGCTAAATATTCTCTTATTTTGTACCAAAATATATGTATAATAATGTGAGTAACTATTGATTCAGCTTTTCAACTTTTGATTCGAACGCCGTTGCTTATTCCTACCACGACACGCGCGTCTGACTGTGCAAAATTATAGGCCTCATATCTAAAATGACCTCCTTTACATATAACCTTCCAAAAGTAAAATAACAAAAATATCGAACTCGAGGAAAATTCAAAATGGAAAGTCTAATCAAATGGCTAAATCAAAAGCTCAAACACATTAAATGAATGGATAACAACTGTCATATTCCTGACTTGGTAGAGGCATTTTCTGATGTAGAAAATGGTGGATTAATCCTGGTTTTATTAGATTATTAGCTAGAGTTCAGAAATCATAACAGCTCTAATATTTCCTTGTACTTTTCCATCATCTCATGTTAGCATTGCCCTTTTAATCATTTCAAAATTTGCAATGATTTTCTCTTTCAATTTATCTTTGAATCCTGAAGACCAAATTAAGCAAACGTATATATTTATGTATGAAAATTATTAAACCAAATACATATCTTTATTTTAGCTGAAAATATCTGATATACCATACACTGGACATCATTTCGAAATCACAAACATAAAATAACGGTAATAAAATAAAACGTTTCTAAATATAGCATTGCAGGATAGGACACATTGCATTAGAGTTAATGGTGAAAATAATTTTAAACATTCTTAAATGTAATAGTAAATCACCTCATATATCCATACAGCGAGAAGAAACCTGTTTGTTTAGTAGACGTTTCATTTTTATAAGTATAAACATGTCCACTGTATAAAACTGTAAATTTCTTGGTCCCTACAACGAAATATCTATTTACAGTTCATTTCGACATATGCAGTTCAAGCTTTTACTTTGAGTGTGCTTTAAAACAAACCATTTCAAACAATCAACAATATATTTAGCGAAATACTGTACCACTTACTATACAGGAGTTCATTTTGAAAATAATTTCAAATTACAATATTTTCATGATTTTGTCAAAGAAGTGGATATTATTGCGATCAAGTAAAGAAATGCGAGTAAATATCATACTGCATGGTATATTACAAGGATATCTGATGTACTAATGGTAGGTTGTATTTAATTATTTGTCTTGACCAACTAGTTTTTGTTACTTACATTTTTCAATTTCATAGCTTTCCGTCTTCTTACCCATCCTGATACTGCACCGGGAAGCGCGACAAGACTTTGACAGTCTGTAAAAATACAACGTAGTAACTGAGAATGTACTGTCTTTTGACTTTCAAATTTGCAGAATATTTCATTCATATGGATGATTGATGAAGATACTTTTACTTTGTACCTTTCAAACAAGATGCTGCTCGGTGAATATAAGAATAAACTTATTTTTCTGCTGTTGAGACACACTGTGTTTGTGCAATGTAAATAAGGTACTTCGCCTTGCATTGGAGTTATGTGTATTTTGCGTATTCCTTTTCAACACTACATGATGTGTAAAGTGTCAGTGTTGTAGATAGTTATAATATATCGTTATGTATTTATTAGAGTATGTGTCAATTGATATGAATTTGATACCTTTTGAGATACAATTTATGTTTTCTACGTAAAATTTCGATTCATTCGGTCATAGATTGTATAATCATCCATTACATGTTACAGTAGCAATAAACATATTCTTGATGAACTTTTAGACCAGAGGAAGACCCTCAGTTACCTTTAATTCCAAGGTCACAACCTTTGCATGATGATGTTACAGAGAACCTTCCTATCGTTTTCAGAACATTTGCTTTATATAAAGGTAAATGAATGCAAGACTGTCTTCATTTCCTGTAGAAGCACCAGGAGTATTGTATTGTTGTACTGTATTGTGGAGGGAGGTTCCTTTTTTTTTTGTATTCGGTATATATATATTCATCTTTCGTTGTGATTAACCCGTGAACTAATTTTGCCTCAAATGTTTGTTTTGGTCTATATTTCGATTAGTAACCCGTTTTCATTTGGATACAATAGAATGGACTATAATAAAAGAAAACTTGAATTTCGCTTTTCTACTTATGTCATACCAATATTTTGAAAAGGCGCACGAACGTTGCGTGGTCTGACTTGGAAATCCTCATACTGTGGTGAGTTCATTTTGGCTCTTAATTACTTCCCGATTCACCAATATCTGTAAACTTCCATAGAAATTGATTAATCAAACTTATTGTATTAAAACACAGAATAATTACCATTTTGATGCTAACACATATGAATGTTCTTTAATCGACAGACACTTATTACTAGAGGTAACCCGTTTCTTAAATGTAGATATGAGTTGTTTTAACCTTTTTTAATAACTGACAAAGAAAAATCTGTCTTTGGAAATAAATTATATTCTAATAGCACAACAGAAGAATAAATGGTAGAAACAATTTGCAATTGGCTTAAATCAAAAGATCAGTACTAGGCACTAAAACTACTAGCATTAAAACAATAGACATAAAGCACCGAAATAACAGTATTCACAGTAAATAAAAGCCAATGCAAAATATCGACAATATGTAGGATAATAAGTTCGCATAACATATATATATCAAAAGCTATGTTTTAAATTTTTAAAACAAAATCAATATTAGTACCGAGAGCACCAATTTGTCAAGATTTCACTGCTATGTTAACCCTTAAGAATCAGTTTATTTAAAGGACCAATTAGTTTACATGAATCGTGTCGAAATTAACTGTCTAATGAGACGTGAACATCTTTTTTTATTTATAGCTCACACAGTATCCTAGATATTTTGTAGATACATATATTCGCCTTTCTGTAAAGATATAGACCCACTAATTCGGGCCCAGTCAGAAAGAACATACAAGAAAGAAGTACATATTTCAAACAAAATAGTTCCTACACACTTTATCTTTGGCCAATAGGTGTAAAATTTTGGGTAGTTTTGGTATCAAATGAAAGCTTGTGGACATCGGATCATTGTAGAACCCTTGTTGAATGTTTCATTTGAATAATACAAAAGTATATTAAATTATAATAAGAGGGCATAGTTGCCATGTTGTTCCGATCAGAAGTACCTGTATTTGTACTATCAAACTTCCGGGAACCAGTACGATCTAATAAGCAATTAAAGGTATGTTGAATTTGTCAGCACAAGTCAGGATAAGGTATAGTTTTGACATAAAATGACTGCCTCTTTATTTGAACTTAAGACAAAGTAGCCATTAATGCTTGAAATTCCAGAATTTATTATAGAAAGCAATGAGGCTATGAATTAGTGGTTTTATTCCTAAAGCCTAATAAAGCAATTAACCTTATACAGTTTCATATCAATAGCATGTAATTAAAAAGTCTAAATGCAAAATGTATAATATTTAAAGCACAATCGGAATATTAAGACCAGCTTGTTACTGTTTGTAATGTGTCTATGTGTTTTATACAAATGTACCCCATTATTACAGGAATTCTGATTGTTATTGTATTATAATAAACCTTTATATTTACTCGTGCATCACTGTTACTTCAAACAGGGATGAAATTCTTGTAACAGAAATCGATTAATCACAAAGGTTATGGAATTTGAAATGGTTTACTTCACCTGACAGTTTGCAAACATTACATGAGAACTCTGTTCTACAGCTGGCCGACAGATTTACCTTTATACTAAATGCGATGAATGTCACAGTTTATCAATTGGGACATAACGGAATTTAAATTAAGTTGAGCTCTTTCAGCGACACATGTCTTTTCATTCTGTTTAATTTTGACATGCCTTGCCATTTTTTAGAAGTAAGTCTAAGTATTGGTAATCAATTGGAACTTTTGTTGATTTTTTCCCATTTTTCCTTATGTTCTTCATCTATCTATGTATTATGTGTAAATAAGAAAAATAAATTGCGACAAATTTTATTTTATTTCAAAAATAAAGTTCATAACAAAGACTGTTTTTACTGTTCTTAAATGTCTTAAGCAAATTCAGATTAAAGTTAATTTCGAAATCAATTTTGTGAGGCTACCTATTAATACGACCCTGATAGATCTGCTCCGACCGGTCATAGAAACAAAATCATGTTTACTTAAAAAGGAATTGTTTTAAGGACTATTTGACTGTAGAAAAATTTAGCTGTAGACAGGTCCTTTACAGTAGTTAACTTCGAAACCATTCTTCAAATAAGTTAACTTTTATTTTGTCAACTCTTATTGATCAAGATCTGATCTAAAGTTACCTTTAGCTGGTCTGTTCAACATTAAGTTAACATCTGATTAGGTTCACTTTACATTTATTGATAAAATATGTTGAAGTATATTTTTCTTGATTATAACATGATAAACAATACAGAATAAATCAACACAGTACGAATAAAACTTTGTTTGGAATACAAATTTCTTCATGATCTTCCTTTTAACAAATCGAACCAGATATATGTTAAGCAGTTAAAAACAAACGGTTAACACACACATGTATATTTGAATAAATATCAAATTTTTCAAGTCATTTATATTTTATAAAAAAAATCCGTTTTAAAAACATGAAAACAACACGTTATTAATGTTATGCGTCCGAAGCGCTTTTCTGGATTTACCTTCATCAGGAAAGCCCAAAGCCTAGAATGTATAAGGACCAAAACATTTAAAGAGCTATATAACCAAAAAGTACCAAACAATGCAAGGAACTAAGAAATAGGAATGTATAGAACGAACTTGATAAATGAAAGCAATATTTGTTTCATTCTGGTCGGCTTTAATTAAGAGTGCCCACATTTCTACTCTATATTTTCTACATCAATTTGGAGTGCCATCATGTCAGCCTTTATTCAAATTACCGAACCGTCACAAAAATTTATACTTTTTATATCTCAGGGGTTTGTATAAAAGAAAAAGAAACAACCTTTAACCGCATCAACCAAAACTGACCATGCTTGCACTTTATTTTGAAAATTTAAAGCTGTATCATAAATCAGGTCAGGATGGAATAGATAAATAAAGCAGGATTGGAACACAATGCCTACATTATTTTGTTCGCATCCATTTAGAGTTCTAGCATGTCCTCCAAAAATCTGCTGTTTTCGTATTAAGATGGTTAGATTAGCAAAAATATGTGACAGCACTTATTAACATTAACTATATTTGAACTGTATAAAGAAAACAAATAGAGCAGTTGCATCAATCAGTAAACTGTGTAACTTGGATGAATTGTATAATACAAACATGATAAAGGACAGCAATATTTGTACACAACGACTAAAAAGTTAATCGCCTGTAATTTAGAGATCCAACATTTTTCTTTCTTTTTATTCAAATATTGAACCGTTACTAAAATCAATAGCTCTGATATCTCAGGATGCTTTGTATAGCAAACATATTTGCTGGCATCAACAAACACCGACCACCTTTATGACTTTTAATAAAGAGAGTATGTTGGTATCATAAATAAGCAAATTTTGTAATTGATGATGATTTGTATAATATGAAAGACAGAAAAAATAACACAATGACTTTTAACGTTGTCCACATTAATTAATAGTCCATACATTTGCTCTTTTATTCAACATACTGAAATCACTAAGAATGGTTTGTATAACAAACATATTTTCCTCATCATCCCACATCATCCCACACTGATCATATTTGTACATGTTGAATTTCATAATAAAATTATATGCCAGAAATCTTAATTACTAAATTTGATAACTCGATATGGATTGTCTAATAACAAATCTCACATCTTTATAAACAATTCAGTTTTTACATTAAATAGAAAATGTTGTATGATTACCAATTAGACAACTCTCCACAAGAGACCAAATGACACAGAAATTAACAACTATAGTTCACCGTACGGCCTTCAATAATTCGAGCCCATACAACATAGTCAGCTATAAAAGGCCCTGAAATGACAAATTTAAAACAATTCAAACGAGAAAGCTAACGGTCTAATTTATGCACCAAAAAATGAACGAAAACAAATATGTAACACGGCAACAAACGACAACCACTGAATTACCGGCTCCTGACTTGGGACAGGCACATGCATACAGAATATTGCGGGATTAAACATGTTAGCGGGATCCCAACCTCCCCTAACCTGGGACAGTGGTGTAACAGTACAACATAAGAACGAACTATAAAAATCAGTTGAAAAGGCATGCTCATTTATGCATAATACACATTTATTCATGCAGACTCATATCCAAAGTTTAAATTATCTATTTTGTTTTGACAAAACTTTCCATGTCAATTTAAATGGCGGTTTGTATTTTAAATCAATTTTCACTTACACACTGTTGATTATACATGTAGTTCATATATGCCTCTCATTTGTTGCTTATATTTAAAATCCATCGGAAGCAAAGTGATATTATTTACTTTTGATGAGGTAAATACAATGATTTACCATATCCAGAGATATGATATTCACCGAGCCGGACGGCCGAGCGGAAATATCATATCACTGAGATTGATAAATCATTGTATTAACTGAAGCAATAGTCAACAATTGTTTAATTATATTCCCTTTTATCAATCTTAAATTTCTAGTACTTTCTCAAGATATTTAACTGCTCGTTTGCACTAAATATATCATCTGCTTTGGCAGTTGCTTAACTTTTAAAAGTTGAAATATTGAATAAAATTTATAAACAGAAATAACACCGAAAAAGGCGAAAAGAAAACGACAATATACATAAGGTTATACGCCTACGTTATTATCGTTGCCTAGGAATAAACTTTTAATAGTTCAAATTAAGCTGTGACATGAATTAAAAGTATAACTGGTGAACATCAACTTGGATACTTATGAATTAAAATCATAAAGTGCATAATTCGTTTATCACATGTTGTATTTAGATTCAACCAACGTATCGAGTGTAATTTTCCACTCGAGACAGTTAAACATGTTAAATTTTACAATTTTACTGTCGAGAGAATGAATATTGTATTGCACGAGATATGGTGGTGGAATCAGTTTCTAATGATTTTTAGACGATATGCAGACAAACCTTGTTTCGAATGATCTTCAAAAAGATGTGTTCTTTAAATGTGACGTCATCAGCATGGTCGCATTTTTTCATGACGTCATAATAGGAATTTCAAAGAAATGCAAGAAAACTTGACGTCATAATATAATTTTGATCAATGAAGAGCTGCGAACAAACAAACCACAAGTTGATTTGATGAAAATAACCAACAGGTCATGAAATGAATAAATCGAGTAACGATTAGAGAAATTTTATATCCGATTTTTCTTGATTATGTTTAAACATTTCATGCGTTAACAATTGTTGATATACTTTCACTTATTGTGAAGTTTAAACTGCATGACTAGCTAATATTTAAACAGTAGACGCTTCAATAATTATGAATACATTTTCAAAATTTGATATAATTCATTTTACTGTATGTTTGCATTTATTTTAACATGAACAAACTATTAAGCATAATTTCTGTTCTTTAATAATGCCTTGTAGGAATAATTCGCCTGAAACCCAATGCGTCGGTACTTGAATGCAACCCAATTGTATAATTCGACTGCAAATCTATTTCCATTTTATAGTTTATGGAAATGTACAACACCAATGATTTCAATTCCTGGAGCAAGAGTTGCTTTAAATAACAGAACAATTTCTAGTCAAATTTCGACAGATGATGGACGAGATGTATCGGACATCAAGTAATGACAGTAGTGCATACTTTCTCTTTTGGTATTAGTTTAAAAAAATGCCAAAAAGCTGATAATTCGTACGGAATCCTTCAAACTCATCACAATAACAAGAGCCAGTTATTATGGTCATTGAACCAGACGCAGAAGTAGATATGGCTCTTACTATACTTAGTTCATGTGGTAAACTAGTCCCATTCGATACTGACACTAAATGTGTGAGACATGACCCGGTTTGTCCATAAGTTCAAATAAATATTTCTAACTTGAGCAAGCCTCAACATAGATCGCGGCTTCTGATGTATTTTCTATTGAACAACAGATAACCAAGACATGAAGATTAAAATTTCGGGTAGATTTTGGATCACTATATAGCTTAAAACAATTTTAGAAGTATCAACAATTCATGTAGGTATACGGAGGCACGGTCCCAACCTAGCAATACACGTTTAAGTGTTTATATACTTCAAAATGATGTGTATTGGTTTCGATTCACTAAATGAGGAAAGAATGAAAAGGCTTTTCGTCCGTTATAAGTCCTTCAAAGAATTATCCGCTTAGAAACCAATGATTTGGTACTTGCATAATATTCACTGGTATCACTTGATTTCAAATGAATTTCCATTACACGTTATTCAGTTGTACAAAAACAATGGTCTTAACTCTTTCAAAGGAAGATTGGTTGTAGACTGCTTTTTATTTAAATACCTTTTGATCATTTGAGATGTTTTTTTTAATTAAAATTCCACAGACGAGGGACGAAATATATCAAGTTATGGTAATAAGGAATACTTTTTCTTTGGTATAAAAGACAAAATGCATGCTACTAAATGGTCAGTATTCATGACAATCAACATGACCAAAACTGGTCAAATGTAACGTTTGATTTACATAACTTCACTATTGGGGACTGATACCCCGATAAACGAGATTTAAAAAGTATAATAACACGACAATGGAAAACACATAGACCAATACCCTAAAAGACAAACTGTGTTAAGTATTTAATTCTAAAGAATTTTCATGAAATAATTATATTTACCACTTATGAATGGTATATGTACGCATAACAGAGGTCCATATTTTGCCTAAAATAATAATATTCTCAGAAGTACAGAACTTCCATTCCCACATTTCCGCCATTGAAGATCACTGTGTTTAACGGTTAAATCGACTTCATGATTTACCTATCATTGGTAAAATGTACAAGAGGTCACCACAATATGGATGCACACAAACACTATCTGCGGTAACAAGTGACTTCCTTTGTCGTACGTTAAAAGATGTTTAAACACGTGTGAGAAATAACATTGTCAATATGATTTTGTTATTTGAAATTAAAATGGAAAACTCGAAACCTTACACAAGGGAATTCATTATTTTCAATAACGTCTTATTAATTCCTAAATTGATGATTATTTTTAGAAATTTCATCCTTTTAGATTTACGATTTTTTTATTTACCACTGAAGGTATAGTGTCCGGCTGAGATCGTTTTTTTTTTTTTCGAGTGAATCGGTCCAGTTTTTCGAGTGTAGATCAGTTTTTTTCGAGTGAAATTACATGCGAGCAAATCACTTTAGTGCTTTTCGTGAGTATACATGTAATGGTTGTTTTAGTGACTGTTATCTTATTCTGAATGCTATTCATGTTTTCAACACAAACGATACACACTTTCCTTGTAGTTCACTTACAATACAGTGTTTTGTATTGTTCGTGTTTTACGAGAGCAACATCTAAAACGTCTGGATTTTTCAACAAATGGTACGGGTTTTGAGAAAATGAATATGAGAAAGAAGACTTAAAACTGACTTTTCTAGTTTGTATCTTTATTCCGACCGGGCGTTGCTGCGTACTTGCACATTTCGCACAGCCAAACGGACGCCCCACTTTTGCAAGGGTTTACTGCCGATTGGAAGTGACCATATGTCTATGCCCCAGTCCCCTCTGAGGTAAATAATTTTAGCAAGGTTTTTATTAATCATGACAGTACCGAATAACTGACTAATGAGTTGATGAAAACTCGGTGGCTTATCCAATTTATTTAAAACTCGGGGTTTATCCAATGTATTTAATAATCAACGAAATAAATAATCTGTAAGCTCTAATAAGATCCTTTTGAAATAATATTTAAAAAAAAAAAGAATGAATGTGTCTATAATATGCGTTCATCTCACAAATATGCATTGACATTTTAATTCTTTTCATTTCCACTGAAATGAAGATATGAGGGTGCATTATTACTGTGTGGTCAATCATAGCATACGCTTGATCAGACTCCTCTTCAAAGTAGGATCATTTGAACATTGTTCTTGATTTCCATTTCTAGAACGATAAAGCAAGGACGCAATCGAAAAAGCACGGACTGCTCTCGAAAAAAAAAACGGACATATAAAACTGAATTTACTCTCAAAATGCTTTTCAATGCGAAAACAAGATTATTTGTAAAGTGTCTGTATATCTAAGTACACTTTTCCGTTGATATCTGCATTGGTATGTGTAAAAAATGACTTCAATCAATATTTCGAAATAAGACATCGTAAGGCTAAATAAAACGTTTTTAAAACAAAATAGTGTTTGGTTGATAATATCTTTTATCAAAATACTTATTTACCTTTTATGATCTTTTATATAAGGTTTTAGCATCTTTTATCACGTTTTACCAGAAAGGATGTCTGTTTATTTACATTTTTATCATATTCACTAAATAAAACGTGATCAAACTCGACAAAATCCGATCAAATCACTAAAAATCACGATCCCAACCGGACACAATACCTACCGTGTTTACTCTTGACCAAACATGTACCACCGATGTGCTAATGATGCACATTTTTTCGACGATCTCTTTGTGACATTGATTATATGTAAGCTATATCACTGTCACGTGGTATCGTAGTCAAATATCTACAAACTATACGATTCAACGATTTAGAATAACGCTTTAAAAGATCTTTATTATATTAGATTTAGAACGTTGTGTTTTATTACTGGTATTGAATTACGAGAAAGAAATAAGTGAACAAAAGACTGAATCATTTCAATTTCAAAAGGGTGACATATGAACCGTAAAATAGTTTTAATGTATTTTTCTATACACGTCACAAGTCATCGTAAAACGATTTGTATTAAGGGATTTAATGTTTATGTTTAGCCTTGCATTATGTATGCTATTGTAAATAATAATTCTAACCAATGTATATTTATAGTATGCCAATCTCAATCACATGCATTTTCTGTAATCATTTAATATAATATTTCATTGATAGTGTACGATAGTTCTGTGAATTTCGACTGTTATCTTTAATACTGGAATAAGACAACAAAGTTGAAAAGTTCGATATATATTCTGTTCTGTGACAACAATTTTATTTTTAAGGGTAAAATTAGGATTAAACATGTCCAAAATATGTAGCACTTTCAAAGGTGTCCAGCAATCAAAAAGCGACCGTCTAGCCGAGACGTGACCGAATTTTACATCGCCCGAACGTGTGCAAGACATCGAAAAGTCTCGAAACTTTAAGCGCTTATCTAGTTTCTGTGACGTCAATTATGTCTACTGCAGGACTCGATTGCTGGAGTCCAAAGACATACAAGGGATAATAATAGATATAAATAGTTGTATTTCTTCCAAGGAATCTTAACGCAGTGAAAACCTTAATGTAAGTTATAGAGAATGCTTAATAAAAGAAGACATAGAAGCCGATATCTTAAAATCCAACAAATTTTGTTATTACTAATTTGTTATCGTTCTGAATATATATTAAATATTTGCCACTGGATGTTTAGCAAACAATTATCAAATTAACTAGAATGCATCATTTACATTTTTTTTATGTATGTAACTTTACGTTTTAAAGAACCCGATCGTTAAAACAGTCAGTATCGTTTACATTGATAATTCGGTTTGCTTTTTCTCGATCGTCCAGACAACTCGTTTTATCTTTATCATTCGAATACCAAATTTGTTATGATATTGTTTTTATTAGTTTTATTACTTTTCACTTTTTCCTATGCTATATATTTCGCTATTTCATTTGAATATACGTGTTTTAGTTTTTATCTGGGATTATGAACTGTATATTGTTCGAATATACAAACAGTTCTTGCATTCCAATGTCATTCCAAATTTACTTATTGTTTACAAAACATGAAAATTATTTAGATACGATGCATTAACCACTCGTCTATTACATAACGGCTTAATACGATGTTTGCGTGGGATTGTTATTTCTCAATCTTTACTATTTGATTGTAATTTTTGTGGCCTGATTTTTAGTTACCGCTTTTATCTTTTAATCAGCAGAGTTGTCTGTCTTCGATTGATTGCGAAAGAGGAGGTTCATGAATGTTAATCACTGGCCTTACGTGAACTTTAACTGAACATAAAAGCTTGTGGACCAAATATCTAACAGAAACAACTTCAAAACGCACAGACTCATTAGAACTTTTGTGATGTCATTTTACTTTTAATTTGCACTATATGAAAAAATAATACTTTTGACTTATGTTTTAATAGTTTTGCATCAAACAAAAGTGGGTTCGTACAAGAACCGCCGTACCCTTTTGTTACATTGTGTGTGTATCTGATCGATGTACATCTGTGTATACCAATTATATTTTACGTCGAAAGATGTGGCAAATGTTCTTTTTCCTCGGAAATTTGAGGTTGTGAACATAGTATAGTCTACAGTGATTTTTAAGGTTGTTTTACTGTTTGATCTTACGTGATCATGCCTTATATTACAGTTATTTTCTTTTATTTTTATATATAAGTAATAGTTAGAATAATTAATCAGCTATTTCATTTATATGATTTTTAGCTTAAAGCAACTATGTGCACAGGATTTTTTGTTTATACACAGATTTTATTTAGAAGAAAATCTAACATGGATAGCAAATTCAAAAGATTACACTATTACAAACACAATTCCATTGTAATAGTCTTGTCATGGTTAGACAATACATTAAATAGCACCATTACAAACTCAATCCCAATTTTATATTCTTGTACGTGTCTACAATAAAACTAATCTATTCTATTTTTGAAATTTACCTGTGATAATATAAACTTCAAAAAAATACGTCACTTTTGTGGCGTTGATACATGTGTGACGAACAGTTTATAATTCGTTTGTGTTGTCCTGGTGTACTGTCGTAAATTCATGGGAGGTGTCAGTTGTTATTCTGTGGTTTACATGTTGTAATGCACTATAACATTATTTATTTATTTATTTCTCCGTCCTGTGTGTACTTGCGTATATTTGTACTGTATTCCTGTCACGTAATGTTGTCATTTTAGCTTGAAAACATTTTAAAACTATCCATCCTGAGGTACCAAAAGAATAACATTTATTGGGGTAGAGAATAATCTTGAAAATGGTAAATATTGGTACCATATATTGGTGAATACAACAAATATAGAAACATAAAACTTAAACTACTTTACTTTTATGTCTAACAATCAACATTGAGGTACAAAAAGTACTCTGAGGCCAGAACAAGAATATTAATAAAAGAAAAGAAATATTGTCACGTTGTATTGTTATCGACATAAATATTAGTAAACGTAGACTTATAGAGCTCTCAATTTGTGTAGAACTATTCATCATGAATTACCAACAAGAGAACAGAATTCTAATGCCGTTGTATAGTATTGAAGCAAATAGAAAATATTTGGAACCTTTTGTTGATGCCAACAACAAGTTTTGCTTTTTAAACCTGAATTCCTTTCCATTAATGTTAAACAATCAATCTCGAAGTATATGAAATACTCAATAAGCCGACCAGTACATGAATATCATAAAAAGACGAAATATAGGCACTATTTAACGTTGTTGATATACGTTTTAGTAACCGTAAACTTATAGAGCTTTCAATTTATGACAAGCTATCCATCTTGAGGTACCAAAAGAACAAAATTGTAATGCGGTTATATAGTTTTCTAATGAAATGAAAATATTGGCACCTTACTTGTATATATTGATGCCGACTACAAATTTTGCAATTTTAGAGGTGTAATAACACCATTGATTTTCCTCTATTAGTCTTTGTTAAATTTGCACTTTTAAAAATTTGTTCAGAATTTATCTTTGTTTCAAATAAAGAAATACTTGGCATGAGTAAAGTTTTATCCTGTCCAGTACTATAGACATATAAGAAAATAATCATCACCGGAAGTTAACCAATCAAATTTTAACTCCTTTTTCCTGTGTACAAGTTTTAGTAACCATGTAACCTCACGTGTCCAAAATATTCTATCGAATTATATAATTTCCTACAACTGTCAAATTCAAGGGAATATTTTTCGACCCTTTTCGTATGCAACCGGATGTGACGTACTATGATTTGGTGGCATTACACCTAATATGAAATTCTTTCCATTCCATGCAATTCCTAGGTATAAAATGTAATCAGTTATCATGCCAGTACAAGAATATTATAAAAAGTTTTATCTTCATTGGCATTTTATATGTTGCAAATAATAAATAAAACGACTTTTGATTCACAAAATTCACAAAAAAATTGCCAACATTTAATTCATGTAATGCAAAACGGTACATATATAAGATAGCATCAGGAGCAAGTTGTCAACTGTTGACAACATTCTTTACGGCAAAAGTATCTTGGTCAGGCTTCAAGAAATATCATATATCTGAAAATTTGGTTTTCGAATCATGTAATTGGAAGAAATAACTTTTGTAACTAATGTACAGTTTTGAATTTTCAATTAATTTAAATTAGTGTCATATCATGCATTTTAATCGTTAATCTATATGTTTGTCGAAAATGGGCAGTTGGGCATTTTGCGTAGCTAGTCATGTTATGTAAGTGTTTCCAGAGTACCATGACAAACTGCGTTAACGCGTGTTTAATACCAAAAGTAAACAACAAAGATAAAAAAAAAAAAAATCCAAATTCTACCAATGATTTATTCTACAAATTGGTTATCGAGAAAATATTTTCTAATTAGTCAGTTGTCTACCAAACTAATATTAAGGTAAAGAATTGGTTTAACGCTACACAGATGTAAAGATATAGTGAATTCATATTTTTTGTGTATATGTCGTTGATAGGAAAATACAATTACAAGTTTTTCACGTTAACGTTGAGGTAAACCAAAAGTAAACGCCCGTTTACTTTTTATGTCTACTAAAATTTTGGCAGTTAAGTAAATTTGGCGTTTACATGAAGTGCACGTGAGTGAACGCCGCGTTAACTTTTTCCGCCTGTTTACATGTAATGATTGGTCTGCACCTAACTGTAAAACAGATATTTTACCCATATATTATATTTTAGCCTTTCTGTCATGTTGGTTGGCATATTTAACTAAACAAAATTATTCTGATTGGACGAATAATGTCTATTTGTTCTAAACAATTATTATCCATGCACATTGTACGCGTACATGTTATCATAAGAACATGGTGAAAACATATCCGCCTAGTATATACTACTATATATAAATATATGACCAAGACCAATACCAATAAAGGCAACAGTAGTATACCGCTGTTCGAAAGTCATAAATCGATTGAGAGAAACAAATCCGGTTACAAACTAAAACCGAGGAAAACACATCAACTATAAGAGGAAAACAACGAAACAACAGAAAAACTATAAGATAACAACTGCCATTTTCCTGATTTGGTACAGGACATTTTAGAAAAAATGGTGGGTTGAACCTGGTTTTGTGGCTAGCCAAACCTCGCGCTTTTACGGCAATGTTAAATATAACACTAAAATGACAACATTACATGACAGGAATACAGTAGAAATAAATGCAAGAACATTCAGGACAGAGAAATACACAAATAAACAATCCAATAGTACATTTCGACATGCTAACCACAGAATAAAAACGAACACTTAAAACAACAGAAGACAGCACACAAAATATTACAACAGAACCACGAACTGTCTTTCACACGACTGGATCTACGCCACAAAAGTGACGTCACAGGTAAATTTGATACAGTTCAAGATCAGGTTTGTAACTATGTCATTTGGTGTATTTTATAACAATTACAAGAATATTAATATAAAATTGTGTAAGTAATTAGATAATTAATTGTATTATCTAGCTATGTCGGTATTTCTTCTAAATCAAACTGTAAAACAAATAAATCGTGTACATATAGTTGCTTTAAACTAAAATCTTATAAATGAACTGGGTGATTAATTATCTTTACTTTTACATACGAATAGAAAATAAAAAAATTAGAATTACAACTACAAACGATAAGACATTAAACAATATCCGATCAGAATTACAAATACAACATCATAACTAAATACATGAATGTTGGATAAACAAATACCGTGACACGTCTTATAGCAATGCGAATTCACACTCAGCAAAACAGTCATATTCGGGAATAGGTCATGTTCGGTACTTAAAAGACCAGACGACGTAAATGGTAAACCACAATCTAAGACGTGGTAAAAATGTCCTTAGTTAGTTTAGACACAGACACATCGTATGGATCAACCAATTCGTGATGGTGTCCATAAAATTTACGGAGTGTCATTTTAATATTTCCTCCTCACAACATTGTTGAAGCAGTTTCTGCGTAAGGAGTAGACTCCTGTATATGAAGTCCATATAGTGTGAACATGCACGAGCATAACGTATCAACTGAGATATGTAAACACCATACAATGAGGCATAGGGTATGTTACTGCTAAGAAATGGGAAATTGATAATTGGGAAGTTGAAATCGTCCCGTTTGTCATAGATTTTAGTGTGAAGTCGTCCATCTGTGTCAATATTGAGGAAAAGATCAAGGTATGAAGCAGTCCTTCTAGTATCAGAAGTATCCTTAATTTCAAGTTCACTGGGATATATGACATGTAAGTTTTGGCTGAAATATGGGTTATTCAGTGATAGGACATCATCAATATATCTAAAAGTAAAATTAAAGAATTTCGCAAGGTGCTTTTTCTCTAATATTTTCTATCTATATATATAAGATTCAATTCAAAATGCAAATTGACCACTTGAATACCTACATGATTCAAAATACTCAGAATGTGTGTATCAACATTATTTAATGTGTGTTCCTATAAACCTAATAAACTAAAACTCAATGGTGTAAACCAACACCGTTATGTTCACTTTGGCAGAGACTCCTGTAGATGAAATCTTATTATGCAGGTTTTCAATAAATATTATCAAATAAAGTACCAGGCAGAAAACATCGGGACAATTTTGATGTAGAAATAAGGTACTTAAGTACGAAGCTGTGTACATTAAATTATGACGTCGCAATGTGTGCAATATATTTCCAATCACATGAAGGGTTGTTGTCATAATGTTAGTTTAAATCTGATAAATGTTTACAAAAATTAGTTGCAAACCTACTAAGCCAAACTAAGAAAATTGTGTTCCCTACATACCCTGGATTTTATATAATCAAATTTCCTACATTATATACATGTCACCTTAAGTATTTACTGCTACGTTTGGTAGTGAATCGTGACAACATTTTATTGAAATAAAGAAACAATTTTGCTTATCTATTTTATGATTTCTTGTTGAATGTTTCAATATACAACGGTATCTAATTGATCATTTCCTTCAATATTTTGTGAAATATTTTCATATTGAATAAAAAATGTTTAAATATTTTGAAGGCATTACTGCTTAAATTTTAATGAACATGGTCATAATAAAATCCAGATTGTAACAGCTAAATTATTCTATTTGGTTATATTTACCTTTGTTGTGCAGTGTTTTACAATTATATATACACAAGCAAAAGAATTATTCTTGGTCCTGAAATTTCACTGTCGTAGGATCAACTCATTGGCATATAATTTATTGAAAATATAAAATGTAAAACACATAGAAAAGTCCCGTCCTCCACTTTTAATTCTACTCCTACATTAGTTATTATGTGTCTTTCAGCGCATGGTTTGGTGAAATTGGGACAGAATGTTAACATTCAAATGTGTTATTTTATAAAATTTATGGAAATAAAATATAAGTAAGGAATACATATTGCATAACACTGTACACATTTTAGCATATTGTTATAAGGCATTTTGGTAGTTTAAGGTACTAAATCATTAATGAGTAACGCTATGGAAAGGGGACGCAACCAGTGTAAACATGTGAACGTAGATTACTTTCAAATTCTTACCAAATGCAGCGTTTGCATTTATTATGAATGCTCCGCTTTCATTTATCTTTCCTGTTTTAACATTGTTGCAGTCATGGCAATTACTGCACGTTATCGGATAAACAAAATGCTCCCGAGACCATGTATATTTCCACTGACCAACAGTATTTATCACTTGAACGGGAGGTTTGTCTTTCGTCGAGATTCGGATCACTTGGTATACTGATGCACCAACGACAAATTCACAAGAACTTATGTTGTCTTAAGAATCTGTGAGTTTATACAACGTTTGGTCGTCTCGATTGACTATGTTTATTTTTTCGTCCTTGAAGAACGTTTACTTTTTGTAATCTTTTCTATCTTTCCATAATGTTTACCAACACAGTTATGTTAATGAAATCGTAAATTAATATGAAACGCCACAGCTGTCTTATGTGGTGCTCTGACATTACGTGATGTGGTTTTATCATTACTTGATAATATTTTGTTATTACGTAATATGGAAAAGCCGATAAATGGCTATGGCCATGTATGCCTAGGGTAGATCAATTTGTAGTGTTTGAAGATACAACAATTATTAACAATTACTCGTCTTGAATCATGAATATCAATGCCAATTTAAGTTTCATTATATAATTCTGCATAATTCCAACATGAAAACAAAACGCCGTGATCGGTTGTCTAAGGATAGAAAACCAAAGACTCTCCGTTATTTAAGATTTGTTGAACAAACAATAAAATGAATCAAAATAAGATACGACGAAACAGCAAAATGCATTTTATTTTCAATGTTAATAAACTCCTGTCTTAATATAGATTTAAACAAGGTAAAGAATATGTTTGACAATCACCTAAGCTTGCTGAAACGAAAAAGCGGCTTTTCGTGTAAGACAGTATGTTGTGTAATTTATCTACTTAACCTGATGTATCTAGCGACTATTCTAATTATGATGATTCGATTTGCGTGTAAAATGTAGGACTTGGTTTGAATTAAAACCATTTAAATTTATATTACATAATCTTCATTGAAAATGGAGATTCATACAGTAAAGGTGAAGGAGAGGTGGAATATGAAGTTCACATTTAGTAAGTAAAGAAATATTCTAACGAAGCGTTGATAATTTGTTTTAAGTTATTAAGTGTATATCAATTCAGATGGTTATATAATTATACAAAGCAGTTAAAGGGTATCTATTGCAACCATAACGAATACAGACTGCGTGTTAAATCTAAATTGATCAATAAAACATCTATTATTAGTCGAAAGTTCTATCATGATTTCCCTGATAGAGGATTGCTGCTCACAAGGAATTTATTAAACCAAAGTTCCAAATGGTGAAGTTGCAATCATCCTTCGTAAATTTTACGGACACCATCACGAGTTGGTTGACCGTTATGGATTACCGTTTCACAAATGATATCGGATATGTTCCTTATGTCGTAACTACAATACCCTCTCCTTTTCACGAATGTGACCTACCGAATTAGACTAATTACCGGATTTGTAATAACATAAGCAACACGACGGGTGCCACATGTGGAGCAGGATCTGCTTATCCTTCCGGAGCACCTGAGATCACCCCAGTTTTGGTGGGGTTCGTGTTGTAGTCTTTAGTTTTCTATGTTATGTCTTCTGTACTATTATTTGTCTGTTTGTCTTTTATTTTAGCCATGGCGTTGTCAGTTTGTTTTCAATCTATGAGTTTGACTGTCCTCTGGTGTATCTTTTGTCCCCTTTTAAAATTCATATGCAACGAACCTTATATATATGACCCTACATCCTATTGATACTTCTATTTTTGTTCCACTTCAAACGTTGCCTATTCCCTTCCCTTTCAAAATCCTGGATCAGCATCTGACAACGATATCTTATTATATTGTGTTGTTCAATGTTACTTACCTTACATATTTTCGTTAATGATTTATTCAGTACAATGAATTCGGTGACCCCCTTTTTTAATTGTTTATCCATCAAATGAATAAAATTCTATAAGTTAATTTACTTCAAGGGATACATAAATAATTGCCTGGAAATGTCTTTTGTATTTAGACTTCGATAGCATTCCCGTTAAACAAAGTCGTACAGAACAATCCCTAATCGAACACACCTTAATTCTAAAAAAAACAGCATATACAGGGATTTTTTTATCAATACATTTTATAATAAATGAAAATTTTTTGTTTAGAAATGAAACGGAAGCAACTGTTTTATAGAGACAGATTCGGACAGACTTTTGTTTCGGTATTTCTGAAATTGTCAGAAAAATATACTTCTAAATATTTCATATAATAAAAGAAGATGAACTATAAGAAAGATAGAAAAAGTATAATTGGGTGTTCACCTGCAAAGTATATTGAAAAATAATTGTCATATTGAAAACCATGAAAGATAACTCAAATCGTACGTATGATAGGTATGGGATACGTGTGTTTATACGTGATCTTATGTTATTGGAAATAAAAGCGGGAATCTAGAAAACCACGTGATGAATAAAATGCTAGATTTCTATCATTTTTGTCAGAATGAAATTATTTTATATGGACGAAAATTCCAGTGTGTGATTTTGAAAGTCTTGGAGTACTTTGTTTGAACTTGAGAAACGTATTTAATCAAATTCAAAGGTTGGCAATAACCAGTCCCATTAGGTCCGTACGTCGAGTTACGTACGTATGTCATTTTATTGAAATCTCTATTAAATACACATTGACATATAATTCCAAAAATGTTCTCATGTCTGTGTACATATGCTGTTTTTCTTTATACTTAAGTATATTGATCATACATTAACAGTATGATTGACAATTGTCATGATCAAGGTTCAATTAAACACAAAGGGTGGGACACTGATTGGAATTTTATATAGTCCTTCAGGTCCCCTCCTAAATGACAATTATAATTGACAAAATGACATAACTTGAGTTTTTACATAACATGGCAGACCACTCAATGCACAAACTTTGACCTCATTAGTATCTGACATAATTTGATCTATATATAGGTCAGTGTCTGTTTTCATGTTTAATTGAAACTAACAAATACTTATTTGAAATCTAGATTTCGTTAATAAAATTCAGTGTCAGATCTACTGACTGACATAAAAGGGAGGGGCTCAGTCATGCTTCATGGATTCCTATATAATAATAAGCAACCAATTTTTCCCACAATAGGGAGGGCTGCCCCTGGATCCACCTATGAAATTATATACATATTATGATATATTTGTTTTACCTATATATATCTTTTCATTTACCCTAAGGGTTAAACAATTTTGTTACAGGTAACTAGCCCAGGACTTATTAGCAGTATTTTACTAGCCCTGCTGGAAGAACTGCTAGCCCATCAAAACTGACCTGCAAGCCTGAGTATGCCTCACAAATCAGAGTTTGCTGCATAATTACAAAGTGGGTGTCGCTTGTTTTGAAGGCGGCATTATACACTGTATCTATTAATTTTGGTGACCTGTTTTTTATTCTATTGGTAAACAAACAGTGGTGCTTATCCTAACTTAGTTGTTCCCACATACAAAGCAGACTTTTTATTGACGTGCTTTGGAAAATAACGGCAATATTGTCTTTCTGGGACACTATAAATTTTCCTTTCTGCTTTTCCCGGTTGTATTTGGCATTTTTTTTTGGGGGGTGATGATTTGTCAGTCTATAGTTTTCGTTTTAAGGGTGCCCATACTACAGTAAAATATTTAGAAATATTTGGTTGCATGGATTAGATTCGTGCTCAACAGCTGTCCGACAAAACAGGTCAAGCGACTGGCAATACATCATACCCCAGTACCGTTAATCGAAAATCTGGGCATCAGAAATGTACAATACCACCCCCGTACTGAGAAATAAATATCTAAAGTACGAGAATTGCGATCAATACACGATACCGGGCCACCAGAGTTATTAGTTCTATTTTTGAATTATGTACAACAGGACCTGTACAAACCAGTTCAAATTCTTGGAATCTCGCATGACGTAATTGAATCTGATTGGCTAAGATAGAATAGTGATGAAGGATTGTCCGTTTTCTATTTTGGAAACGCCAAGAATTTATTGTTACTAGTCCATCGGGCATATTGGGTTCAAAATTTTGATTGCCCGAGGCGTAAATGCTTTTGTCCCGGGCGTCGGGCTAGTGGATTTTTAACCCATGGACCCTGAATTAAACAAATGATCTGTAATTAATCTTGTTTGAATGATGATTTAAAGTAAGGATTAACTCATAATGTACGTTTTGAAGAAAGATCAAAATGAAAATCTGTATGAGTAAATTATCCAAGTGGTGTCTGTTTTCTTGTAAAATCAATTATCTGTAAATAATTCATAATTTTAATAAGTTGCATTGATCAGACAGATAATTGAATACTGTGAGGTAATGTTTAATGAAATATTATATTATATACCGGAATCCAATTTGTTGAACACATGAATTTTTCCGGATTTTGACATTCCAAAATAAAAATTAGAAAAAAAATAAATAAAATTACTGACCTACCGACCCTATTTTTAAAGGATGTAACTGGAACCACACATATATTTCTAAGCAATGTTTCGGACAAGTTCGAAAATCAGTGCCGATTAATACTTTTAAAAGAGTTATGCCCTTTGAAATATTAATTATATGTAAAATTGCATTGTAAGTACTCTCATGTGTACAGTTTTGCCAGATTTTATCAAATACATATCAAAGGTTTATATCAGCAACGTCACAGACAAGTTCGAAAATCAGTGCTGATCAAACGTTTTAAAATAGTATACGTAATGCCCTAAAAATATTGATTATTTTTGAAATTGCATTGTATTTGCTCTTAAGCCTTCATTTCTCTTTAGATATTTAAAAAGTTTTAAAGACCAAAATTGTTTTTTTTTTTTTATTTAGTTAATGCTTAGACAGATAAAATACGTGCAACATGGAGAACATTTGAACTGCGTTCTTTATTACCCTACATGAACATTCACTGCAACACTGAAATGTTGTTTATACAAAATGCAATCATTTGGGTATAGGCATTTTATTCATCCTTGATATACACCATTTTGTTATTTTCAGAGTGCTGTAGACCTAGGTGGGCCGAGAAAAGAATTCTTTCGTAAAATCTTGAGAACAATAGCAGATAACTACTTTGAGCCAGTACGACCTTGGTAAGACGATTATGAAACCATTGGTCAAATTATAGGTACATTTTTGTGGATCGAAACAGTCAACGAAGATCTTCACCTTTGTTTCACTTTCTATGTTGACATTCTTTTCCTTTTAATGGCTGAACACGATTCATGCATGCGTAACCAATCTCTAGTTAATTGGTTAAATTGAAGGTCACACGAATATGGATTTAATGATGTCTAATTATTCACTTGCAAGTGAATAATTCATCAACGACATTTCTTTGCTTTTTTGACAAAATTGTAACAAATTGGCTGCTAATAGGAATTATTATTTCATTATTTCACTATTATTAATGACTGAACCAAACGAAATCATATTCTATTTTTCATATCTCGTAGCTAGTGCCCTTTTACTATTTCAACAGTTTTATTTAAAATTTAGAGCGCCAGAATCCGCCATTTTTATGTTTCTGCTCGCACAAACGATAACTTATTGAAAACACTAAAACAATTTGCCCCATTCCCGCCCATGTGCTATGTTCTAATCAGATTTTTTCTGAACCTGGTTTAAAGGTCATTTCTCTTGAGCGGTCAATTTTGCTACTTCCCAGGAGTGACTGCTTAATACAGGTTTGTTTGTACAGGACACATGTGTGTAACTGTGAAAGCTGCATCAAATAATTCTTGTCTGCAGTACACAAACATTTTTATGTATCAAACAAAATATACATTGTTTATATGGTAACATAAAATAAATTTCAAACAGGCATTTATATATATATATGATGAATAATACACATCAGACATCTACTTTTTGTTTGATGTTGCCTACTCATGCCTTGGGTTAGGTAGGTAGGCAGGGTTGTTCTTTTTTTTTTGCCAACAACATTAGTTACATGTTTTAGACAAGAAAACGATGTTAGAGCAGGAAACAAATCTTTATAAAAAAAATTGGAAAATGATTTGTTTCATAAAATTTTCAGGTAGGCTGCTTTTTAGGTGGGTAGGTAGGCAACTTCGAACAATTTAGTTTTATTTTTGCCGTATGTTTAGTTGACAATGATTTCATTGTTATATTGTTTTAAAATAATTACTTTTTTCAGCTCTCAGTATTTTGCAGAATGGTCTATTGTCTTCATTTCTGACACCTGAGATATATGATGAGCTCCTGTATGGTGCTTCTCCGCGTTCATTTGTTAAGGACCTTAGAAAGGGATAAATGCACTTGGACTTCAAGAGGCGGGCAAATCCTATTCTAAATACATTTTGTTGATCCTGCTATATAAGTCCTGGATGTGAGACATAGCAATCCTACATTCCTTCAGCAGTGCTGACATTTTGGTTCAGTCTGTTTTGTTAAATATCAATAACATTGTCAAATATAAACTTCATGAATATTTATGAAAATTGGACAAATACTTCAGGATCATAAAAGACATTATCCAGACTGCAATTGAATATTAGCAGTCATCATTTTAGACATCATTTACTTTGTCAAACCTTCATGATTTAAGAAACCTAGACAACAGCTGCTTTATTAGAGCTATTCAAGTTTTAAACACTTGAAAATTCGACAGCCCGTTTTAGAGTTATTGTTCCTGGAATGTAGATTAGGTAAGATATGTAAAATCAGCACCTTAAAGAGTACTATATAGTGTAGTTAGCAAACTGGTAATATTTCACCAGGTGAGCGCTACAGGCATATGTGTTTATTTTACTTAGGGCTGTTCCAGAATTAAATGCATGGGGATGGGGCATGGCAGGCTCTTTTAGACCCCCGTGAACCACCTATATTATAAAAACTTTTGTTTAACATAATTCTTTCAAAATTCTAAGGCAAAAGCAATCATTCATAATTAATTTGAGTGCCTCCCATCCCTTCCTATATACACACCCAACCTCAATCAATTTTAGAACAGCCCTTCCACTTTTATACTGACTGCAACAATACTTTATTGGCACTGGCTACAGTTACATGGATCCATTTGTCTATACAAAACAAATGCCAACAATAGCAACTTGTTAGCTCTAAATTTGTTTGATGAATCTATTTCAATCGCTCATTACATGTATCAATTTCTTCGTCTTTAAAACCTTTCAGAATTCTTTTGTTTTGTTTTGAGAGGAAGTAACTCCTTAATGCCAACAACAACAAATTGTTAGCTTTGAATGTGTTTTGTGAATTTATTTCCATCTTTCATCACCAATTGCTTCGTCTGTTGAAACCTTTTACATTTTCATCAACACCGTGTTGTTTTATAAAGGGACGTACCATCTTTTTGTTTTGAAAGGAAGTAACTCCTTACCAGCCCCATGTGCTTTTAGGACACCCTATATCAAATATATATATGCTTCTTTAAATTAATTTGAATACTTTTATGGTATCAGTTTATCAGAAATTTAATTCAACATGTTCAATAACAATATTTTCAGCTGGTAGTTGGTATTCCCTGTCTGAAGTTCTTATTTTACCCCGGAACACCCAAACCAGTTACACTGAAAGCAGTTACAAATCTGTTTACTCCTGAGTTCAGCCCAGAAGGTTCAAACAGTAGAAGTCAGAAACCAAAGTTTTATGAGATTTATCCAGTATCTTCGTGAAGTAGCAGGTATGTATCAATCATGTTGTTAGTACATGAGTAACGTAATGAAATAATTTTACAATTCAAACTTGTCCATGATCATTTCATCCAGGTTACGCTAGGAAAAATCGCTTTATAAAACAGTGTATGGTGTGGGCTGGCTGCCAACAGTTTCCATTCAATAACTTGACATTTTGTGGATAGATCCTTTTGAAATTCAATACGGTTTTCTTTACGACAAAATGTAGGTCAAGTTTGATTTTGACGACATTTGTCTTTTGTCATTAATGATTTATGTCCTTCGATTGACTGAAAAATTGCACTTCCTGCAATAATTTGAGCAATGATTAATGGATCCATTTCAAAACTTAATATGCTAACTTTTATCATATGTATGCCAAAATGGTAGTGAAGTTCAATTTGGACAAATTTATGGCTCTCGGCTCACTGAAAATTTGCATTGTGGAGCTTTCCACACTAAAACTTTAGTAATGACTTGTTCATCCATTTTAAAAGCTTCTGGAACAAACTACCTACAATGTTGCTTATATCAAATACTGCATAGATTAATATACTCCATTTTTCCTCCAATACTGGATCAAGCATTTATATATTTTTCTGTATGTATAACCAATGTTTTTCAACTGATCGGGAAGAGCTTATGTTTTAATTTGCATAAGGACTGTTTATTTGGAAATGTATGTGAAAAGATGATTGCCGTTATAATTATTATTACTGATCCCCCTTTCCCTCTTTGTACTAAGAAATAAATATTTAAAGTACGAGAATTGCGATCAATACACGATACCGGGCCACCCAGAGTTATTAGTTCTATTTTTAAAATATGTACAACAGGACCTGTACAAACCAGTTCAAATTCTTGGAATCCCGGATGACGTTATTGAATCTGATTGGCTAAGATAGAATAGTGGTGAATGGATTTTCCGTTTTCTATTTGGAAACGCCAAGTATTTTTGTTACTAGTCCGTCGGGCATATTGGGTTAAAATTTTAATTGCCCGAGGCGTAAATGCTCTAGTCCCGGGCGTCGGGCTAGTGGATTTTAACCCCTGTTAATAATGAGACACAACCGTGTATTTGGTCGGGTTGTTGTCTCTTTGACAAATTCCCATTTCCATTCTCAATTTTATACACAATATAAAGCTGAAACTTATTTTTGGGTCCCATACACTTCTTTTGTTTATCTGTTAGGTGATACTGATAGGTGATTAGAAATCAGTAATAATAATTATAACGGCAATCATCTTTATCACACACATTTCCAAATAAACAGTCCTTATGCAAATTAAAACATAAGCTCTTCCCGATCAGTTGAAAAACATTGGTTATACATACAGAAAAATATATAAATGCTTGATCCAGTATTGGAGGAAAAATGAAGTATATTAATCTATGCAGTATTTGATATAAGCAACATTGTAGGTAGTTTGTTCCAGAAGCTTTCAAAATGGATGAACAAGTCATTACTAAAGTTTTAGTGTGGAAAGCTCCCACAAGGCAAATTTTCAGTGAGCCGAGAGCCATAATTTTGTCCAAATTGAACTTCACTACCATTTTGACATACACATGATAAAAGTTAGTATATTAAGTTTTGAAATGGATCCATTAATCATTGCTCAAATTATTGCAGGGAAGTGCAATTTTCAGTCAATCGAAGGCATAAATCATTAATGACAAAAGATCTATCCACAAAATGTTAAGCTATTGAATGGAAACTGTTGGCAGCCAGCCCACACCATACGCTGTTTTATAAAGCGATTTTCCCTAGCATAACCTGGATGAAATGATCATGGACAAGTTTAAATTGTAAAATTATTTCATTACGTAACTCATGTACTAACAACATGATTGATACATACCTGCTACTTCACGAAGATACTGGATAAATCTCATAAAAACTTTGGTTTCCTGACTTCTACTGTTTGAACCTTCTGGGCTGAACTCAGGAGTAAACAGATTTGTAACTGCTTTCAGTATAACTGTTTGGGTGTTCCAGGGTAAAATAAGAACTTCAGACAGGAATACCAACTACAAGCTGAAAATATTGTTATTGAACATGTTGAATTAAATTTCTGATAAACTGATACCATAAAAGTATTCAAATTAATTTAAAGAAGCATATATATATTTGATATAGGGTGTCCTAAAAGCACAGGGGCTGGTAAGGAGTTACTTCCTTTCAAAACAAAAAGATAGTACGTCCTTTATAAAAACAACACGGTGTTGATGAAAATGTAAAAGATTTCAACAGACGGAGCAATTGGTGATGAAAGATAGAAATAAATTCACAAAACACATTCAAAGCTAACAATTTGTTGTTGTTGGCATTAAGGAGTTACTTCCTCTCAAAACAAAACAAAAGAATTCTGAAAGGTTTTAAAGACGAAGAAATTGATACATGTAATGAGCGATTGAAATAGATTCATAAAACAAATTTAGAGCTAACAAGTTGCTATTGTTGGCATTTGTTTTGTATAGACAAATGGATCCATGTAACTGTAGCCAGTGCCAATAAAGTATTGTTGCAGTCAGTATAAAAGTGGAAGGGCTGTTCTAAAATTGATTGAGGTGGGGTGTGTATATAGGAAGGATGGGAGGCACTAATTAACAAATTAATTATGAATGATTGCTTTTGCCTTAGAATTTTGAAAGAATTATGTTAAACAAAAGTTTTTAATATAGGTGGTTCACGGGGGGTCTAAAAAGAGCCTGCCATGCCCCATCCCCATGCATTTAATTCTGGAACAGCCCTAAGTAAAATAAACACATATGCCTGTAGCGCTCACCTGGTGAAATATTACCAGTTTGCTAACTATACTATATAGTACTCTTTAATGTGCTGATTTTTACATATCTTACCTAATCTACATTCCAGGAACAATAACTCTAAAACGGGCTGTCGAATTTTCAAGTGTTTAAAACTTGAATAGCTCTAATAAAGCAGCTACTGTCTAGGTTCCTTAAATTATGAAGGTTTGACAAAGTAAATGATGTCTATAATGATGACTGCTAATATTCAATTGCAATCTGGATAATGTCTTTTATGATCCTGAAGTATTTGTCCAATTTTCATAAATATTCATGAAGTTTATATTTGACAATGTTATTGATATTTAACAAAACAGACTGAACCAAAATGTCAGCACTGCTGAAGGAATGTAGAATTGCTATGTCTCACATCCAGGACTTACATAGCAGGATCAACAAAATGTATTCAGAATAGGATTTGCCCGCCTCTTGAAGTCCAAGTGCATTTATCCCTTTTCTAAGGTCCTTAACAAATGAAGGCGGGGTCACCATACAGGAGCTCATCATATATCTCAGGTGTCAGAAATGAAGGCAATGGACCATTCTGCAAAATACTGAGAGCTGTAAAAAGTAATTATTTTAAAAACAATATAACAATGAAATCTTTGTCAACTAAACATAAGGCAAAAATAAAATTAAATTGTTCGAAGTTGCCTACCTACCCACCTAAAAAGCAGCCTACCCGAAAATTTTATGAAACAAATCATTTTCCAATTTTTTATAAAGATTTGTTTCCTGCTCTAACATCGTTTTCTTGTCTAAAACATGTAACTAATGTTGTTGGCAAAACAAAAACAAAACAACCATGCCTACCTACCTAACCCAAGGCATGAGTAGGTAACATCAAACAAAAAGTAGATGTCTGATGTGTATTATTCATCATATATATATATATAAATGCCTGTTTGAAATTTATTTTATGTTACCATATAAACTATGTATATATTTGTTTGATACATAAAAAAGTTTGTGTACTGCAGACATATGTGATGCAGCTTTCACAGTTACACATATGTGTACTGTACAAACAAACCTGTATTAAGCAGTCACTCCTGGAAGTAGCAAAATTGACCGCTCAAGAGAGATGACCTTTAAACCAGGTTCAGAATAAAAATCTGATTAGGACATAGCACATGGGCGGAATGGGGCAAATTGTTTTAGTGTTTTCAATAAGTTATCGTTTGTGCGAGCAGAAAAATAAAAATGGCGGATTCTGGCGCTCTAAATTTTAAATAAAACTGTTGAAATAGTAAAGGGGCACTAGCTACGAGATATGAAAAAATAGAATATAATTTCGTTTGGTTCAGTCATTAATAATAGTGAAATAATGAAATAATAATTCCTATTAGCAGCCAATTTGTTACAATTTTGTCAAAAAGCAAAGAAATGTCGTTGATGAATTATTCACTTGCAAGTGAATAATTCGACCTCATTAAATCCAAATTGTGTGACCTTCAATTTAACCAATTAACTAGAGATTGGTTACGCATGCATGAATCGTGTTCAGCCATTAAAGGAAAAGAATGTCAACATAGAAAGTGAAACAAAGGTGAACATCTTCGTTGACTGTCTCGATCCACAAAAAGTACCTATAATTTGACCAATGGTTTCATAATCGTCTCACCAAGGTCGTACTGGCTCAAAGTAGTTATCTGCTATTGTTCTCAGGATTTTACGAAAGAATTCTTTTCTCGGCCCACCTAGGTCTACAGCACTCTGAAAATAACAAAATGGTGTATATCAAGGATGAATAAAATGCCTATACCCAAATGATTGCATTTTGTATAAACAAAATTTCAGTGTTGCAGTGAATTTTCATGTAGGGTAATAAAAGAACGCAGTTCAAATGTTCTCCACGTTGCACGTATTTTATCTATCTAAGCATTAACTAATTAAAAAAAAAAATTTTGTCTTTAAAACTTTTATAAAAATCTAAAGAGAAATGAAGGCTTGAGAGCAAATACAATGCAATTTCAAAAAAATAATATTTTTAGGGCATTTTGTATACTTTTTAAAAACGTTTGATCAGCACTGATTTTCGAACTTGTCTGTGACGTTGCTGATATAAACCTTTGATATGTATTTGATAAAAATCTTGCAAAACTGTACACATGAGAGTACTTACAATGCAATTTACATATAATCAATATTTCAAAGGACATAACTCTTTTAAAAGTATTAATCGGCACTGATTTTCGAACTTGTCCGAGACATTGCTTAGAAATATATGTGTGGTTCCAGTTACATCCTTTAAAAAATAGGGTCGGTAGGTCAGTAATTTTATTTATTTTTTTTTCTAATTTTTATTTTGGAATGTCAAAATCCGGAAAAATCATGTGTTCAACAAATTGGATTCCGGTATATAATATAATATTTCATTAAACAATTTTTATTACCTCACAGTATTCAACTATCTGTCTGATTAATGCAACTTATTAAAATTATGGATTATTTACAGATAATTGATTTTACAAGAAAACAGACACCACTTGGATAATTTACTCATACAGATTTTCATTTTGATCTTTCTTCAAAACGTACATTATGAGTTAATCCTTACTTTAAATCATCATTCAAACAAGATTAATTACAGATCATTTGTTTAATTCAGGGTCCATGGGTTAAAAATCCACTAGCCCGACGCCCGGGACAAAAGCATTTACGCCTCGGGCAATCAAAATTTTAAACCCAATATGCCCGATGGACTAGTAACAATAAATTCTTGGCGTTTCCAAAATAGAAAACGGACAATCCTTCATCACTATTCTATCTTAGCCAATCAGATTCAATTACGTCATCCGGGATTCCAATAATTTGAACTGGTTTGTACAGGTCCTGTTGTACATATTTCAAAAATAGAACTTATAACTCTGGGTGGCCCGGTATCGTGTATTGATCGCAATTTTCGTACTTTAGATATTTATTTCTCAGGACGGGGGTATTGTACATTTCTGATGCCCAGATTTTCGATTAACGGTACTGGGGTATGATGCATTGCCAGTCGCTTGACCTGTTTTGTCGGACAGCTGTTGAACATGAAACTAATCCATGCAACCAAATATTACTAAATATTTTACTGTAGTACGGGCACCCTTAAAACGAAAACTGTAGATGAAGGGGTAATGAGACTGATAAATCATCATCCCCTCCAAATAAAATGCCAAATACAACCGGGAAAAGCAGAAAGGAAAATTTATAGTGTCCCAGAAAGACAATATTGCCGTTATTTTCCAGAGCACGTCAATAAAAAGTCTGCTTTGTATGTGGGAACAACTAAGTTAGGATAAGCACCACTGTTTGTTTACCAATAGAATAAAAACAGGTCACCAAAATCAATAAATACGGTGTATAATGCCGCCTTCAAAACAAGCGACACCCACTTTGTAATTATGCAGCAAACTCTGATTTGTGAGGCATACTCCGGTTTGCAGGTTAATTTTGATGGGCTAGCAGTTCTTCCAGCAGGGCTAGTAAAATACTGCTAATAAGTCCTGGGCTAGTTACCTGTAACAAAATTGTTTAACCCCTTAGGGTAAATGAAAAGATATATATAGGTAAAACAAATATATCATAATATGTATATAATTTCATAGATGGATCCAGAGGGCAGCCCCCCCGTATTGTTGGAAAAATTGGTTGCTTATTATTATATAGGGAATCCATGAAGCATGACTGAGCCCCTCCCTTTTATGTCAGTCAGTAGATCTGACACTGAATATTATTAACGAAATCTAGATTTAAAATTAGTATTAGTTAGTTTCAATTAAACATGAAGACAGACACTGACCTATATATAGATCAAATTATGTCAGATACTAATGAGGTCACAGTTTGTGCATTGAGTGGTCTGCCATGTTATGTAAAAACTCAAGTTATGTCATTTTGTCAGTTATAATTGGCATTTAGGAGGGGACCTGAAGGACTATATAAAATTCCAATTAGTGTCCCACCCTTTGTGTTTAATTGAACCTTGATCATGACAATTGTCAATCATACTGTTAATGTATGATCAATACACTAAAGTGTTAATGTATGATCAATACACTAAAGTATAAAGAAAAACTTAGCCAGTAATTGAACAAAGTAATGACTATTATTTTGAAAAATACGCTAAATAAACATTGCTAAAGATGTAACCAAATTTCTTTCCGGTTCATTTGTGCATATGTACACAGACATGAGAACATTTTTGGAAATATATGTCAGTGTGTATTTAATAGAGATTTCAATAAAATGACATACGTACGTAACTCTACGTACGGACCTAATTGGACTGGTTAGTGCCAACCTTTGAATTTGATTAAATGCGTTGCTCAAGTTCAAACAAAGTATTCCAAGACTTTCAAAATCACACACTGGAATTTTCGTCCATATAAAATAATTTTATCATGACAAAAATGATAGAAATCTAGCATTTTATTCATCACGTAGTTTTCTAGATTTCCGCTTTTATTTCCAATAACATAAGATCACGTATTAACACACGTATCCCATACCTATCATACGTACGATTTGAGTTATCTTTCATGGTTTTCAATATGACAATTATTTTTCAATATACTTTGCAGGTGAACACTCAATTATACTTTTTTCTGTCTTTCTTTTAGTTTATCTTCTTTTATTTTATGAAGTATTTAGAAGGATATTTTTCTGACAATTTCAGAAATACCGAAACAAAAGTCTGTCCGAATCTGTCTCTATAAAACAGTTGATTCCGTTTCATTTCTAAACAAAATATTTTTCATTTATTATAAAATGTATTGATAAAAAAATCCCTGTATATGCTGTTTCTTTTTTTTTTTTTAGAATTAAGGTGTGTTCGATTAGGGATTGTTCTGTACTACTTTGTTTAACGGGAATGCTATCGGAGTCCAAATACAAAAGACATTTCCAGGCAATTTTTTATGTATCCCTTGAAGTAAATTAACTTATAGTATTTTATTCATTTTATTGATAAACAATTAAAAGGGGGGGGGTTCACCGAATTCATTGTACTGAATAAATCATTAACGGAAATATGTAAGGTAAGTAACATTGAACAACATAATATAATAAGATATCGTTGCCAGATGCTGATCCAGGATTTTGAAAGGGGAGGGGTATAGACAACGTTAGAAGTGGAACAAAAATATAAGTATTAATAGGATGTAGGGCCATATATATAAGGTTCGTTGCATATGAATTTAAAAAGGGGACGAAAGATACCAGAGGGACAGTCAAACTCATAGATTGAAAATAAACTGACAACGCCATGGCTAAAAATAAAAAGACAAACAGACAAATAATAGTACAGAAGACACAACATAGAAAACTAAAGACTAAGCAATACGAACCCCACCAAAAACTGGGGGTGATCTCAGGTGCTCTGGAAGGGTAAGCAGATCCTGCTCCACATGTGGCACCCGTCGTGTTGCTTATGTTATTACAAATCCGGTAAATAGTCTAAGTCGGTATGTCACATTCGTGAAAAGGAAGGGTATAGTAGTTACGACATCAGGAACATATCCGATATCATTTGTGAAACGGTAATCAATAACGGTCAACCAACTCGTGATGGCGTCCGTAAAATTTTCAAAGGATGATTTCAACTTCACCATTTGGAACTTTGGTTTAATAGCTTCCTTGTGAGCAGCAATCCTCTATCAAGGAAATCATGATAGGAAATACAAGCCCTGGAATATCGTATCAATTGGGAGATATATACTCCGTATGCAGGCGCTGCTGGAATGTTGCTACATAGAAATGGAAAGTTCACAATTGGGAAGCTGAAATCATCTCTTTGTCGTAAAGTTTTGTTTTCAACCGACCCTCATTGTCATTTTCTAGATGTAAGTCAAGATATGAGGCAGCCTTATCTGTATCTGTAGTATCCTTTATCTCTAGTTCCATGGGATAGATTCGTTCAACATAGTCACCAAATTTTGTATTATTTAGTGAGAGAACATCATCTATATAGCGGAACGTAAATTTAAAGGATATTGCTAACTTCTTATCTTTCTTCCTAAGAAGTTCCTGTATAAAGTCAGCCTCATAATAATAAAGAAACAAGTCGGCAAGAAGAGGGCACAATTGGTTCCCATTGGAATTCCGACAGTCTGTTGAAAACACGTCCTCCAAACGTAACAAATATGTTGTCAATCAAGAAATCAAGCATCTTGATAATGTCAGTTTTAGAGAATTTTTGTTTGAATCAGAGTGATTCTTTACAAAGTAGGATTTATCCCTCCCAAGACAAAATACTTGTATCTACGTTCGCCATTCTTTTAATGAAACACAGTAATACCAACTCTTTCAATTTGTCTTTTAGTTTGGAATGGGGAATATTTGTGTAAAATGTAGAAAAGTCAAATGTTTTAATACTTTTGCAAGACGAGAGAGTCTTAGATTGTGTGTACTCTAAAACATCTTTGGAATTTTTAGTATCCACATCTGATTCACGCCACCTCTAGAATAGGCAGTTTCACAATAACTTTAGAGCCTGGCTTTAATTGCTGATAAAATAGATGTTAATAATTTAGAAAGAGGTTTCGTGGAGCACTTGGAAGACCCAGCAATATACCGTTGTTTGTAAGGACACTTATGTAGTTTAGGTATCCAATACAGTGATGGAAGATCCAGTTCTTCATCTTTGGTTGAAATTCCAAAGGAACATGGAACAGACCTATGATTATCCAGGATTTCCTCTTTGGTAAGTGTCGTGAGGGTATATGTTGGGTTTTCAAGTGAATTGTCAATACCTAATTCATTTATCAAGCAGTTTATGTAATGATATTTACACACAAAACGATGTTGTGTGGGGCTTTATCTGCGGGGACAACAACATATCCATATTAAGGACGAGAAGATGAATATGAACAAGACTTTGTATTATACCGCAGGAAGACATGTCCTACCCGAACACATAATTTTGACTCCGGACCGACCAATCTTTGCTCTTACTCCTAAATATTGCGTGCTTGACAAATAGGCAACCAATCTTTGATTTGAAACGGCCGACGATCGAGCCCAAGACTTCCCATACTCGAGCAGTGTTGTGGCTTTGATTGACGCAATGAGGAAACCGCCTCACCAAGTTTTTGACCATTAAAAAGAGAAATAAAGAGAATTTTATACCATAGAGATCAAAGTATAAAGAATACTGAGTGACGACACTGACGACTGTGACGACTGTTCAAAATGTTGACTGCTTTACTCTTTACTCACTCCTTCCTCATTATTAACGTATTTAAAACTTTCTTTCATAAAATGAACAAGGTAGATGCCAATATCTTTTTCTTAAGTAAAAGACAAAGTTGTTGTCGCAAAAACTGATTCAAACAAGAGGTCATAACTGTGAAACTGATATGATGCTTGATTTTTTTTTTTTTAAACGAACTTGTTACTTTTGGTGGACAAAGTTTTCAACAGACACTTGGCATTCCTACATTTTTGTAGTACTCTTCTACCTTGGAATATATCAGCAAGACTTCATAGTTCACCCAGTTAGTATCATCCATACATTTTGACAAAATATAAACGTATAAAGTTTAAAGATATAGTGAATCTTAAACTTAATATCATTAAATCTGTACAAAAGCATTACAGAGGAGGCCATACATATAATTCTGTCAATTATTTTTGTTTTAATCAGGACCTGAATACTGAGAATTAAACCTTAAATCAGCAGTTGCATTGAAATATATTGATTTAATGCGCACTAGAAATGTTATTTCAGGATGAAATTGTACATATCTGGATTTTTCATTGACAGGATCATTTTGCCAGCGTGTGACCTATCAAGAGTATGATCACCTACAACTATTATCCGATTCGTATTTTTCAATTAACTGTCCACTCCTGTTGGCATTGACGTCTTTAACCAAGCGAGGCTTTGACTGCAAACGATTCAGATCATTTGCCTCGCCAGAATAAAATTCAAGTTACGCTACTGTCAATTGATTGATAATTGGTTGCTTAACGTCCAGTGGCAAATATCTCATGCATAATTAACGTGCAAAGAGCGTGGTATTCACTCTACAAGATGCATCTGAATAAACGTCCACCCTCTGACCGGACGGGACTGCGTTCTTGTACATCCCGCACATTCAAACGGACTATCCACTTTTCAATGGTTAAACTGCTGATCGGAACAAGACCAAAAGTGACCATATTTCTATTCCCCGATCACCTTTGAGGGTTTAATACTGTCGAGGTGAGCGCGCGACAAAAGAGACAAATATGAATATGGAAGATACATATACATGTACGTGTTTTAATTAAAACATTTGCAACAAGAATGTGTGGCCTTAAGACATTGTGCCCTTCACATGATCATATTTCCATGTTCAGTGCACCACTTAATCCGGGTCAATCTTTAATTTGGTATATAATTTTAAACGTTTTATATTTTGAACAGAACGGAAGAACGGACGGAGGCACAGACCAGTAAATATTATATCCCTTTGCTGTCATAAGTTGATCATAAAACTTAAAATTATCATCCTGCTTAACAAAACTTCGAGCAAATATTCCGTTAATGTCCGTTTTTCATACGTATTTGTATAAGTTAAACGCCAAACATCTTAGAAAAACAATTTAAGAGCAATGACGTTGAATTACGCATACTTTTACAAGTACGGGCTCTTCTTATAATCCATGCATCATTATAATTAAAGACAAGATGTAAAAAAACTGTTTCAGTAAAGTGTAATCATATTTTTCTCGAAGCTGCGTCCTCATAAATTCCATTTGATAAAATTCTACGGAAAGGTGACAAAATACTATCAGAAAGATGCATCAGTGATCTGAATTTTACCTTTGGCAAAATTATCTTGAAATAAAATATAGAAGTATGCAAAAAAAAAAAAAAAAAAAAGAAGAAAAAGCAAGTCGTGTACACCTTTTACTTTTCGGCGTGTTTGAAACTCTTGTTTAATCTTATAACTTTTAAATCAAAATGAGAATATGATCTCGCTTCAGATTACATTATTTTTTTTTCAAACTTAATTTTGTTTTAGTAGCTTTAAGAATTCATCGTTTGGGAGATAATATGGGTCAAGTGAAATGACGAAGTAATGATCGGTGCATTTGATTACCGGTATAAACTGAACTAAACATTCCTTTTAAAGGTTGTTGTCTAAGAAATCATCCCAAATTCAAAAACAAAATATGTTAAGAACTTAAATAGTAGTTTGTGCTAATTTTTAAATAGCAACTATTCCAACAAAGTACGTATATTCAACGAGCCAAAATTCATGCAGTCTATGCTCCCTCCGTCGTCCTTGACTGCAATAGGCCAAGATACGTTCAGATAGGTTGTTTATGTCGAGTAATGTCATTTTATTGGAAATCTCTATTTAGAAGCTAATATGTTCACTTTCTATTTTGACTTATAATTACTTTTAAAACTTAACTTGATGAACATTTCTCTTGATCTATAATAGATAATCTAAAATATATTTTGTTGTGTTAACAAAATGTTATATGTTTCATCATTTAACATATTTACTTACTTCTTCATAAAACTGAACCTCCAATGTAAGTCTCAGGTTTTCTAATGCCCTAATTTCTTCCAAACTACTTTCCAGTATGTTATGTCTATCAATCACCACATAGTTTGTTTTCCTCTCTATTGTCGAGTCTATTGCCTCAATATCCAATGGTCGGCCCTGTACAACAATGCATTGTATGTATCTTAATACATCAACTGGGTTTCCCATGTTGTTTTCATTACGATACCTTATGGCATACTTAAGGATTTCTTCTAATTGCATACTGCGTATCCCTGTCAATTGACATATTGCCATTATTGGCTGATACAACAGTCATCAGTTTCAGATGCATCTGTTTTTGTTCTTCTGAATCAATTACATCTTGAATAACTATTGTGCTTCCTGTTTCGGCCGAGAGCTGTGAGAGGAAACTGAAAACTGGTAAGCTACCATCACTTAGCACAACTACATTATTCTGTGTGTTTCTGGAAGTACTTATCTTCTGCTGTGTATTTGGTTGAGGACCATTATTGTTTTCAAGATTGTTGTCAACTGTTGGTCTGTTAAACTGCAAATCTACTGTATTGTGATCTGTTGATTCGGAATCATCTTCACATTCAACATCATTTATGATTTTGTTTTCTTCACATGTTTTAAATATTCTCGTAGGCTACACACAGCAATGAAATGTTCACATTGGTAACATTTTCATGAATACCTGTGTTATTCTCAGAAACTTCTTCCAATGGTTTTGTTTTTAATGGGTCTAATGAACACTTTAGCCTGACCAATAATGGTTTTAAGATTTCAACACTCCAACGGCCATTGATAGGCTGCAATTGCCTACAATTACTCTGACATCTTAGGAGCTCGAATCCAACAGCTTCACACATTTTGGGAAAAGCTGTAATTAACTTGTCTTTTCTTTCTCCTCCTCTTCTTGTACATCAAATTGTATACGTTTGGGTCCCAAACCGGCTTTAATGAGTTCATACTTTTCTACACTGGTTGGGACCCTTTCAGTGTCTTTATGTGATAGGCAAACAAAGGTTCCTGATCATGTCCTCTCATTGCATTGTTTCTTTTTCCATTCACTTTTCTTGACTGTGATGTGTTGGACCAAGCTGATGATCTTGTTGGTTGAAATAAAATATTTGTCCTGTATCACTAACTAATAGATGTTTTATTTTAATGAAAACAATTCAATACTGCATCTTCGATAGATCTAAACTAGAGGCTCTAAAGAGCAATTGTGTCGCTCACCTTGGTCTATGTGCATATTAAACAAAGGACACACATTATAGACAAGAATATAATTCATGACAAAATTGTGTTTTGGTGATGGTGATGTGTTTGTAGATCTTACTTTACTGAACATTCTTGCTGTTTATAATTATCTCTATCTATAGTGAACTTGGCCCAGTAGTTTCAGAGGAAAATATTTTGTAAAATTTACAAAATTTACAAAATTGTCAAAATTGTCAAAATTGACTATAAAGGGCAATAACTCCTTAAAGAGTCAATTGACCATTTGGTCATGTTGACCTATTTTAGATCTTACTTTGCTGTACATTATTGCTGTTTACAGTTTATCTCTATCTATAATGATATTGAAGATAATAACCAAAACTGCAAAATTTTCTTAAAATTACCAATTCAGGGCAGCCACCAAACAACAGGTTGCCTGATTTGTCTGAAAATTTTAGGGCAGATATATCTTGACGTAATGAACAATTTACTCAAAGTCAGATTTGCTCTACATGCTTTAAATCTGGTTTCAGAGATATAGGTCAAAACTGCAATTTACCCTAATGTACTATTTTAAGCCATGTCGGCCATGTTGGTTTGCAGGTGGGGTCATCGGACACATTTTTAAACTAGATACCCTAGCGATGAATGTGGCCAAGTTTGGTTAAATTTGTCCTAGTAGTTTCAGAGGGAAGATTTTGTAAAGTTAACGGCCGACAACGACGACAGACGATAAGAGTTGATAAAAGCTCACTTGGCTCTTTGGGCCAGGTGAGCTAAAAATGTGACAATTCTGACAAGAAATGTATGAACAATAGAATTGCCAAGCTTGATGGACAGACAAAGGGAGGCCCAATATTTTTATGGCAAATATATATCAAAATATACAAAGTACATAACGGGCAATCAATAACACAGTCATATTCACAGATGAACATTGGTCCTAGCAATATTGGTTTAGATATTTATGAAGGTGAGCTCTATCAATATGAATAAAAGAGTACATTAGATAGATAGAAATATAGACAGAGATAGAGTATGTTTATGCATATATTTAAACTAATATCTTTCTGTAAAACTTACCCTGAAATATTCCTTAAACGTGGTTTTCAAGAAAAATTATTACTGATTGGTTAATGTGAAACATTAAAATAATGTCCTTTATTATGAGAACAAACTCCAAGAAGAACTATTGATTTGAAGTTAATTGAGTTTTATTTAATTATAGATGTGAATAAGCAAGGCGCTGCTCCATTGGAACGTCCACCTATGCTACCTCCGCGGCCAAAAAGGAAAAAGGACGCCGAATAATTACTTAAGTAACTTAATATTGACATATATGTATGTTAAACATTTATTATACGGTGTACGCATACTTGTATGGAAATTATTTTATTTGATATTTGTTGCCTATGTTTAAACATTATTGCCTCTTTCAATGATATGAATATAAATTTTGTAAGTGTATCCTCTAAAACTTATAAAGCTCAACTGCACGTCATCATGACGATCTTAGAAGATGTTTTATTATTAATCTATAATAATATAATTCAAACTAAAATGGATCAAACAACATTTGACATTTCTTATCAGTATCAAAGTTAGAAATACATATTTATTTGGCAATATGGAATTGGATTTGTGTTTGCAGTTTTGAAAAGAATACAAATGTAATTTTCAAAATTTAAATCCTTAATGAAAAAAGGATTGTAACATGTGTGAAGACTTATTCTAAGACGTGCAGTACAATTATATATTTTAACCATCCACATCAAGGCTACAATAAAAAAAATTAGAACCATTTTGCATTTAAGATTACTTGACTTCAAATAAATGAGCCAAAATATTTTACGAAATCAATATGCAGAAAATCCGATTAATTATTCATTAATTATGGCAACATAATCTTAGAATAAAATCCATTTTGTAATCAAACATAAATAAGAGTTTAAGAGAAGTTGTTATACACTAAGATACAATAGTTGAAAAAATAACAAACACTGTATTGCATATTAATTACATTGGTTGTAAAAGACCTGTTGTTTCACTGTTATTATAAGAACATTTAACAACCGTTTAAGAAAAGTTCCGGTGTTCTAAAGTCGGGCAAGTCAAGAAAAATAACACTTCGTACGCACTAACTTTATAAGTTTTATTTAAAGTCACGTTCTAGCAATTTGTTGACACTACTGTTGATGGAAAATTGGTTCCCGATGGTTTCGTCGGCTTAGTAGTCAGAGCTTGGCACTGAAATGATTTATAACACACTTTTCTAAAATCTTTGGCCCTTTATCTTTTTATTTATATTGTCACTGATGAGTCTTTTGTAGACGAAAGATGCGTCCTGCGTACAAAATGTTCGTCCTGGCATCTATAATTAGTTTTTCCACATTGATAATATAAGAAATTATTAAGAAACTAAAGTTCAAACTCTTCAAATTTTACAATAGGTGAAATTAGCTGTTCATGCAGGTTTGTTTGTTCCTTAGACTCCTCGCGTTTTTGTTTATTTGTATATCACAAGTTTTCAAATGTTAAGTTTTGCGTTGCTGAAGTTGATGAATCAGGGAAATAGCTACGATCGCACTACATTTTTATAGTGTTAATTTCACTTACTATATTATTTAGTAAATACACAAACCAAAATCACTACAAGATACAGTTAACTCAATTTATAAGTCAAATTGAACGGACTGAGCTAACAATTTTAATACAATTGATCGTGAATTCTAATGTTTTATTAAAATGTGAGGAAAATCTGAAAATTTTGAATATGTTGAATCTGGTAAGTATTTCAAGTTTATCAAGTTTACGATGTTATAGGGGAATTAAATACGATAGATGGTATTAATGCCGCTACCTCACTTCATACAAATGTAAATTGACTTTTTTTAACTCATGTATTTTAATGCTTCTTTTGAAACAAACATATTTACTAAAGTTCAGACATTTTTAAAAGCAAGATATTTTACTGGTTTGGATTAAGATATTTTGATTATATTTTATATATATATATATATATATATATATATATATATATATATACATATATATACAGTTGAAATTGGTAGAAAAACAGAACATTAAATGTCGAACGAAATTGGAACATTTGATTTTTTTCTCCAACAGAATCAAGCAGTGAATTTGAGGATGATGATGATGATTCATCTGAAGGTTATTGTATCTATGAAAACACGAATGATGTAGAATATTACAATGTGTCAGGTGAAACAAGTGACTTGTATGACGAATGTAGAGAAGGTAAGATGTATCTTAATTGGTCGCAAATTTACCAAAAGAGTGGCGTTATGATGGCATTTATTTAGCCCTAAAATTTGACTTTCAAATATTATGTATACAAATCAATATCAACCATCTATTCTATCTCTCTCTCTCTCTCTCTCTCTCTCTCTCTCTCTCTCTCTCTCTCTCTCTCTCTCTCTCTCTCTCTATCTATCTATCTATCAGTTTATCTATCTATCTATCGTTATAGCTATTAAAATGTTGGTAGTCTGTATAATGATGTAAGGCAACGCCTTTTGATATTATGGTTCTATTGAGATATTGAGTTTGAAATTATGAAGACATTTTTAAAAACAAGATGTTTTTAAAAGGCAGCAGATACCGAAGGAACATTAAAAACTCATAAGTAGAAGAAATCTGGCAGGACCTTGACAAAATACCAAAAACAACGAAAAGACAAATAATAGTATTCTAAACTCTAAATATAACTCTAAAGTCAAAGTTACATGAACCCCATTAAAAAATCTTTATTCAATGTGTAAACAAATCACACATTGATTATCACACTCACATCATAAAAGAATTTAAATTTTGTTATCGTGGTTACGAAATTTAAGAAATTTCAAATGTTTCCGTTGTGAATATGTTTCAACTAAATTTCATAAATTTCTTGCACTTTAAGCATTAAAAGACACTTTTATACAACATATTATTTTTAATTTTTCCATAATGCGCTTCCTTCTATTTCAGGGAGCTCGGAGGACGAGAAACCGGTCCCTAAAAGAAAAGTGCGAAGAAAAACAAAACGAAGGACCCTAGGTGTGTATAGTACCGCATCAAAGTCTAACATTACGAAGCTTTTCCTTACATCTTTTTCAGGGGTCAGTGTATTTTGTTACACCATCCGAAATATTTTTTTTCTCTTCAATAAATATAACTATTACCGCAAAGTGACCTTTAACGACAGATTCGTTCATTGATAAAGTATAACCCTCAAAACTGTAGAACCAAAAATTTGTGTTTGATTGATTATTAAAGAACATTAAAAACATTTTGGTACATGCAAACGCGATACGTTCATTTTATCCTTGCAATGTTTTTGTTTAGCTAGATATGACTGTTTTCCCTTAAAACATACACGTATTAATGTTATGTATTTAAGACGTAAATAGTGTGCACAGTTCTAACAAACACTCAATGTAATTTCATTGTGCATTGATAATCGTTTCGAGTAATTAAATGATATCTTACTTTTTTTATCATATAGGAAATATAGAGCTGTGGCAAGGATCACGTTACAGTGTCATTTCCATCAAGCCGTACAAAGCCAAGACGAACGACGAATTGGATTTCCCTAAAGAAGTAAAATTTGATGTCGTTGGTCAAGAAACTGAGCGGTGGCTTATTGGGGAAATAGATAGAAGTAAAGGATTTTTTTCCTGCAGAGTATGTTAAGGTAAAGTTTGTTCATATTGTTTATTTTAATTGACAGGTAATACTGTAAATTCAGAAATTATTGTGTGCATTTATTATTGCGATTTACGAAGAACGGACAATAATGCGAGATTAATTATTGCGAAATTCTGTATATAGATGCATATATCACATATCAGAATGCGAGTTCTAATTATTGCGCTACTGACCAAGTCGCACTATTCGTATTAATAAAAACCTCACAATAATGTCTGAATTTACAGTAGGTAGGCACGAAAGTCATTATTAACCCTCATCAAAAATCCTCAATCCAGAAAAGCACTCGATTCAAAAAGTTTACAATTGAATAAGTAGTAAATTTGAAAAAAGATTAAGAAATAAGGATGCAATTCAAACAGACGAAGTTCAGTAGAGACGGCGTCAAAATAGAAATTTGATACTTGAAATATATCTATTTACAACAACTGAATGTCTTTCTACTGGCGCCTTTTTCAAAATTCATAAGGATTACTTTACTCAAAGCCTTCAAAATATGTAACTAATTTCTATGGACCTGAGCAAATGTTAAAAAAACTTATATAAAATTTAGGTAAAACAACGTTAAATGCAGAATGCGATTATGTTTTCAAAGACCTTTACTGCAAACTGCTGTCTAAAAAGATATAACATAAGGTTTGATACACAAGGCACACGTATCAGTTACAAGCATAATATTCATAAACTATTTGAAGTTAGGCATACTATAGTGTCCATGACTTATCATTCCTATGGACATAATGGTGCCTATCCCTCTTCGGTTATCTACTCTTGCTATTGTCTGATACAAAACATTTTCTTTTTAAGATTCAAACATGTTTTCGGATAATTTACAAATGTTCATTTTTTTAAATAACTCTTGTTATAAAATTGAGAATGGAAATAGGGAATGTATCAAAGAGACAACAACCCGACCAAAGAGCAGAAAAAATCCCAAGGCCAACATGGATGAGGCTGCATTTTTCTGTCAATACCCGCGGCGAAATTAAAGTTGTAATTAGTTGA